>VNJN01002064.1:0-51424 GCA_008042485.1 Drosophila mayri | reverse complement strand
TGCTTAAAAGGAAAAGTGCCAGACTGTTGGCGCAAAAGTTTTTCTTTCGGAAAACTCTTGATTTCCTTGGCAGCAAGGGTCTGGGCATTGGTCAAGCTAGTTGCTGCCAAAAAAGTTGCATCCGTGCAGCTGCTGGAAATATTTATGAACTGTCTCTCGCTCTATATATGTACGAGTCCACCATCGCCAAGTCATACTGTCACACACCCCACCTGGCCATCTGGCCACCTTCTTTCAATAAACGTTAAGCATTACGGTTATTAGTTTCTGGAAGGGCACATAAAAACTTCAACTCGAGTCGAGACTAGTAACCAGAGACTTACACAGGGGGGAATATTTGTTTAAAAAGGGTAAAGGAAATAAGAGGATTAATAGTTTTTTATTCAATTACATGGATGAAAAAATAATAGAAATTTTAAACAATTTTAGAGCGGTTCAAAAATTACATTCATTACATTTTTAAAATGATTATAAACCTTTCAGTAAATTTTTAAGTATAATACTTCTCTTGCCAACAGTAATTTATTAAATTTAATAAATAAAAAAGGAAAAAGGAATCAAAAAGCCCCTTTTAAAATCCCCTGTGCGCTCCTGCCTGCGACACTGTTGCCAACATTATGTTGGCACTTGGCTGATGCTATCTTCGGCTTTTGGTCCTTCCTGCTTGCTGCTCGCTGTTGCCACTCTGTAGCAGCAACATGTTGCTGATGCTGATAATACTGTCGTTGACTAGTTGACTATGTTGCCATTCCCGGAATACTTGAAGCGATGGGGTCCTTGTGGAAATTACAAAGGCCGTGATACTTCCAAGTGCATTACATGCAAAGTCCTTGCGGCAGTGTGACAGCAACAGCACCAGCAGCGGCAAACTGAAACTTATTAACGCGCAACCAGAGCTCTGCAATTGACCGCAATGCTGCAGATTCCGAACCGAAAACCGTATGGAAATCAGGATTTGATTCTGGAGCCGGAGCTGGAGCTGAAGCCAGCGCGTTGACGACAAGGACAACGGCAACGACAGACGGAAATGGAAACGGCAAATAAACGCACGAGCGCTGACGTGCGGGCGCCAGCGTGTCAGCGTTCTTGTCTTTGTGTTGTGCGTGTGTGCGGCACTTGTTTGCATGCAACGTGGCAACATGGCAACGACAATGGCAGCAACAGCAACTGCAGCAGCAGCAACAGCAACGGGCATTTATCTGGCTGCCCCAGACCTGCCACGCCCCCTCGTAATACATTGCGGTTGGGATGTTGCATGTTTGTGGGCGCTCGCCTGCGTTTGGATTTTTTACCAATACCTCTCATTTGTAAAGGACGATGGGTTATCCTGGATGGCGGTTACGTCTGGGTAAAGGATGTTGATTCTTGAAAATAAAATGTATAATTAACAAATATATAAATGGTTGGGTATTTAAATTATTAGCAAAATTTATGTTAATAAAGAGACTCCAGATTTGTTGAGTCTTTATTTATAAATATATATGCTTATAAATTAAAAAAATACATATTAAAATTATTAAATATCTTCAAAAAATCATAGTTAACATAAAAAAACCCCCTACTTCTTATATATCTTTTATTATTTTAAAAGTTAATTGTCACAAGTATCCCTTGGTCATCCCTTAGTCGCTATATTGTTTTACTTTAACCAATTTTTTTACAATTTTTATTTTGTTGGCCTCGGCGCCATCGTTCGCATGCACGGCAAGGATTTCTCTGCTTAATTTGTGGTTTTCAACCAAACAGAACAACGAGGAGCGATGGACGATGGCTGGCAGATGGCGGAAAAGCGATGAAAATGCAAGAGGGGAGCCGAAAGGGAAGCCAAGCTAACCAACTGGTCAACAGCAATTGCAATTGCAATTGAGGTTGCAGTCGCACGAATATTCCCGGAAACCAGGAAACCCTTAAATATGATTATGGCATATGCGACGGCCTACACAGCGAAAAGGGGGGCTTTGCCCGTGGATGCCCAGAAAAAAAGGGGGGTTACTGATTTTTCGGCCATCTTTGCTGGAATCTCTCTGACTCTGGTGCTGGCTCTGGCCTTTTGGGCCCACAAATTTCCACGAACTTGATTTAATTGTCACACATTACGGAACCACAATTACATAGAAAAATGCGGCAGAAAGCGGAAATGGCAACAATGCAAATGGCAAACAACAATGGCAGCTGCAGCTGCCGCGGCAGCGGCAACAACATCAAATAATAATACCAAACTGCGGCCAGCAGGGACTTCCCTCTCGCTGGCTGAAAAATAAAATGCGCCATTTGCAATTGTAGTTTATTTTAATACCGCAATTAGTGTTGTTTTCTGGGGTGGAGTGGTCGCGTCCCTCGGTGGCACGCAATCCTGCGGAGGACGAAGCATGCTATTCCCCTTGTTGCCAACACACCATTTGAGGTGCACCAAAGTTGCCGCAGAGGTGATGCCTTTTTTCCTCGCCGGCACGGAATTCATCCAGTTTTATTTTTTTTCTGGACTGGGAAATCCCTTTATTGATCACTGTCCGTCGCCTGAAGAGCTCTACAGTTGTCTGGCCTTTTCGAAATGATTTGCAATGCTGCAACCACTGTTAATTGATTTTTAAGTGCCAACTACAATCAGGCAAATACAGTACTCTCGGCTACGCATCAGGTGACACATGCAGGCTCATATTACATCCATTCAGGATCAAATAAAAACCTTAATGTAATCAGTGATAAAAAAATGGACGCTGGCAAAGCTTGCAGACTTGGAAATGCTCTGTAAAAGGGATAAAAGGAAAGTCAGCCAGGATTACAGTTAAAAAGTAAATAAAATATATTTTTTTAATATTCCTATGAAGAGATTATTTCTAAAACTTTTCTTATTTAAAATTATAAGGTTATATATCATTATTATAGCCAAGAATATCATAATTGTTCTAAAATATATTTTAGATTTATTATAAATAGAAACAATATGGAGTCTATAATCATGATCATGAATACTTATAGAATAATTCTCTCAAAACCTCTATAATTCCCTCAACTTCAGTGCTAATTCCAAAACTGCTCATTTTTAGGTATGGAAAACCGATTGAAAGTTAATTGCTGATCTCATTCCCTCTCCTTTTTTTGTTCTATGTGCAACGGGTGTAATCACATTTTATGTTAAATGCACTTAATTTTTTCCCTTTTCGCCCCAACTAAATGCCAATTAAAATTCGTAATTATTTTTTAATGGCATTTTGTGGTCAATATCAGAGCGATTGGCGATGATTGCACAGCGGTGGCCTGGCGGAATGAAAGGGACTTAACTCAACTTTGATGACGGGATGCCGTCATGACAATCCACATTTATGACGACCAAATGGCCGGTATCGATATCAATTGCATGACTTGTCAAAGCGGCGCCCGCCTAAAAGGAAGAAAAGTGCCGTGCACATGTCCTTTTTGGCTTGTAGGTGGGTGTAAGTTCGAGGAGGGGATGGGACAAAATTGCAAGCAATTGCAGCACAAACAAGGAATCGCAATAAGAGCTTCCAATGTCCTGGTGCTTCACGGAAATTCGAGCAATCATCACCCATCGACATTTCGTTTCACTTCAAACAGGACACGGCCAGAACATGCCGCAAGTGACAATCATTTATATTTAATAAACAACTAACGCATGCAGGACATACAGCAGGGGTTATAAGAATAGAAAGCAAGCGATTTGAGAATTTATTAAATATTTTTATAAAGCATATTTTTCATTTTAAATAAATGTATTTTGTATTTGACTTTTAAATGTCTAAAATAGGCTCTAAAAGCTCAGTTTATTATTGATCCTGTTGTTATTGATCCTTTTTTTAAAGATTTCTTTAGTTTTTCTTGATTTGTTTTACTGCAACATATTAAGTTCTAATTGTCCAATGGCCACTGTAAGCCCATCGATTGAACTCCAAAGAAAATGGGGGGGAAAACCAGTTCGGAAAAACAACAGTAAGATGACGAGACTAAGCGGCCATTGTCTCCGCCTGCTGTCTCCTCCCTCAACGTGTTTGCCCACCGTGGAAATTGTTTATCATGCATTTTGTTCGATTCCGAGTCAAGGCGTCTGAATAATGCAGCAGGTAGTGTTCGGCGATGGAAATGTGGGAGTGGAAAAGCTGTGGGGGCGGTCAAATAAATAAGCGAAGACGAAAACAACGGCAAAGCAGAAAAGGACAACAGCAAAAAAAAAGCAGTGGATACAACAATGCTGCAGACACAAAACCGCTTCGAATCGCTTTGGGCGGCATTCAAATTGAATATTGAAAGCATCGAGCACAAAACTGGCAAACGCTTGAATTATGCATTAATGATGTCTGCCACAGTGGACAGGACAATGGAGGAGGGTTAAGGGACAGAAGGGTTTTCCTTTATATTCCTTTTTTTTTTTTTTGTTGTTGTTGTATCCTGAACAGGAGACAAAAACGACGGCAATGCGTCGCTCACTAGCTGACCGGCGACCGCTTATTAATTTTTTATGCGTCTGCTATTTTTATGGCCAACATGAAAGCGTTGGCCCGAAGCGTTTTACTCGTATTTTTGTGGTCATTTTCAGCTAGCTTTCAATAGCTTTTTTCACGAACATTTTCATTTGTTCTAGGGGAAATTATGTTCGGGCTAGTAACAGCAGCGATCGGGGAAATAGCTCTATTTATATATAGTTTAAGGATATGTGGGATAGAGCATAACCATTACATTATATTTTATTCAATTTATTTTATGCAGCTTAAAATTAGAACTCTTTATAATAAAGTCTGTAGAATTTTATATTGTTACTAGTTCCCTTCCCCGCAACTGTCCTACCAAACTCCATTGTTCGCTAATTTTTCGCCAAAAAAGGATAATAGTATTATGCTTTGTGTTGCCAGATTTTCCATTTGGCTTAATTCTATTTATTCGCCAGCGTTTTTTGGAGGGTTTCTGCATAAAGCACGATGCGCCCTTGACAATGGTTGTCAATAGTATCCCGATATCGGTGGCCTGAAAGACGTTAATTACCAGCATTACCGCGGCCCGATTATCAGCCGCACAAATCAGCGGTGATGTTGGCATGGGCCCAAACCGATGTACCGTGTGCAGGCCAATGGAAAACTCATTACATGCCACAGGAACCATCATCCAGGAGACAGCAAACAGGCGACAGGAGACAGCATACAGGCGGCAGGAGGCAGCAGCAGCAGCACCAGTTCCCACATCCCGCGTCCACGAAAGGCCACCGCAACATGTCGTAATGCGTGGCCCATCAGCATTTGCATGCGGAGCTGGAGCCCGGTGTCTACCCTATACTTAAAGCCAGTCGGTTGAGTTGCAATGCCAAAGGACAAACTTAATGTCAACACGCTAATCTGTCAGTCGGTGGAAGTCGGCGAGATGGGACCTGGGAACTCTGAGCTGAGATTGGGATTGGGAAAGGATCTGCCGCAATGTCGGGCTACTTAAGGAGCGCTCCACCGCCTCGCCTCGCTGCACAATAGCTCAAGGATAACGCAGGCAGTTGGTAAAGGGGATATGAAAACACCAAACACAATTTTCAAATACCAAAAAAACTAACAATTTTTAAAATGTGAATCTAATAGATAGATTTATTATTTATATTTATTAAAAAAGTGTTTCAAAATAAATGTTTTAAAATAATTATATTAGCTTCCTTATATAGTATTACATTTTTATATTTTCTTATAATTTTCCTAAACTTTTAAACTTTTCTAACATTTTTTTAGAGAATCCTTAAAACAATTTCAAACACACAACAATTTTCCTTAAAATGTTAGCTTCGAATTAAAAAAAAAACTCCATTTAGCCTTTGGTAAATTCAGATGAAGCTCATTAGCAAATACGTAGGCTTCATTTTCCATTTTCTAGCTAATTATAACCAATGCAATTTTGGTCAATTTTAATTTTACGCAAACTTGCTATAAATATTTATAGATCATTATTTCTTAATGTGTAGCTACGCCTTGATGGGTGCAACAATAATGCCGCATCCTTTTGAAAGGACAAAAATTTGTTGCTTTCAGCGGGGGCTTGACGCCTGACTGACGCCAGGAGACACTGGCGGGCGGCACCACAAGATGCCAGATGCCATCACCTAGCCGCCCACTCAGTTACCCAGCTCCCCAGCCACCTCCCCACCAAGCTTTCCGTATCCTTTAGAGGACGCGCCTTATCAACTATGCAGGGCTTTGTCTCTAAGCGATTGCAGCCGCCCCCTTGGCCAAACCCAACCTCCCTCCACCCCCCAGGCAGCGTCTTTTGTTGCGCTTAATGAATTTTACGTAAATTTTACGAGCGCTGATTCTGATTTCTGGCAGCCAGGGCCACCCCAGCTATTAATCCACACTTTAGTGAGAGCACCACACCCCCCCGGTGAATGGAAAGTGGATGCCTGGCAGGATGGATAGTGGGTGGTGGCTTTTAGCTGGTTGTGCGTGTGTAATGACAAGTTCAACAACAACTCCGGCATTGTCGGTCGGCGGCGACTGGTGACGAGGACGACGTGCTCCGACATTTGTTTGCCCAAGTTATGCAAATATTTTTCCAGTCAAGAAGTTTTTGTTTAATTGCATATTTTGACTCGCATTACGCGTGTCATAAAGCAGGGATCCGTAGCTTACCACAGCATTAAGGTGGGGTGAGGCGGAACAGGAGTTAGTACATCCGGAAGGCATGTCACGGAATTTTAGAGTTCACTTATTAGTTGGCAAGACCTATAAAGAAACACAAAACAGGCCGAAGAAGACCTTTGTAAGGGTATATTGGAGATAAAAACATACGTAATCAATTCAGTAAACTATTTAGAATAAAACGGAAATTTAAATTGAAATTGAATTTGTTGTTGTTGTAAGATGTGTGCCATTAGCATGGAAACTAACAATAATCGGAGTCTTGCTAATAATTGGTGCGATAAATCCATTGACATCGAAACAATTTGAAGACCTTCCAATAAATATAGTTTTTGAAACTTTTTTGCTTCTTTAGACAATATTTTCTATGAAACAATTGTTTTTATATCTATTTGATATATTTTTTCAGCTATATACCTTATCAATTTGTCATCGAATTTTAGTTTTAAAAGTAAATGTTGTTCAAAAGTTGCCGGAAACTCCACAAGTTTAAAGAGATCTTTTCTATAGCCTACTTCTTCGGGCTCAACTTTCTTTTTCTCTGTATCGGAAAGCATCGAACACGGTCCTACTTTCTATCAGGTTGAATGACACAACAAAATTTCTCTTTCTCTTCTGGACGCCACCAATCATGGAAAGCGCTGAAACCTGGTTTTCATCGGAGGTAGAGAAAGGTATCCTGCTGTCGGAGACTGACGAGAACGGCATCGTTACCAGAACGTACATAGCACCCTTGTTGGGGCCGGAGATGGTGCAAAATCCAGATCCCCTAACTTTGCCAAAGGAGTACTCGACGCCGTATTTCTGCCCACATTGTGGCAATGGCATCGGCTCGTCCGGGGCCTTCACCATGCATCTTCGGGCCTGCCAACGACGCCTGACAAGTGTGCACCACAAGGGAGGCCTTCCAGCTAAGCTCGAGCAGGAGCCGGCGACTCGCGGACATGTGAAGCTATCTTCTAATCTTCCCTTCCAATGTATCTTCTGCGGCAAAGATTTCAAGGTACAGCTCGAAGACGGACGAGTGCGGCGTCGGTATGCCTGCGACGAATGCGGTCAGAAGGTCAGGGCCGAGGAGGCGGAACGCAAGAAAAATCCAAAGGTCAAGAGGCAGGCGCTGGATTGCGATCGTTGTGGAAAGCAGTACAAGCTGGAGGGCTTTCTCGTGCGCCACCAAATGATATGCGAGGGATTTAAAGTGAAGAGAAAGCGCGAGTACGAGATCAACGAATTCAAAAAGCTAAAGTGCGAGGAAAAGGAGGAAGTCAACGAAATTCAGCTAAAGGACGAAATCCTAAAAGTCTTCGAAATTAAGCCTGAGGACGAAATCCAAAAGGTTTTCCGAATTAAGCTTGAGAACAAAATTTACAAAACCACCGAAGTCAAACCAGAGGCCGAAAACTACGATGTCAGCAAGATAAAGTCCAAGAACGAGTGCCACGACAAAAGCTAGCTGACTGTGTTATATTGAATTTATTAGATAATTTACTTATTATATAATTATTTAAAACTAGTTGCCCAGTTAGTAATGTAATGTTCATGTGTTAGGTTCTTTACAAATATATTTAAATTATAGCGCCAATTTTCTGATATCTTTATTCGATAGGCCCTCGAGACACAATGTGTTGAATTTTTTTGGTATATCTTCAGTTAAAAATACCATTAATAAAAACCGATAAATTGTGGTATACTTTTGAGGTATGACGGTATATCTTAACGGTCAAGCGCGGTCACATTGCGCACGTGTATTTTTTGTGGCGAAATAAACAATTATTTCTGCATTTTTAACACGCCGCCATGAGTTCCGACGAGTACAGCGATGGCATGGAGGACCTTAAGGAGCTGATGGCTCTGTACAAGCACGAAGAAAATAAACCGATCGAGAGTAAAAGAACACCTTACGTTCCGAAGGCTTCCAAGGCGAAGAATCTGAACTATGTTGAGGTGCCGATGGAAAAGGTACTCTTCGGGGACAGAGAGCGATTCCTCAGGAACCTGGCTGCTTCCGTGAAGGGACGCCCCGTGCTCGAAGAGGGCGATGAGGAGAATGGACAAAACTTCGGTGATGAAAGCTTAGGAAAGAAGAGGAAAGCTGCCTGGTCGGATTCCGATGACGAGGACCTCCAAGTGGGCGATGTAAAGAAGCCAACAAAGCACACTGGACCCTTGAATCACCTGCGCAAGGATAAATCCTACAAGGAGTACTTGACGGCACGATTCCAGCGCACTCAAAACCAACCGAAATGGGCGGAAAAGAGGGTCAAAGAGGATGATGATGACCTCTCATCCGATGAAGAGCTACTACGCACTGTGGGCTTCATTGATCGCAAGGCGAGACGCAATGATCTACCGGAAAAATCGTTAAACTTCAAGCGTGTCAAGGATCTGAACAGAGCCTCCTATGCCGAGGGCCTGGTATCCAGCGTGCAGTTCCATCCCACGAGCACGGCAGCTCTGGTGGCGGGCGAGAACTCTGTTGCCACCATCTACACGGTGGACGGACAGAAAAATGAGAAGCTTCACAGCATGCGGTTCAAGAAGTTCCCCCTAATCTGTGCCAGGATTGCTCCCTGTGGCACCAAGGCGTTCTTTGGTTCGACGAAGAAACACTACTTTTCCTACGATCTTCTGGAGGCCGCGGAATCCAAGCTGGTGCTGCCAAGCGACATAGGCTCGATGCACCGCTTTGAAGTGTCGCCTTGTGGGAAATTCATTGTGACAGCTGGGAAGTACGGAGCCATCCACCTCCTGACGGCCAACACCAACGAGCTGCTGCACAGCTTCAAGCAGGAGGGCGAGGTGCGGGGCCTGTGCTGGTCCGGCGACTCCCGCAGGGTTCTCGCCTGCGGCTCAAGTTCCAATGTTAACGTGCTGAGTCTGCGGCAGAACCTAATCGAGCACTCCTTCCTGGACGACGGCTGCATTAGTGGACAGTGCATCCAGTTGGCTCCCAATCAACGGCTCCTGGCCACTGGCAGTAGCGAGGGTGTGGTGAATGTCTACGACTACGACACAGTTTTCGACTCGGCAACGCCACAGCCGGAGAAGCGCTTTATGAACCTGAGAACGGCCATTTCAGATCTGCAATTCAATCACTCCTCGGAACTGCTGGCCATGAGCTCGAAGGAGGCGCCAAATGCCATGAAGCTGGCTCATTTCCCCAGCGCCACCGTGTTCTCCAATTTCCCCGGACAAACGGATAACGTGGGCTTTGTTACCTCGATGGCCTTCTCGCCGCACAGCAGCTTCGTTGCCTTCGCCACCAAGGGCAAGCGGGTGCCGCTCTATAGGCTTAAGTACTACAAGAATTATTAGCTTCTTCGATTTACATGTGGCTTTCCGATAATAAAAACTGCAACTGTTATATAAACATAAAGAAACCAAACATTTTACAAACATTTTTTATTTCAGTTGTAATTTAACAACATTTTGGGAAACTAATCGCTAAAACTGAGGGCGGTAGACGTCCCGCTTCTGGGAGTCGTGGATCTTGCTAATTTCGTCGAGCTTCTTGGTGATGTTCGAGGACTGCGACTCGATCCACTGCAGCGAGCTCATGTGGGCGTTGACGATCTTGCCAATCTGGATAATGGGATCGGTGGTGTCCTGTCCCTTGTTGGTCTCGTTCAGGTTGTCGATGATCTCTTTAAGGTCCTCTGACATCTGCTTCAGCTGCGTGTCCAAGTTCTCCACCATCAAATAGGTCTGGCTGCGCTCCATATCGACCCTTGGAAGATTTACGAACTCCTTCTCCAGCGGTGCCAGGCTCTCTTCGAGCTCTTTGTGCTGCGTGGCTATGAACTCGAGCTCCTGGTCAAGCACCTGCTGGTCGGTCTTTACCTTCTTCACTGCATCGTTCAGCTCAACGATTTTCTGATTGTTACTGATGAGCAACTTGTCCCAGGCGTTGATCTGCGTGGCCTGCTCGGTAAAGACCTTCTCCTGCTCCTCAAACTCCAGTGTCCACTTGTTGATATGCTCCTCCAGCTGATTGTACGACAGCTGGGAAGCTGTGGAGATGGCTGCCGAATCCGTAGTCTTCGTTTCGGTGGTCAGGTTAGCGAAGGCTCCGCCAGTGCCTAGTGAAAGAGGAGCTCCGGTCCCAGCCAGCGGAGCTTTGGCCGCTGGAGCTGCTGTCAGAGTTGTTGGAGCAGCGGCTGTGCTTTTGGCAGCTCCCAAGCCAATCCCGCCCAGAATTCCTGTTACGGGAGCAGAGCTGGTCGGAATGGTGGTAGCAGCAGATGGTGCCGCTGCCGCTGCAGGCTGAGCCATGAAGCCGCCAAAGGCAGGTGGAGCCGCTGCTGCTGTGGTTCCAAGTGTGGGCGCAGCTGTGGGAACTGGATTAGCTGCTGGCTGGGCGCCGCCCAGGTTCAGGGGCGTAGACGTGGCTCCCGCTAGTCCAAAGCCGCTGAATGGTGGCGGCGCCTGTGTCTTGGCAGAGTCCGCATCACCTCCACCAATATTTGTAGCCGCTGCCGGTCCACCGAACGAGAAGGATGGAGTTGTGGCGGGAACGGCGGCAGCTGCTGCAGGCGTTGAGGCTGCTGCGGGCGATCCGGTGTTGAGGCCGAAGGAGAACGAGGGCACACCCGCCGCCGGAGCAGATGTGGTTGTGGGCAACTGGAATGCCATGGCTCAGATTTCGCAGAAGTTAAATTAAAAATTAAACGAAGCACACGCCAAGCTGACAGTGGCACCCTATTCCTTATTTATTTATCGGCTCAGTGTTGAAAAGCGGCTTTGTGGCCTTCTAGTCAAAATATCAATTATCGGCGGCAAATTGTAATTCAAATAGGGGCTAGATACATATTTCACTTTCTCAAGCATAATTTGGTTGCGTTCAGCAAAACAACATGATCACTGATCAGTGATGGATTACTAACAACATGGTCACTGATCGGTGACTAACTAATGTTTTAATGTTCTTCTGCTGAACGAAATTAATGTTTTAAACAATTTTATAATTCCTAACTGTGTTCGATGAGAAAAGCATCATATTAAAGATATGTACATACATACATTAGAAAAACAAATGTAATTTTTAAGAATAGTTATATAATATTATAATAAGCTTTTATTAACAGCGACCGTAATTATTATAATTTATATTTAAAAAACTAAAATTGTAATGAAAATTTTAAATTTTTTTTCTATTCATCAAAAATAAGTTAGTTTGTTGTTTTGTTAAAAAAAAAAATATAACAGCTGATTGAGGCTATCTGTTTTGCTCTGACCTACAACAACTTCCCATCAAAACAATAGTCGATCAGCTGTTCGCTTATTCGAGTTCATTAACCGCAGAAGACATACATAGATGTTCGCTAACATGGATACAAAATTTAATTTTCTTTAAATTCAATCATTTTCCAAAATAAAAATATGGCCAGCGACCATCAACACTGGTTCACTGGTATTTTTTAGCCGCAAATGGAACGCCGACTATCCGCAAAGCTTGAAATATTAACGGTAAAGTTAAAATCAATTCAATCAAAACATACACATAAAAGTGTTTGATTAAAATCAATAACAAACTCAATTGCAGCGGTAATTTGTCACCTTTGGCTATCTGTAAGTGGAAACTGTGATAAGACGACATTTGGGTCAAAAAATTAATTACCAAGCCAGAAGTGCAACGACACTTGGGTTCAGTAATTGCATTTGCTAACTCAGCAATACAGTAAATATGTGCATATGTATGTACATATACCCCTCTGGGAGATAGAATTACCTCATACATATAGACATCTGAGGGCTATTATTCCTGCCGGTTGCAAGTATTACTCAGCTAATTAATAAATTACCTTTTTATGTTTCCAAATATTAACTCACCCACAATTTATCGTTCCTCTATTTTGTAGACCAGTTTAACTGGCAACCTGCGCCGCAATTGAACAACAAAAGCATATCAGAAAGCCGCTGTTCTCTGCTCCGCTTGTCGCCCGTCTCCGTTGCCCGCTCCTAGCTATTTGCTCCCTGTGATCGCGGTGAACTTGGCGTGATAAGAGGGACTGAGGCTCTCCTCCTGTAATCGAAAGCCTGCTGTTTGTTCCACACTGCGAACACCAAATCAGTCGATGGGTGTGCTCCAGTGCAATAGCAATTAGCCACTAACCTTCTGCCGGGTCTGCAACTCCTCCCACCCTAGGCGTACTTCAGGTTCTGTCTCCTCTTCCACCGCCTCGTGGCAAACAAACTTATCTGGAGTGCCGCCTTGAGAGCATATAAATTCCCTGGCTTGCCATAGGCCAGGATTCAGTCGCTGCTTGTGGCTCGCTATGTACGGAACAAGGAGCATCTTTCTGGGCGGTCTCTGCCTCCTCCTGCTGCTGCAGGTGTTGCCGGTGGCCGTGGGTCTCGATAATGGTCTGGCGCTCAAGTGAGTAGAGATTTTTTAATTATTAACAGATTGTTTTTTCTAATTGAAACTCCTCCTCTCGATTTCAGGCCACCTATGGGTTGGATGTCATGGGAGCGGTGAGTGTTTATAATCAAATATATAGATTTATAATAAGTTTTACGTATTTTTATAGTTTTCTGTTAAGTTTTCTAATTTTATAATAACTGTTTTGAGTGGAAATCGTGTTCCCAGAGTTTATTTATAAATTTTAATCAAATATTTAAATCTACAATAGTAGGTAAAAGCTGTATTTATTTATTTATTAACTATATCTTGTATATTCTATAAATTCAATTAGCTTCCGCTGCATAACAGACTGCAAATCATACCCCAACGAGTGCATCAGGTAAGAATTGAAGCCTATTTTTAATTAAAAAATAAATTCACAACTTCAAACCCCATTTCATAGTGAAAATCTCTTCCGTCGCCATGCTGATCTTCTGGTATCCGAGGGCTATGCCGATGCTGGTTACGAGTATGTCATCATCGATGACTGCTGGCTGGAGAAGGATCGTGACAGCAATACCCAAAAGCTAGTGCCCGACCGAAAACGCTTTCCCAATGGCCTAAATAGCCTAGCTGATCATGTAAATAATTTTATCTTTAACTCCATAAACCTCCTCTAATACCCTTTCTTTCAGATCCATGGCAAAGGGCTCAAGTTTGGCTTATACCAGGATTTTGGCACCAATACCTGCGCCGGCTATCCTGGCGTCATTAATCACATGCAGCTGGATGCCCAGACCTTTGCCGACTGGGACGTAGACTATGTAAAGCTAGATGGTTGTTATGCCAATCTAACTGACATGGTTACAGGCTATCCAGAGTTTGGTCGCCTTCTGAATGAAACCGGTCGTCCCATGGTTTATTCTTGCAGCTGGCCTGCCTACCAAGAGGATGCGGGCGAGACACCAGACTATGAGTCCCTCAAAAAACACTGCAATCTGTGGCGCAACTGGGACGATATCGAAGATTCGCTGGAGTCTTTGATGCAGATCATAGATTATTTTGGCAAGAATCAGGACCGAATTCAGCCGCATGCCGGCCCGGGACACTGGAACGATCCGGATATGCTGCTACTGGGAAATTACGGCCTGAGCTACGATCAAAGTAAGCTGCAGATGGCCATTTGGGCTATTATGGCGGCGCCTCTTATTATGTCCAATGATTTGACCGCTGTGCGTCCAGGGATCAAGGCTATTCTGCAGAATCGGTTGGTAAAGATCTTGGAAATCCCTAAGGACTTCATTTCATAGATATATTATTATTTTCAGAGCTGTAATTGCTGTGGATCAGGATGAATTGGGCATCCAGGGACGACGCATTTTCACCCGCAACCTAATAGAGCTCTGGACGCGACCTATCACACCAGTGACCAAGAATGGCCACCACTCGTATGCCGTGGCCTTCGTGAGTCGTCGGGACGACGGTGCTCCTTACAAGATCCCATTTACGGTCAAGGATCTGGGCCTAAACAATTCAAATGGATATCAGGTGCAGGATCTGTTCTCCAACCGCAAGCTGGGTGTTTACCAAGCGGACGGCCTGTTCACCACCCGCGTCAATCCAAATGGTAAACGTCGATTGTGAAATAATGCTCAAGGTTCATGTTTTTATATATTTTCCCCCCTTTCCATCATCTGCCCTAGGCGTAACTTTCTACAAGTTTACAGCGCTCTGATGTGTGGAAATGCAAATCAAGTCTTTGCCATCAAATCGAATAAGCCTCTTTTATACGTCATTCCAACATGGATTATCTTCTCCCCCTTTGGGATGAGCTAAGTAAATACTGATAAACCCAGGTAAATAAATAACTGAAGTGCTCGGTTTTACTTTGACTTTTTGTTGATTTTTATTATTCGTAAATCAATTGATTGTGTGTGTGTGTGCCGTACACACACGCACAGGTATAAGTATTGTACATTTATAGGCATAAATTGCAGTGTACCTACTACACTAGTTAAGACTTGTTCCATGGTATAAATAAGGTCTGACTGGATGATAATATTGATTCGCAAGATTGTATAAATAATAACAATAGGATTAGTGTACTATATACGCGATTAGGACCCGTAGAATAAGAAGAAATAGAAGGGAAAGCGACCCCTGGGATCGTGATCATCATACCAGCTATAAATAGTTACCGTCTACTTGGGTTTGGTCGAGAGAGAAAGAGGGAATTAGAGTTATTGTCAAGTTGGAAGGCGAAACCAGAACCAAACCAAGGACCCCATATAACCTAAGGTTAGTGCACTCCATTGCTGATGGTCGGCGTTCGCTCGTAGGTGCGCCGATGCAGCGCATCCACGTCCTTCAGGTAGTAGGTGCCGGGGAAAAGAGCGGAAATACTTCCCGTTGGCGTGTATGGGGCCGCATGGTTGTTCTTTTCCCGCACCTCCATCAGGGAGGAGAACTGCTCCGGAGCCACCTTCTCGCGCGAGTTGAGCAGCGGCTGTACGTAATCCAGCTTCGAGACGAACTGCTCAAAGGCCGCCGCATCCTGAGTGACACTTATCGAGTACATGGAGGCCGCCAGCCCAGATCCATAGGAGAACACACCAATGCGTTTTCCCACCAAATCCTTGGCCGGCTCACCGATCAGCAGGGACACCAGGCCGGAGTACACCGATGGCGTGTACATATTGCCCACCTGGTTGGCCAGCATCAGCGACTTCTTAGTCTTGTTGGCAAAGATCTCAGACGACTGCGTGAGGAAGGCCTTCTCTACGTCCCTGTCAAAGTAGGTGCTCTCCAGCGTGGAGCTATTAAACCGCTCCAGACCAGGGAACAGCTTGACTCGCTCCTCCTCGCTGCTCAGCAGGTAGTCGTTGAAGCTCAGGCGGCCGACAGACTTCTGCACCAGCTTGCAGAAGGGAGTGTGGAACAGAATGGCGTCGAAATTGTCCAAACTCCAATTCTTATTGGCATTCTCCTTTTGCTGACCAAACTTCTTCCGGTAGAGACGATAGCAGGTGTCCAAGGCGGAGAGGTAGCACTGAATGGAGAGCTTGCCGTCCACCGTGGGATACTCGGAGCTGAGATCCGGCTTGTAGAAGTCATAGGCGTGCTCCATATGCGTGGCACGCAGGCCACGATCGAAGACTAGCGGCGCATCGGGGCCCACCAGCATGGCAATGGCTCCCGCTCCGCCAGTGGGTCGCGCAGCGCCCTTAGCGTACACCGCAATATCAGCACACACGGCGAGGGCCAGACGGCCATCCCAGCTGGAGGATTCCACCCAATTGACGGCATTAAACAGAGATGCCGTGCCGCCATAGCAGGCATTTGTGGTATCGATGCCCTCAATGTCCGTATTTCCGCTCTCGGCAAACAGCTGCATCAGCACAGACTTCACCGACTTAGACTTGTCCACAATGGTCTCCGTACCGACCTCCAGTCGTCCGATTTCCGAATGCTTTACGTGGTGCCGCTCCAGCAGTCGGCTCACAACCGTCAGGCAGAGTGAGTTGACATCCTCGCGGTCCGAACAGAATCCCATCTTGGCCTGGCCCAAGCCAATTGTGTACTTGCCAGCGGAGGCGCCATCAAATGTCTCCAGCTCCGTCTGGTCCACGTATTGGGAGGGGAAGAGCACCTCGATGGCGCGTATTCCAACGTTCTGGGGCCACTGGGATGCCATGATTGTTTATTGAGTTAATCTATTAATCCTGAGCGCTGCAAATATAAAGGAAATTAGGTATAATTAGCTATGGATTCGCATTCTTGCTGGGTATATACATATGTATAAGATTTATCACTTGAGTGAACGAAGATTAATAATCATTGTTTAATGGGAAACAGCTTGATTTAAGCGCTAGTTAATTTCACTAAATGTTTTCCGTTTTTTTTTCCAAGTAATTGCTGAAAATTTCATGGAGATTTATTCGAATGCGATTGTTAACTAAGTGCAGCACTTTTCGTAATGATTATTCAGTCAGCACTAAGTTAATATCTAATTTACACAATCGCGTTCTCAAAATTGTGGCCCGAATTCCACTGACGATTGGCATTGGGCAAACTTTCTCCCCGCGCAATCACTGCGTATTTTGTCTGCTTACAAATTGGACGAGGGCAGAAGACAACCTGTTGCACGCTCGAGCTGCGTTGGACGTGTGGTAAGCCAGTGACTTTGAGTTGGCCTGAAGAAGTCATCAAAGTCGGGCCTGGCAGTGGCGCCGCCTTGAGAAGAAGGGGGCCAAGTGATTTCCCCCCCGCGAAGAGGCTCTGGCCAAAAAGTGAGAGAGGAGAGATCGGTGTAATAGCGGAGAAAGTTTCCCGCTCTGGCGAAGCTCACAAAGGAGAACCCAAAATCAAACCAAAGCCCGAGCAAAGTAAACCAAAACACACGCATCATCACAATAAATGTAAGCCAAGACGGAGGCAAGCCCAGAAAACTAAGGGAACAGGCAACGGTGTGGAAGCTGCGGCGGCTACACAACAAGAAATTGAAACGTAATACCACCCAAAGATGCCAATTATCAAGTTTTGTTTAAATTCACCAAATTAAAAGTGTTAATTTAATATATTTGGTAAGGATTTTGGCTTAACATATCATTTGAATTGTGAAATTTAAAGCAAACTTTATTTAATTACTAAGAATAACTCTCTTTTTCTTTCGATTTGAGTTTTATAACTTGATAACGAAATGTTCTAATTCTGAAGTTGTGAAATATAAACTATAAAACTCAAACACTGTTTACCCACAAATATTTGTAAATGAAATTGGTTAATGCCAATTTTTGTTTCTTTTATAAACTTGTTAAAGTTTTCTATAAATCTCAAAAAAAAGATATCTTACAACTCTTTCAATTTCCCCCATATTTCTTTAAATTTCTTTCCGTGTATCATTGTGGGACAGGTTGGGAGCGTCTCTTCTTCACCCAGATGTAGGTCATGCCCACAAACCACTCTCGCTACGCCAATGCCCCCCGTTTTACTGGGAGCATATTTTGCTCACTCCAGCGAGGGGAATACGAACACGCGTCGTCTACATATTGTATAACTCTGATAAGAGGGCGGCGGCACCCAAACCCAAATCCAAACCCAAAAAGCGATTGACATGTTTACCGTTACTGTTAGCACCTGCGATGTCCACAACGAAGACGGCCTATTGGCTTTTTGGTTTTCACTTTTTGGCCTTATTGTGCCGCGGCGAGTATCGGTTACTGGGTTTAGGGTATCGCGGGTTTCTACGGAGCGGCAAGCGCGAAGCTCACACGATCGAATCTCTCAGCGGACTGACGGCCATCAAGGCGCTGCACTGGCATATGAATATGACCATGACGGTGGCGAATTGGCAGTGCCAGTGGAGAAGCCGCGAACGGCAAACAGAAGCGCCAATGGAGGCGCTGTAAGTCAATGCCAATTGCTGAAAGCGCGCGGCGAACAAATAGCGATCGTGCATAATTACGGGAAATATTTATCGCATTGATACGGCCACCGAGCACAAGCCAACGAACGTCTATGTCGGGGGCTATGTCGTTCAACTGATCGTATATCACTATATAGTTATAGATAGCCTTTGCTGTTGCTGCTGTTGCGTTGGGCTAAAGATCAAAGGCTTCGAGCTGATAAGCTTTAGCGGAACAAAGACTTTTTACTGCAGAATTATACTACCGAAAAGATAGGATATATGGCCGATTTCTTAAAAATGCACTAAAAGAAATGGGAAACTTATTAGTATTTTTATAATATATATAAAAGCAGTTACTGTAATATAAACCCTCTTTTCTAATTACCATTTCTATTTTATAATATCCGAAGCTCTTCTAAAATTTTAAAATTGTTTTTTCTAGGTGCTTACATGAGTAAAAGTAAGGCTAACCCCGCTGCTCCTGAGTAGCCCTTGGGTTAAGGTATGGAAATGGATGCACTGTTTATGCGGATGGGAAAGGAACAAAGCTGGAAGCCTGAGGAGGTGTGCGGGAACTGTTGTGGTTTTGTGTGCTTATTTTTAGCGCTTCGGAATTGGGAAATATTTGAGTAAACACACAGAGTACTGGAACTGTTGCGCACTTGGCTAATTGTTTTCTCTTGACTCATTGCCTTTTTCGGGGAATCAATGGGCGAACCGAAGAGGAGTAATTGGAGGAGGGGGAGGCGGTGGGAGGCCAAAGGTCGGGGCACACGTGGAGTACATGGGAACTGAAACCGATGGGATTAGCTGCGTTTAAAGAGCTAAGATTACGAAACCCGGCTGGAATAACTCGATCAGATGCAGATGTCGTGACTGAAAGCCGTTATCTTTCTGGGGGAGGCAGGAGCAGCAGAACAAGTAAATTATTCCTTAATTGTCATGACTTATCCCAATGCCACGGTAATTCTATTCCCCAATCAGGCGACTTCTGGTTACATCAGCGCCCAATCTGTTGCCTGGCTGCGCCAACCGCAGCCCTCCATAGGGACACGTTTCCATGCAGAACACTTCACTCACTTGCTTGCTAATATTAGTGGTCCAGGGCGGGCGATATGGTTTAAACTAAACTAATCTCCAAAATAATTAGGCAAAGAAACTGCGGCTCCTCAGCCGGGCAGTGTTGGTTAGCGTGCGCCCCGCCATCCAGAACAGCTGTTCGCGGGGTCCCACTTTTCTAGCGTTACTCGATGTGAGCCATATCGCATCGACATGCGATATTTCGATTTGTGCATATTTTTCCCACCTCTATTTTATCACGTGAATCGCATTTGTGGGTGGCGGCGGTCGTTTTGCTGATTTTTAGCACAGAAAAACACAGCTCGCTGTTTTTAAATAGCACAAAAAGCACACTTGTGTCGTTCCAATCAACCAGAGCCGCTAAAAAGTAAGTGTCCGCCGGTCAATCGGCAGTTTTTCTACGTCTTTCCCGGGAGAAGTGAAAAGTGGCCCCGCATATTGAGGAAAAATCCCCATAACTGCATCGCAGTAGGCCTGCTGACCCAATCAATGTTTTATAATTAACCGAAAAGTGTGAGAAAATGCGTTTTGCAATGTGTCTACGTGATATTAATGACCCTGAAAATTGAGTTCTGCGAGCTCGGAGCCCCCAACTTGGCAAAGTTTGCTCGGCCACAAGTGCAGCATCTGGCGGTGGGAATCATGCTGTTAGGGATGCGGATATATCTGGAAATATCCAGGTGGTGAAGTAGCGGGGGGAAGTGGCGGGTCTCGAAAATATGTGGAAAGTGTTTTGGTTTTTGTGCTGAAAACCCGTGAGCAGAAAATTATTGATCGAAAAACTGTCATGTGACTGTCACCGAACAGCTGACAGGCCGAGCGAAACTCTCCACTGCCAAAGCGCCGTCTCTCTCTGGCTCTCCACAGCTACCCCTCTCGCTTCCTCTCACTGTCTTCCGCTCTGGGTAAACAAAATAAATAAGTTGAAAATTCTTCTTTAAAAATTTAAACATTTTCCGTTTAGTTGAAACAAAGCACGTTCCGGACATTTATACAGCGATGATGAATCGCTAATGCTGTGCAAACAAGCAAATACAACTTTTCCACATTTGTTTAGAGCAGCGGCGGCACAAGGACCCGTAATAAATAGTTGTATTGCGTGCAACAAGGACCTTGGTGAAAGCTGACCACATATTTATTTAGAGGCGAAAGTCAAACATGGCCAATACATGCGGCGGGAGCTCACTCAAATGGCCAAGAACCCCGAACAGCTGCTGGAATTCCAGCGCGTGCTTATCTGTGGGTCTCCAGCTCCTCCTGCTGGCGTGCTCCTGCTGCTGCTGCGGCTGCTCCGACCCCCGGATAGCACATTATTATTAATTAATTTGGGCGCACACCCACTGTGGCCAAGGCTTGTTCTCCTCTCCGCTCCCCCTGGTTTTCCTGTGTGTCCCTTTTATTGTTTTTCTTTCTCTCTGTTTTCGTCATTGCAATTTCCTGTATTGGCTCCGGACTACCCCAACTCGGGACTAGGAATTTGGACATCGGCGGGGCCCATACCATTAGCGACAGCCGTTGGCCAGTCAGACTGTCTCCACTTGTTTGGCGACGCCTTGGCTGGAGCCCTCCGCTCCTCTCAGTCCTCCTCCGACTTTCGTTCGCCGCTGCCTGTGTTGCTTTTTTTTTTCGATTCGACTGGGCCAATCCACGTCACCATTCGAGCATGGCAGCATAACAGTTACTCCTCCTACTGGTGGTGCCCCTCCTCCTCCTCCTCCTATCTCCCTTTTACTTTCCCCGCCTTTTCGATTCCCCCCGCAGCAATTTAGCTTTCGTTGCTAAAAATAAACATACGTAGTGTTTGCACTGGGAAAAAAGGTATAAAACGCATTTCCGCTTCTAAGCTTATTATATAAGCTTTGAATATTACATTTAAAGGTCGAAAATACCTTCTCTGTTTATATAGTTTTTGAAAACTATAAAAATATATATTTTGAAAAAGTTCAAAATAAGTAAAATGCTAGATTTTTATAGATTAAAGTACTTGCATAACTCAGAGATAATGAAAGGTAAATAAATTATTTATAATATGATTAGTTATAAAGATAACTATTTTTTATAACGTGGCATTTGATATAGAACCCCTCTAATATTCTAAAAAGTTACTGAAATATAAATGAATGTAAATGGAATGTAAAGATAATGTATAGTGACGTTTTTTTGATATATCTTTCTGAGATAATAAATGATGATTTGCATATTTGTAAATGTCAATGGAAAGAGATTTAACAAGAGTGTAATATTTCCAATATTACTGATAATGATTATATGTCATAATTATGCAACCTTCTTTTCTCTCTTCCTGATATGATATCATTTATATGTAGGTTTACGCCAACCAATTTTGTTAATATCATTTTTTCTGTGCGTGTTTCCGTTTCCCGCTTCCCGTTTCCCATTTACCATTGCCTTGTTGTCTGTTGCCAGGATTGTTGCTTCCAACGCCCCTTTTTCTGATAATCGTTGTTGCTTCTGACGCTTCCTGGGCGAGGACAATGCACCACTGCCTTGACTTTTGAGGGGCGGAGATCGGCTTTGAAGGGGGGAAAATGGAAGTAGGGAGCAGGGGCAGGGGGAGCAACTCCAGAGCTGGCCCGTTGTCACTCCTTGAGCTCGTGTTGTGTTTTCGTGTCTCTTTCTGAAGGCCATCATCGTGGAGGTTATGTAATAACAGCCTACCCATAGACCCGAATTTGGGGTAAAGTTAGATTTATATCTCGTGGCGTTTGCTGTGTGATTACTCATACGCCCTGTGGCAGGAGCAAACAAAGCAGGGGCAGAAGGAGGTGAAGGAGCCCAGGAGTCAGCGACACTTACCCAAATTGAGCACTCGTTTTGGTTTTGGCCCTGGCGCCTTTCGTTGCTTCGTCATCAAGTGTTTTTTTTCGGGTACGGTCGGATCGCGGCCACTTCGGCTCCTCGGCTTGCCGACTTTCCGAGTATCCGACTTTCATGGCATCTGGTCGTTATGCCAGCACTCATTTCGATTTGAAACACCGACCGAGAACCACGGAAATGTGGCAGCACTTCGAGTAGGAATCGGGGAAAACATAAACGGAGTAGAGGAATACCCCACCAGCAGCGTTGAAGGGGAGGAAAAATGCCAAAAAACCCGGTGGAAAAGTTCCTGACCATTCTGTTGAGACGCAAGGAGTGCTAGGATCAAGTGTTTGTGTAAGCACGCCAAGGATATAATATGTGTACATGTGTATATAGAAGCATAGAGACACTTTGGCGCTGGACAGTCTGGCGCCAGAGTTCGGGGCTGTAATGGCTGACATTGGGCACACGCTCCTTTGTCCATGAAAATGGCAAATTTCCTGTGGTTGATCGCAAAAAAAAGTACTCAATATTGACCGAAGGCCAGTGGCAATTAAATTTTCATCGCCGGAAACTTTGAAGACATGCGATGGGGGGAGATACTTACATAATTTACAAGGGGGGCGGGCAATCGATTAGGCAAGGTCACAGTCAAATTGGTTCACTCACCCACCCATTGTCTCTTTTTCTCTCTGTTCGCCCACCCAATAGCCATCAAGATGATGTCTGAATACTGGATTATCTCGGCGCCGGGCGACAAGACCTGCCAGCAGACGTACGACACCATGAACAACCTGACCAGCAAGCAACACAATCTGTGCAATAACTACAAGTTCCATATACCAGATCTGAAGGTGAGTGAAGGCTTAAGCTCATAAATCCTCCTGCTAACCATAAACTATTGTCCTAGGTCGGCACCCTGGACCAACTGGTGGGTCTGTCCGATGATCTGGGCAAGCTGGACACGTATGTGGAGCAGATCACCCGCAAGGTGGCCAACTATCTGGGCGAGGTCCTGGAGGATCAGCGGGACAAGCTCCATGAGAACCTGATGGCCAACAACAGTAAGTCGTCTGCCTGCCACCAATAAGTTGTATTAGTTTAGCTTATAGTCTAGCCTAGCTTAGTTCCGTTTAGTTTAGTTTAGTTTGGTTAGGTGATGCCTGTTCCGAGTCACGAATCTATATCGTTTTAGTTCTTTAGTTACTATATACATATATACATATTTCTAAGCAGTTCTTCTGACCGTAGACACTGTTGAATCGGAATGCTGCTCTGATATAATCGTACCATGTGTATTGCCCACATCTACCTACTGTTTACCCACGACTGTTCTGTAACTAACAACAAAAAATTAAATGAAACCAAATGAGAGATTACCCGGAACCGGGTCCCCTTGTTCCTCAGAACTCAGTTACTCTGTGGAATGTTTTCGATCTACTATATCTATGTCCTCTCCCTGTGAGATGCGCCCTACAACTACAACTAACACGAATCCCGTCACATTCCCTATATATTTACGATAATTACGTTTTCAGTAGTTCCAAAAGTACTTTGCGAAGCGAGAAACAGATTTAAAAACTAATCGATTTTCAGCCGAAACCCTCTCAGGCTTTACATTATCTATATTCCTTTCCGAGTTTTAAAGACTTTTTTAGTTATTTTCTCTTATTAATTTTATTATTTACTATCTCTTGAGTTGAGGTTCCTTTTTTGATTTTCTGTTTTGAACTCATGCGCACAATCATCACCACAGAAACGAGGGATATTGAAGGATATTCCCCTTTGGGAATCTATGTAGTTCGCAATGGTCTGAAAGATATAATGCAACAACAATGGAATTAAAGTTTACGGCAAACTATAAAGCGGGAACAATATTGCAAATTAAAACAATGAAAAGAAATTATGGAAATAGCCGAATGGCAATTTGCGTTGTTTATTTTGTGTTGCGTTTGTTGTACATTTTAATACGCACCGACCTCTCACACGCTATAAAGATCTCAAAGATCTACAGAAATACAGACACAGATACACACACACACATACATTATATATTTTTGGCCCCATCCAAGGGCGCCCCCGAATCCCCGGTCAATTACTCCGTGTTCGGTCTAAGGTCGCCCCAAACAAAACAAAACAAACCAAGACACACACACACGCTGGCGAGGAGGAGAAGTACAGTGAACACTTTGTATATTTTACATATATTGTTGTACGTTTCTTTTCGGTTTGTTGGATACGATTGAGTTGGACAAGTTATTTGTGGTTTTCCGTCATTTGAAAGCCCATTAGTTTTTAAATCATTCACCGCAAAAAATAGAACAAGAACGAGAAATGAGACGAAAATGCGAACGGAGGAAAGCTAATGTGTAAAGATATATAGAGACCCATAAATTGCATATACTCGTACTATATAAACATATATATATATATGTATATACTCTTGACTATGACTTTTTTGCGCAAGTGTCGTCGTTCTTCCCTCATACTTACTTATCTTTTAATTTTTATTTCGAGTTTACATGTAACTATTATTTGTATAAAATAACAATATGTACTGTACAAACATATGTATGTATCCTTCCTCCCTCTATATATATATAGACTGTTGTAACTACATATTGTGTGTGTGCCTGATTGTGTGTCTGCGTGCGTATCTGTGTTGTCTCATTTTATACTCTCACCTGCATCGATCCGCTTGGACAAACGCTTATTTCTGTTACATTTTCCTCCAGCAAAACTCACTCACTCACATGTCCCCGCACACACGGTGGCCAGGCTGGGAGATGCATTCTCCTGGAGTTGGGTTTTCACCGGAAAAGCCTGCCTGTGCGTGTGGGTGTGCTTGTGTTTGGGTGGAAATGAGTGGGAGTGTGTCTGTGTATGTGCACCTGTTCTCATGCGCTTTTCACACACAAAAAAAAGAAAGAAAAAACCATCGCATTTCGCTAATTGGGTAAGATGGGGAGATACATTGCAATTAGAGCTAATTGGAAAACGTATGGAAAAACAACAGCAACAACAACGAAACGCTTTTACACTGCAACTAAGACAAAACTAGCGAAAATATCCAAATGAAAGCACAAAATGAGACGCAAACATCTATCGATCTATATCAGCCATGGAATCACAGAGTTCCCTCTCGTTAATATACATACTATATATTAATTTTGTTCCACTGTTGTTCATGGGATGCCATTCAGTTCTCCTTGATTCAGATATTCCCTATCGCACTCACACACATTCCAAGGCCAAAACCAGATCCTGAAAAGCAATATAACCCGCACACATGAGTATCAAATTTCTTACATTTCTTCCCCACATATGATTTTCGTTATTTTGATTTTATAATATTTATATATTACAAAAAAAAGATGAGTAACTTTTGGTTTCGCTTTTGGTTGATTGATTGAATCAGGATGATGATGATGAGCAGTTCGGTTTTAGAGTTCTGTCTAGGTAAATCGGTTAGGATTAGCCCCTATATGTATGCTATATAGTTTTACTTTTAATTTATTTCGACCCACTGAGAATGTCCGGGACCGCGGCAAGCAGCGAACTGAAAACGAACTAAGACTAAGTCCTGCCACCAAATCTAAATGCCTTGTGTTGTATTGTCTGTATCCGGAAACTCGTAACTCCAATTCCAACTCCATCTCAAATCGTATCCCGTGCCCGCCTGATCGCCCGATCGAACCACAACCTGAACCTCCAACTGAAATGAATCGTAAACTGAACCTGGTGTGGATGCAGGTCCTGGGCCACCTGACGACAGCATGCCGTGTCGCCACCACCAGCGCATCAAGCATCTCAGCCTGCGACACCAGCGAAAACACCAGCACACGCACCACCAAAACAAACCCCAACACTACCATCACCACCACCATCACCACCAGCTGCCCCAGGATCTCAAGGGTAAATCCGCGCCAGCATCACAGGCTATTCCCTGTTCCCCTGCCACTCCTCCGCCCCCTAATCTTCCGCCGCCAACGCCTGCCTGTGCCTGCATTTCTGCCGATGCCCTCGCTCCCGGATCCGTATCTGGCGGCAGCCTGACTAACCTATCGTCGAGCCACGACCCGGAGCCGGAGTTTGATGCCTGTCCGTGTGATGAGTGCTTCGCCTGCGCTCCGCCCAGCACCAGTGCCACGGCCAGCACACTCCTGGCGGACGAATGCTACTCACAGACCGCCTCCTCCATGCTGAGTGCTACCCGCTGTGCCCTCTCCACGGTTGCAGCGATAGCCACGGGCAGTGGTTTGGGTAGCGGACCCAGTACCAGTGCCGCGGCAGCGGCAGCCTCAACTGGTGGCGTGGCCTCCTCCTCCGCCTGCTCCTCGGCCTACTTCTCCACGTCGGCGCCAACGACCAGCAGCTCGGTGCACAGCAGCATGTCGCGATCTAACAGCAAGCGGCTGAATAACAACACTTGCAGCATCAATAATAACAAGCTCAGCTTCCGCAGCGGCAGCCACGTGAGCCAGCTGCACCTGCCCACGCATCAGCAGCATCAATCGCATCATCCGCCGCCTACAGGGCACCATCACTCCCATCCGAATCCGCTGCAATCGCCCACGCAAAAGTCCGTGTCGGAGGACGAGGGCGATGTGGCTGCTCCCGATGATGGGGAGACGGACGGCGAGGATCCCAAAAGTCCAAACAGTGTGCAGTCCGATCTGTCGGATACCTTCGACTGGTGGTTCAATAAGCCCAAGCGTAACTCTAAGAAGAGCAGGTATCTTATCATCGCATTACCTACTTTGTAGAACGTTGCCAAATCGCCAGCACCCCAGATAAACAAAAATAAACAAAAACCTGAAAAAAAGAAACAAAATAAATAAAAGCCAGTCACCCGCTGTCATCCCGCTAAGCTAGCCAACAAAACAACAAAAAACACTACACTAAACACTGCTGTAAAAACACACAAAATACAACAACACCACACAAACAACACTAAAACAATGGTGCACCCGCTTTGCCTGCTCTCATATAAAATTACACACACACACCAGTAAAACGAAAGTCCTGAAAGTCCATAAATGTTTGAGTTGATTAAGAACCGAAAACCGAGTCAAATGCAATAATAATGTATTTCTTTTTTTAAATCACTCCCCATCAACAATCGCACATTTGCCACCCGCTCACCAAAACACCAAATGCGCCAACTCACCAATCCATAACGACAGTGCACAACGCAATACAGAAACACCACAGACCCCACAAGGACACCCACAGACAGCACAACAGCCAACGACGATCCACCAACAGACACCACTATACCAACAGACACCACAACAACACCTATCCAAAGCAATGACATTTTGGCATCAAGCATCGACCACACCGCGCTCTAGTTATCGCTCTTTCTTCAATTCTCTTGCCGATCAAATTTATAGCAAACGTTCTACACCGAGTCAATTAAATATAAACAATGGATTTAATTTAACACCAACACATAGATCGTCTCCAGTGAGTAGTTGTTGTGGCAGTAGTAGCCAGGGGCGATCCAGTCCGGACACGGATCCCGCCGAGCCGCCCGAATTTCCGCTGAGTCCAGGTTAGCATTGCCTGGGTTGGTCCACGACCCGACACTCTTTGCAGATCGCGATCTTAGGATCGTGATCGACGTTGACATATACCTACTATAAGTGTATGTACATGTTGATGTTGCCGTTGCTCTCCTCCGTTCCTTCCGGTTCGTTTCATTTCGTTTTTCTTTCTGATTTTTCCAATTATTGTTTTCCCGAGCAACTTGATGTGTTACCCACAAACCACCAACCACCCACCACTGCTCTCTCTCTCTCTCTCCACTCACTTTCTTTGACGTCGTCCATTTTTGGAAGTGAATTGCAGAGGACTCTTTCTGTTCTATCTTTTTGTTGAAGCAACTATTTAGCCAAGTGATCGTTTCAAAGTTCTCCTACTTTCGCCACTTTTAATTTGCCTTTCACTCTCCTTTTTCTCTCTGTACCATATATACTATATGTATAAATACTATATATTTGCAAACGACTTTTGTTTGCGCTTCGTTTTGCTTTCTCGCGATATTTCGATATGAATCTATGATATTTGTATAGAAAACACACACGGATCCGTTGATTATTTGTACCAGTGTAAAAGTGTAAAAGCGATTATGTTGTTCTTTCAGTGTACGCTCACCACCAAAATCACCAACCAAATGTTGTTCTGCGCTCCACATCATTACAGCCACGATTAACGCCGATTCCCATTAAGCTATATCTGCTATATATCTCACCCAACCACCAATCACCAATAAAAATAAAAAGCAGCTTTGCCCAGCGCCAAATGAGTTACTGTGTTTGCTTTGTTCGCATTTTTATTTTCCCTTTGAGTGTCTATATAGAGTATCTATAAATATCACACACAGCATTATATTTTCAAAGTCCAGCTAAAGTGTTCTGCCGTGTGACACCGAAGGTATTTCCAATTGCGACTAATATGCATAGTCCCAATCCCCCCTTAAGTCCCCGTAGCCTATGTATTTGCATCCCAAATTTGTTAATTTTTTAATCTTATAAACCTAATACTTATATATCCTGTGTGTAAGCGTGTGTGTGTCTGAGTAATCCTTTATATATATATATATTTTTGTAATGTTATGTAAACGACTAACCAGCATTTTTCAGTTACCTTTATACCTTTTTCTACGACTTATATGATTTATATCAGCTTCCGAGCCTATAGTTTCGTTCAACTAATTCTATAAAAATTTTAGATCAATTACTATGTATTCTTTTCAATTTCGTTTTGTACTTACTTAAACATTAATGGGAACCACAACCTGTTTGTGTTCCTGCTAGCCAACTAAGTCAATTTATCGAAAAAATCACAGCTTCTTCCGAACTTGTCTAATGATATCTCCTTCGATTTAATATAGCCGAACTGCCGCAATACTTGACCCGTTTCCAATGGGATATGGCCAAGTACCCGATCAAGCAGTCGTTGCGCAACATCGCCGACATTATTTCCAAGCAGATTGGCCAGATCGATGGCGATCTGAAGACCAAGTCGCAGGCCTATAACAACCTCAAGGGAAATCTGCAGAACCTGGAAAAGAAGAAGACGTAAGTGGGAATTGAATTTTTTGATTAGATATATATTTAATTAATAATTATTTATTTCTCTCTTTACAGTGGCAGCTTGCTGACCAGGAATCTGGCTGATTTGGTCAAGAAGGAGCACTTCATCCTGGATTCGGAGTACCTGACCACTCTGCTGGTCATCGTGCCCAAGTGAGTTTCGGATTTTTATAGTAATTTTTCATAATTTATTCTTAATTCATTTTCTTTTTCTTCTAAAAAGGGTCATGGCCAACGACTGGTTGACCAACTACGAGAAGATCACGGACATGATCGTGCCCCGCTCTACGCAGCTCATCCAGGAGGACAGCGACTACTGTCTGTTCAATGTGACGCTCTTCAAGAAGGTGGCCGAGGAGTTCAAGCTCCATGCTCGTGAGCGCAAGTTCATTGTGCGCGACTTTGTGTACAACGAAGAGGAGCTGGCCGCCGGCAAGAGCGAGATGACCAAGCTGATGACGGACAAGAAGAAGCAGTTTGTAAGTAGCTCATTCGCCTAGAGAAATTTTCAACGGAAGAGATTATAATCCATACTTGCTTACAGGGTCCCCTGGTGCGCTGGCTGAAGGTGAACTTCAGTGAGGCCTTCTGCGCCTTGATCCACGTGAAGGCTCTGCGCGTTTTCGTGGAATCTGTGCTGAGGTAAGCTTCAGGATTACATTTTCCAAGATATCCAACTGTTACTAATCAATTTGTAACCCACAGATACGGTCTGCCAGTCAACTTCCAGGCCATCTTGATCGAGCCCAACAAGAAGAGTGTGAAGCGTCTGCGTGATGTACTCAACCAGCTCTACGGTCATTTGGATGGCGCCTCTGCCTGTGGTCAAACCAGCAGTGCTGATGTGAGTTTAACTTTTATTCCGACCCCAAATGCTTCTAAATTTAAATGTTTTTTACTTTATTTTATTAAATAGAATGTGGACATCCCCGGCCTGGGCTTCGGTCAGTCCGAATACTTTCCCTATGTGTTCTACAAGGTCAACATCGACATGGTGGAGCAGGCCAAGATCTAAAGCCCCTAACATTGCATAAGCATCCCAGCATCCAACCACACAAAATATACTTTACTCTACAGAGAAACCAACTTCAAATCAGCTGAACCATTCGCAGACATCAAATGAAACAAAATTAATAGATTACTTTAAATAATTTTAGTCATTGTTATCTAATTATTGTTGTTATTTATGTTGCGCGTTGCCGTTAAATTCTGTTTAAACTTACGGTTCGCGCGTCAACACAACCGAAACAAGTCAAGAAAACGTTTGCAATTATCCCCCGAACTTTCCCCAATTGTGCTTTGTCCCTCTTCAGTTTGCTAAACAGTATTTTATGTTGTTCTTTATGCCTTATGATGAATGATGAACAGAATGTTTAACCCGTAGCCAAATTTACACACATTAAACACACACACACACATTGTCTTGTCGCCAGAGCCCCCCGGCTTTGATTCTCCATTTTTGTTTGTTTTTTGGTAGCTATACAAATAAACATTTGAGTTACATTTCGTTTTAAAAAGAACACTTTCGTCTCGTTTCGTGCTTGGTATCCTGTATCCGTATCCGTAACTAACCACCAACGTTACACTAAAAGAAACATGTCCAAAATAAATTTAAGATGGTGTCGCAAACTTTTGCTAACAAAAAACGTTTCGAGTAAAGACAAACACAATTAATTAACGCAAGTATTGTATTTATAAATGTTGCCTAGAAAAATCGAAACCTGCTCGCTGTCTTTGCATACTAACTTTAAAAATCCCATATGCGCTGAGGAGAACCTACCAAGCATTTTGTGGTTCTGCTAGCTTGCCTAACCCCCGGCGCGAGAGATGGAGATGGAGAAGTGAACAATAATATTCTATTCGTATGTAAAGTTTTTTTTCAGTTTATGAGAGAGATACAGTATCTACCTATATATATATAAATATTTTAAAGTTATGCATACTATGTGTAAAAACGAATGAAACGAAAGAAAACATGTAAATGTCATTGCGTTCTATATAAGGTGCAATTAAGCCATCCTTGTAAATAATTATAAAGAAAGAAAGACATTCCCAACTTGTTGTTTTGTTGTCAATTCTGGTTTCGCTTTTATTTATCCATACTCTAGGGTACATTTAAATTACCAAATGTGTGGGTTTTGCACGGATTTTGATCGTCTTAAACACTAAACTAAATGTATAATTAGGTCAAAAATAATTAAAATAATAAGTTATGCTGTATAAGGGGACAAATTTTGTATAAGATCAAATAGCGTGCAAGGGAGAACCGTTTGGGGGCTACATCTCCTGCTTGGAGAGTTTGGTGTGCGCGGAGGCATTGCGGGAAATCTTCAGAATATTCGGTGGCTTCGGCTGGTTCTTGTCCGCCTCGTATTGGGCGCGATGCAGGCGCTGGCGATGCTTGTACATGTTGGCGCTGCAGAAGAAGGTCATCGGGCAGTTAGGACAGGTGTAGAGTACTTCGCCCGTATGGGTGGACGTGTGTTCCTGCAGGCAAAGAAGGGGTTATAATTTTCAATTGAAAAGTGGCATTTCCTCTAACTACCTTCAGTTCTTGCGGCCGTTTAAAGGCCTTTTCGCACATAGTGCACTTGAATTTGCGCTCGCACTCGTGGTTGTGATAGATGTGACGCCTAAGGGCCCTAGCATTCGGCGACACCTTGGCGCAGATGTGGCAGCGATGCTCGCCCACGCTCTCCACATGGATGCTCTTCATGTGCTGCTTCAATCCCGTCATGCCCTTCAGCCAGGCCCCGCAGATCTGGCATTGCTTCAGCTCCGGCTCCGGCCGCGGCTTGTCCGAGTGCATCAGCTCCTGGTGCTTCTTTAGAATGATCTTTGTGCGCATCTGCTTGCCGCACTTGTCGCAGATAATGGTGCTCTCAGGATCATGCATGGAGCTCATGTGGTTCTTCAGCTTGCGCTCGGTAAGGAATCTGTTGGGGAAACGGTAAAGGTTAACCCGGAGTCTTTAGGAACTTATAGATTAGACCTACTTCTTATTGCACTCTGAACAGGTGAATTTGAACTCGGACTTTGGCACGTGCTTGTTCAGCTTGTGGTAGTCAATTGCCGTTTTGCTGAGGAAGGTCTTCGAACACAGGTCGCAGCTGAAAGTTAGCTTGATGGCCGGATCCAGGTGCACCTGCTGGTGTGACTCCAGGTGTCTTGAGTTCTGGAACGATTTCTCGCAAACGCTGCACTTGAAGTGATCCGGATTCCAGTGAACCTGCACGTGCTCGGCCAGGACCTTGCGCTGCGTGAACTTTCGGCCGCAGCACATCATGTAGCCGGGATCCACCTGGTGAGTCAGTCGGTGGTGGCGCTGCATCTCTGTGAAGTTATGTACCATCAGGTTGCACAGTGGACACGGCAGCACGCTGGTGAAGAACTTGGCGATGATGGTGTCGTATTCCTCCTGCTGCTTCTTGCGCTGTTCCAGCAGTTCGCGGGACATGCGCACCTTCGGCTCTGCCGGTTTCGTGCGCTTTTTGTACTTCTTCGGACGCACCACCGTTCTCTTGGGCAGCACAGCAAACTCCTGCTTACCCTCTTTGTCCAGTTCAAAGTCTGAATCGGAATCGAAGCCTCCCCCACTGCCTCCGTAGTTGTCGTCCTCAGATGAGTTATCGCTGGGCACCAGGCCATCGTCCAGATTGCAGGTAAAGTCAGGGTCCTCGTCGGCAAAATCATCAACTTCTTCGGACTTTAGATTGAGTTCAATGTCTTCTTTTGGTTTCTGGGGAGCGGCCGTGGCAGAATCTGCTTTGCGAGGACGTCCACGTCTTTTTTTAGGCGGCGCGGGCTCTATTGGCTCCTCGATTACCTCAGGGTCTGCTAAGGAACCATCCTCAGCCTTTAAACGCTTCCGTAGGCGTCTGTTTGGGGCTTCCTGTTGGTCTTGGGTGGGCTGTGTGTTGGCCGTGCTCTCCAGGATTTCTATTCGTGGCAAGTGATCCAGTTCGTGCTCTTCTATTTTGACCTCCGGGTAGAAGAAGTTCCGTCCGCCAAGTTCTGGCGTCTCCTGCAAAGGCTGCACTTCCCCGGTGGCCACTTTCGAGGTTTCAGCCAAGAAGGAGGAAGTGCCTTGCGTAAGCGGATCATCCTCCATGAGCAGTATCTTCGTTTCCTGCAAAGAGTTCTGCGCCTGGCTCACGAATTCGTGCAGTGTGTGAAAGTCGGAAACTGTTTTCCAGCAGCGCCCGCAGATCCTTTCGCGACTCTCCTGACAAATCTGGAAGGGGAAGTGCTGGTTGACGATCCTGGCCACATCCAGTTGCGCGGCCCTGGCAGACTGCACGTCTATGTAGTCGCCCATCATGGCCGGATACTCGCACATGCAGAGTAAGCAGCAGGAAGAGGAATCTATTGTTAAAAAGTTAAATGTCAAATGTTGTGGCATCATAGGCTGGGAGGAGCGGATCACTCATCTTGGCTTCGCGGGCTGCCTCTCAGCATCCACACAGTCTTACCCATTATGATACTTGGTCCAGATTATGAGAGCTTGCTAGCCATCTAAGAATTGTTGAATAAAATGCACTTTTTTATTTACTAATTTGTTGAAAGCCGCAGTTGCCTCAGGACGCCAGCTGATAACCGATTAACGATAACTATAAGGAATGAAGCTTTACTTTTACTGATTAATACAATCTGGTCACATTAGGCTGCCAATTTGGTTGATATTTTTGTTATTAACAATTTTTAATAAAAATAGAGCAGTAATCAACAAATATATAGTTCCTGTGCTATATTCGATATAAGCAAACATCCTGCTAACAGAGAAACAATACTCCTTGTGGTTAGGTACAATAATATGGTAACCAGCGACATGTGAACGTTTGTTTACATATTTATTTTCTTTCTTTCAGCCGTTTTTAATATTATCAATGTGAAATTTGGTCGAATTTAGTTAAAATGGAACCACGGCAGGTCATTCTATACACCCCCGAAGAGCTTGTCAATGAAACTGAGTGTCCCGCCTGTGGAATTGATATGAGCAACATGAAAAAACCCTTCAGCCATGCAAGGAGGTGCTTCAGCATCAGGCGCCCAGGTCCTGTGTACAGGATTTTCGGCTACGAGGAGTGCCAATGTGGTTTGCTCATACATGACGGATCAAAAGCCCAAAAACTACATGTTTGCGTGGTAGATAATGTCGCAAAGATTGATGTTTCGCAGTATTGTAATCATTTTCAATTATAGGGTAAAATTCCCCCGTATGATCCTCGTGTAGAGAGGCATGACTCCCCGCCAACTACTGTGCCACTGTCTCCTCCGGAACCCGCGCCCACGCTAGCGCCAGCGAATCTTGAGTCTGTACACCAGATGACCACACAACCACAGAGGAAAAAGTGGATACGCAACTTTACCTGTCCGGTCAAGCAGAAATTAGACGATATTCAATTGGTTAAACTGCCTGGCGTTGTTAAACAGAAGCTCAAATCGGTGCCGAGAGTTCGGAACTTTGACATGCCATTCAGAGCTCCCTCAGAGGAAGTCAGTGTTTACTCCATAATTTCAAATGAGGAATCTATATCGATTGCGGGCGGATCAGTCCTTAGGGTGAATCATGGAACTAAGGAAAATATTTTAGTCAAAAAGCATTCCTTGCGACTGCCAGCGGTCAAGAAAAGATGAAAATCATGAATGTACTGAAACAAAAATGAAAGCATTAATTTAAGGCTAAAAGAACACCCGGTTAAGGATTATCGTCCTATTTTATTTACCTTTTATTTTCATTTAAGAAAAATGTTAATACTATTTCATTTAATTTTAATATGTATGTATTTCGAAAATTAAACTGAAGAATCCCTTATTTTTGTAAGTTTGCGTTGTAAATTATTTATCAGAAAAGATGGGGAAATTAATTAAATTGTAACTCTTAAAGTTATATTTTAAATATAATATTTATAATATAATATATATATATATTTTTATTATAATATATTACTATTTTAAAGCATAGTATCTCTCTCACTGCTTGAAGTCGGGTTTTTACTGTCTGGATACTATGCGTAAATATAAACTATTAAAAAAAAAACTATAAAATGAAATATATACTCAACATTAGTGACAAGCCGGGAAAACCGGCCACTTGGTCACACTCACACCAAAAGCAAAACAACAATCCACGTAAAAAGGTACAACTCGACGGCTATTATTTATAATTATCCGGATGTCAGCCGCCAAGAGCCAGGAATATGACTGCACCACGAAGTGCAGACGCCGCCAGCATGGCAACAGCATCACAGCGGCGCTAACGAAGCGTTCAATCGACAACCAGAAGCTAGCGGCTTTTATTTTTAAGACTTGCGGCAATTTCGCCAATATTCTTGATGACCTGGTAAGGTGGTGAAATAGGGCTACAGCTGTCCAACGTTAACCTTCTCTCCTCCTTTTTGTAGGGGCGCTCGGCAGTTCACATGTCCGCCTCGACGGGGCGGTACGAGATTCTGGAGTGGCTTCTCAACCAGGGCGCCTACATTAACGGTCAGGACTACGAGTCTGGCAGCAGTCCCCTGCATCGGGCCCTGTACTACGGCTCCCTAGACTGTGCCGTGCTACTGCTGCGGTATGGCGCCAGCCTAGAACTCTTGGACGAGGACACAAGGTGTCCCCTGCAGGCAATTTGCAGGAAGTGCGACACCGACGATGGATTGGCCACAGATTCGCAGTGAGTTTAGGAAGATATACTTCTTGATAGGGTTTCAATCTAACCAGCTATCTAATCTCACCCCAGGAACGACGTCTTGGTCTGGGGCTCCAATAAGAACTACAATCTTGGGGTTGGCAGCGAGCAGAACACCAATGCGCCGCAGGTCGTGGATTTCTTTCGCAAGTCCAGCATTTACTTGGAACAGGTTGCCCTGGGCGCCTATCACAGTCTCTTCTGCGACAAGAAGGGGCACCTGTACGCCGTGGGACACGGCAAGGGTGGTCGGCTGGGCATCGGAGTGGAAAACAGCCTGCCAGCTCCCAAGCGCGTTAAGGTGTCCTCCAAACTGGGCGATGATTCCATTCGCTGCATAAGCGTCTCCCGCCAACACTCGCTGGTGCTCACGCACCGCTCGCTGGTTTTCGCCTGCGGCCTCAACAGCGACCATCAGCTGGGCGTGCGTGACGCACCGGAGCACCTCGCCCAGTTTAAAGAAGTGGTCGCCTTGCGTGACAAGGGTGCCAGCGACCTTATGCGCGTGATTGCCTGCGATCAACACTCCATCGCCTACGGCAGCAGGTGGGTCTACGTCTGGGGGGCCAATCAGGGTCAGTTTGGCATCAGCGCCAACACGCCAAGCATTATGGTTCCCACAATGGTGAGTTGTACTCGCCTCTATGGGCTATAACTAAGCGTTTCTTGTGCAGATCAAGCTGCCAGGCAGGACCATTATTCGCTTTGTAGAGGCCAACAATGCAGCCACGGTAATTTACAGCAAAGAGAAGATAATAACGCTCTTCTACGCCGATAAGACTAGATACATTAAGACGCCCAAGTAAGATTCCACAGGGGGTTCCAGGAAATTTAATGAAAATATATTACTTACTCCAGCTACGAGGATCTCAAAAGCATATCGGTGATGGGCGGCCACTTGAAGAACTCCGCTAAGGGCTCAGCGGCAGCTCTGAAGCTACTGATGCTAACCGAAACCAATGTGGTGTATCTCTGGTACGAGAACACCCAACAATTTTATAGGTAAGTCCCTAAAATAACTTTAAATCATTCAGATATTTAATGTCTTCGCTTTCTAGATGCAATTTCTCGCCCATCCGACTCCCTGAGATTAAGAAAATCCTCTACAAATGCAACCAGGTGATGGTACTGTCAGACGATGGCTGCGTTTATCGCGGCAAGTGCAATCAGATCGCTCTCCCCGCCTCCGCGCTTCAGGAAGAGAGATCCCGGCCCAACCTAGACATCTGGCAGAATAATGATCAGAATAAAACGGAAATCTCCCGCGAGCATGTTATCCGTATCGAACTGCAGCGCGTGCCCAATATCGACCGAGCCATCGATATATACTGCGACGAGGGCTTTTCCTCGTTTGCCGTTCTGCAGGAGTCACATAGCAAATATTTCCGAAAGCCCCAACTGCCACGCAGAGAGCACAGCTTTAAGAAGCTGCTGCACGACACCAGCGACTGTGATGCCGTCCACGATGTGGTGTTTCATGTGGATGGCGAAAAGTTTCCCGCCCACAAGTTCATCATTTACAGCAGGGCTCCGGGACTTAGGGAGCTAATACGAATGTATCTAGACAAGGATATCTACCTCAATTTGGAGCATTTAACGGGAAAGATGTTTGAGCTGGTCCTCAAGCATATCTACTCAAGCTACTGGCCCACTGAGGATGGTGAGTTGAGGCTTGCAAAGCATGAAAAGATCTCTTAAGTAATCGCATCTTCTCTATCCAGATATCGACTGCATTCAGCAAAGTTTGGGGCCGGCGAATCCCCAAGAGCGGAGACGCACCTGCGAGATGTTCCTACCGCACTTGGAAATGTTCCAACTGGTCGAGTTGGCCAAGTATGTGCAGAGCTATGTGCGGGACCATCAATTCCCACTGCCCAATGCCCGCCAGCGATTCAGCCGCTTGCATCGTTCCGATTTCCCCGAGCTCTACGATGTAAGGATTGTTTGCGAAGACGGCAAGGTACTGGAAGCCCACAAATGCATGCTGGTTGCCCGGCTGGAGTACTTTGAGATGATGTTCATGCACATGTGGGCGGAGCGCTCTTCGGTGACCATGGAGGGAGTGCCCGCGGAGTATATGGAACCGGTGCTGGACTATCTCTACTGCCTAGAAACAGAGACCTTTTGCAAGCAGGGCTACCTGGAGACGTTCCTCTACAACATGATCACCATATGCGATCAGTATTTTATCGAGTCACTGCAGAATGTGTGCGAGCTGCTCATTCTGGATAAGATTAGCATACGCAAGTGCGGAGAGATGCTAGAATTCGCAGCCATGTACAACTGCAAGCTGCTGCAAAAGGGATGCATGGATTTCATCTGCCAGAACCTGGCTCGAGTGCTCTGCTATCGCAGCATTGAACAGTGCGACGGTGAAACGCTGAAGTGCCTAAACGAGCACTACAGAAAGATGTTCAGCAAGGTCTTCGACTACCGGCAGATCACGCCCTTTTCGGAGGCAATAGAAGACGAGCTGCTTCTCAGTTTCGTGGACGATTGCGAGGTGGATCTAGAGTTTAGAATGGATGCGGTTAGTAACTGATCAAGGCGTAGCTTTTCGAGTTTCCTAATGTTTTCTTTTCAGGAATCGAAGCTGAAGCAGGCTGCTAAGCATAAACAGAAGGACTTGCGCAAGCAGGATGCCCGCCATCATTACGAAAAACAGGCCATATCCACCATGATGAGATCCATAAGTATCAGTGAGGCTGCAGAGGTGCCTGCATCTCCAAAAGAAAGTGCTTACAATGAGGCTAAGAACTGGTCGCGAGTGGTGGACAAGAAGGAGCAAAAGCGCAAGCAGGCCGAGACAGCTTTAAAAGTTAACAACACGCTCAAGCAGGAGGAGCCACCAACGCCTGTACTGGTGACCATGGAGAGGACGCCCGTGAAGGAGCAAACACCCCCTCCCGTATCGCCTGGAACGGAGCCCGGCACTAGCACGCCTCTGAACAAGAGCTACAATCTTGATCTGAGCGCCCTCACGCCCCAGTCGCAGAAGTTGTCCCAGAAGCAGCGAAAGCGTCTCTCCTCCGAGTCGAAGAGCTGGCGTGCGAATAATACACCTCTAGTTGAGCAGTCTTCCACTCCAGTGGCCATTCCGAATGCCTGGGGTGTGACGGCCACGCCATCGAGTTCGTTTAACGATGCCTTTGATTCCCCAGCCACTGGCAGCAGCACGGATCCCACCTCATTCGCCAACATGATGAGGGGCCAGCAAGCTGCTGCCACAACCCCCAACGAGAAAGGCCAGAGTTTCTCACGCATCCTGGCTGACGAGCGACGGCAGCGAGAGTCATACGAACGGATGCGTAACAAATCTCTGGTTCATACACAGATTGAGGAGACGGCCATTGCCGAGCTTAGGGAGTTTTACAACGTGGACAACATTGACGACGAGACCATTACCATTGCCCGCGTGTCTAGGCCCAGTGACATCAACTTTAGCACTTGGCTGAAGCAGTGAATCGCCGTGTAAACGCTCTACTTCCCAAGGTAGTTTAGCTTTGTTTGTTCTCGTTTCGTTCTTGTTTTTTTTTATTAGACTTTCCGATTTGTAAAATGATTTTGAAGCGATTTATACTGCTAACGGGGGGGTGGACATCAAATGTAGAACTCGGAGCCTCCTGCAAAGATGCTCACAATGTACTCTCCTGCTGATCCTGATGCAATCGGGAGCTTGGACGGCACACATATCGGATAACAAACTTTATTGCATGAGCATATACATAGATAATACATATAGATATAGATATTTACAAGTTGGGGACACACTCGACAATGAGGAGGCAACAAGAGACAAGTGACGAATAAATAGCCATCTAAGCTAAGCTAAACCGAACCGAAACCCGAAAATAAACCCGTTGCTTATGCAAATGAGAACAAGATGAACGAGGGAAAGGGAGATGAGAGGAGCGGTGGACTTGGAACAGGAGATGGAGGCGAGAAATGTGGCTTGTTCAGAAGCACTCCTTACGAAAGGCGAATCCGTACTGGTCGCACTTGTATCTCAGCGTTTTGGCCAACTGTGGCGGGCCGCAGTAGAAGACGGTGACCTTGCCCTTCTGCTGGGCCTGCAGCTGCTTGAACACCTTATCCCAGTTGGGTCGGCCGGCATTGGTGCGGGTCTTCAAACCCGTAATTAGATCACGTTTGCCCTGGAAGAGAAGGAGAAAGAAAGGGTTACAAAATGCAGTCTTTGTGGATTTCCCTGAGGTCACCTTTTCGTGCAGCAGATCCAAAGCGAGTTGCAGGCCAACTGCCTTCATATCTGTTCGCTGCAGCGCACTCGTGATGTACATGTGCATGTCCAGGAAGCTGTGGATAATCCAAAAGTTAAATAGCTTTCAGATTTACTTTCTAAATGCACTCACCGCTCCATGGCGCCGCCCAGCTCCGCCTGCTCGATCTCCAGCTGTGAGAGCAGGTTGACAAACCACTCAAAGGAGCGCTGGTCCCGATTGATCCAGAAAAAGTCCACCTTTCGCAGGTTCATCACAGACTTGGGTATCTCGCTGGCCCACTCGAACTGGCACCGCGGGCAGCTGTGGCGCGCCTTCCAGTACCGATGCATGATGGACTGCAAGATGGATGCGAAGGGCGTGACGCCAATGCCCGTGCCAATGAGCACCGCATGCTGGGCCCCAAAGATGTGACTCGAAGGGGCGCCATACGGACCATCGATGAAGATCTGCGAGGAGTTTAATGCAATGCAAATTAGCAAAGGGTTAGTGGGTTAGCCCTAGATGGCCAAGTGTGTGTATGTTTGGTGTAAGCCCGCACCTCCATGACGCCCGCATCGAGTGTGACCTTGCCACCGCTGTTATTTGTGGAGCTACCAGTCGATCCTCCACCGCCGCCTCCGCCTGATCTGTTATTTATGGAGGTGGACAGGGTACGCAGAAATGTGGGACGCCGCAGAATAGACTTTCTGCTGCCCGATCCTGCCGTCTGTACCGGATCCTTTTGTTGAATATGCATTAGTGGTTTTAGATGGGTTAGTTTTCAGTGGATCTCAGCTACCAATCACTTACCTCGAGCGGCTTGGAGGCCACCTCCGTTGCCAGACTCAGTCTGGCCATTTGCAACTTATCGGCAGAGTCCGTCTTGGAACCCATTGGAATTCCCTGCTCCGCCCTGCTGGCCGGGCTTCCGCCAATAACCTCACCCGTTGCCAGCTGATTCTCCCGCTCCTCCATGCTGGGCGTCTTGAAGGCGATGATGGTGGGCTTGGTGCGCATATATCGGAAACTCTGCGCCAGCGACTTGTTCTGCGGACTGAGGTATGCCAATCCCACGCTGTTGTTTCGGGCACGTCGCACCCGCTTCTCATCGAAGGCGGACTCGGACTCAGAGCGACCCAAAGCTCGAAGACTGTGGATTAGATGTGAGTATCTTGTAGAATTTGTTGCTTAATAAATACTTACGCCTTGAGGCGACTGCGCTTCTTGCTCTTCACACTGATGTCCGGCAGGGAGATGCTTTTCTCTAGCGGCCTCTGCTTCAGGCTGGAATCCTCTCGCTCGCTGTCGGCCAGAAAAGCTCCATTGGGCATGCCCTTCTTGGGCTCAGCAGTCTCTTTCCGGGAGAAAGTACGCTGCAGTGTCTTTTTTATGCTCCGAATGCGGTTCACACCTGTGACTGGCGGATCAGGTGCAGTTCCTGTCACGGGCTTTCGGTTCTGGCGAGGAGGACGCACTGGCGGCACCGCCTGAACAGCCAGATTTCTGGCCAGGAAATCCGTTTGCGGAGTGGCGGATCTTTCGCTAGCCATGGCCGGATTACGGGCCTCGTTCAGTAGCATAAAACTAGGCGTGGGAATGGCGTGCATATGTTGGTTCACCTCCACGGAGGAGCCGCCCTGCTGTAACTTCTGTTGCTCCCGCTCAAAGTAGCGATACAGGCGATTCGTCCACTCGCCCACTGTGCGTATGTGCAGCCACATGTAGTCCTCCTGCTCCGGCGCAGAGCTGATGGTGAACGGATGCCACTCGTAGTTGGCAATGGCTGGGATGTTCACGAAGACATAGTCTCCGGGCCGGAAGTTAAAGTGCAGCGGCCGTTTTATCACCAAGTGCACCACCTTGGAAGGCAGAAGCAGGCCAGAACTGATGTAGGTCTTTCCGTGCTCACCTTTCATCCAAATGAAGCGCAGCGCCCGCTCTACAGTGTACACCAGACCCGGCAGCATGAACCACTTCCAGAAATTGGGTCCGTGGAAGAGGCACAGCACCCAGAAGGGCACGTACAGCAGATGCGTCCAGTAGAAGACCTCGAAACTGCCCTTCCGCCTGACGAAGGGTTGTGAGCACACAAACATCACCACCAGAATGGCCAGCAGAGCCACTCCCGTGGGATTTGCACAGCCCGGGATCAGACCAAAGAGTCCCGGCCGATCTGTGAGCAGCCACTCCCCGATAGTGTAGTGGCCCGCATTGATATTCGGATCATTAATCACGATGATCGAGAAGTTGAATAGATGCATCACAGTGTGGACCAAGCTCAGCACGGATATCGTGATGCCTGTAAGCTTGTGCAGATAGACGTGATGGTCCAACGGGAGGTACGAGGACAGACCACGACCCCTCAAGTAGGTCAGTGAGTGGCGCAGCATGAGCACCAGGACCCAGGCGCAGTTAAAGTTGAGGCATTGTCCTAGAGGAAAAAACAATATAATTTTATATTAATATAAAAGGTTTCGGTTTAGTCCAGGACTCACCACAAGCTCTAGCTATAATAACGAAGCCATTGCTTGCACGATACTGAATGGCGCGGGAGATGAAGAGGCACAGATTGACGGCTATGTAAAAGAACAAGTAGGTGACGAAGACCTGGTTGTTCTTCATGTAAGCCAGCGACAGTTGGTGGGGCAGCGAGCTCCAGAATCCACTTCTGGCGGCTCCACCCGCCGGCCGGTCCTCGGCTATCGGTACAAGCCAGCGATCAATCCTACAAATAATAATTAAATCAGTAAAATAATTTAAATTTTAATTCTCTTTCAGATCTTACGTAATACTGAGGTTTTCCAAGAGGCCGCCGTGCTTATTGAGCTGATTCTTTAGTGCCTCGTAGGTGATCTCGCCGCTGTTGTGGGGATCAGCATCTTCGAACATGGCGCTGGTGAGGTCCTCGATCTGGTCTTCGGAGAACTCCATGCCATTCTCCTTAATGCAATGCCTGATGACATCGTGCAGCTCCTTGTGCTGGATGAGACCATCGCCTGGTGGGTTAATAAAAGGTATATATTCTGATAAATCTTAATAGTTCAGCATATAAACTCACCATCTATGTCGTAGACCTTAAACAAAAACCGGATCTTGTCATCTGCCGACTGTCCGGAGAACTGGTGTATGGCATCGATGAACTCCTGCAGGGAAATCGAGCCCGAGTTGTCCTTGTCGAAGATTTGGAAGACGCGCTCCGTGAAGAAAGGCTAAGGGAGTTGTATGAAAAAATGGTAATTAAATATATTAAATATTTCTATCATAAACTTACATTTTTGGAGGTGACAATCTTCTGAAACTCCTCCCTTCGTATCTCCTGCTCATTTCCCACTGTAGAGCGAAACAACTGCTCCAGCCTGGCCAGCGAGCTCTTGTCAAAGCCAGTCCTTGGGCGGGAGTTGGTCAAATGGGATATAAACTCCATCACCTGGTTGGTGGACACCAAATTGCTGCCATCCACCTCTATCAGGCGGTAGAGTTTATCTAAGATCTGATAAATAGGATTAGAATGAGCCTGAATTCTGGCAAGGATTATTATCCGCTCACCCCTCTTGTGTGCCAGATGTCGCGGAAGTTCTTGAAGCTCACGCGGCTATTCTCACCGCAAATCACATAGGCCACCGACTCAATCTGCTCGGCAAAGTCCATCTGGCGGTCGTCTCTAAAAGAATCCATAAGATGTAGTCAGCATCAAGGGCTCCAATATATACAGACACTCTCCCGCTTGTTCAATAATAAATGCACAGGAGCAATAAGAATAGTTTATAATACTTTAATTCGTAAAACAAGAAGTTAATTAAAATTGATGAATCAAATATATATTATTTAAACTTCTTTATTAACTTTTACTCATACCAATTAAGTAACTCAATTCAATCTTAATTAAGCCAACCATTTTCTCTTCTGTGCACCCAATACCAGGTCGTGCTCTCCCCCGCACCCGCGCCTGCACCCTGTGATGCCTCAGATGTCGCTGCTGCTGCTGCTCGCACTATATTTGTATTTGAATGACTTCATTACGACAGGCAGGCAATGACAGTTTGTGGCTGCAATCGCCATCCCAGTCCAGGTCCCGGTCCCAGACCCAACTCTAACATAGAGCCGCTGTCGAGGCACGCGGACTATGTTAGCTGTTGTATATGTTAACACACGGCGCAGATAGCATCGCCATGGGCAAACGGACAGCGTCTGGGAACGAGGCTGGCATCTGGGATCGGTGGCGAGAGGCATTCGCGGCGGCTTCTGGTCGGCGCAGCTGGAATGCCTGGAGCACGCCAGCCAGCTCTCCAGCTCTCAACTAGGTGCGTGTGTGGATCCAAGTGGAGCGGACTGGATCGGATAGCTATTTTTTCCAATGCGAGCTAATTGTTTTGGCACCGTCGCAGCAGCGATCTCTGAGGAGCAGGAGCAGCAACCAGGGCCAGAGGAGCTTGCACTACTAGAGGAGCTGAAGGAGCTCGATGAGTTGATGCCCAAACTTACGTTAGACGACCCTTGAGGTGCTCGATCCAGCGATCTTGCAGGAGATAGCCATTCCGCTCGAGATCGAACAGCTGGAAAAGCTTCTGCTGGAATTCCTGTAAGTAAGCAAGTTGGAAGAATAAAAAAAAACAAGTTGTAAAGATCTGAATTTATGCGTCTCCGTTTCTGTGAAAGTGTTAATTAATTTATCTTTCATCTGTGTTTGCATTGTTTGGAGAAGCATTTGTTTATACCCCACACTCTGGAGATTTATATACACGAAAGAGTGTTTACACTGCTGGCGGTTCACGGAGATCCCCACGTAATGAGCATAATTAAGGGGCAGAGGTGTTCTGGTCCCACGATCCCCCCATCGAATCCAATTCGAGGCCCAACTATGCGGCAGTGATTGAGACAAATGCCTGGCATAAATTACCCGCTTATTAATATTTTAATGACATTCGATCTCACGATCATGAGAGCCCATCACATTGTCTGCAAAGTCAAAGCGCATCGGCAGCATCTTTTGCATTTGGTCACAGTTGGCTAGCCGGTGCCGACGGCGATGGCGATGGAGATGGAGATCTCCCGATGATGAAAAATGTGCATATTTAACGGATGAGCCCTGACTGGTTAGGCAGCTTTCGGGGAGCCCATAAAAACAAAATACTCGCGGCCGAAACCAAAGCCGCAACAAAGTAAATACACGCTGAGCCCATCAAAAAACGGGTTTTACAAACGATCGCTGGAGCAGCTCGCTGACCGGGTAAAGGACCACAGAATAAGTGGCACAAGGTCACCTTAGTAGTCTGGATCGATCGAAGTTGGAGACCCATATCCATTACCATTTCCATTCCCATTTTGCATGGATGCATGCATGATGTAATTAATAACTCAGAAGAATTCAATATATCGCTTTAAACTCTGTATTGAGGGGTCGGAATTGAGTGGATATCGTATTGCCCAAGTGCCTTCATTTCGTTGTTAATACATTATTTTTTATTTATACTTTATGGGATCTAGATAGGGAATTTCACTGGGTTCATATATACTCCTTCTGTTACAGGTTTGATTTTATTTAGAATTTTATTTTAATTATTTTACTTTTTGATCTTATTTTGGGGATTCTCTTTAGAGCTTATTTCACGGAACTCGTATTTAATAATATTACACAGAAGACTGCATTGTTTTAAGTCTTGAAAATTAATTTAAAAATATTATAATTTAAATAATAATATTTTTTTCTTAATTGTTCTTCCAGGACTCTCCACAAAAAACACTCACCTCATCCAGGAACAGCTTGCGGAAGGCCTCCCTTGTATGCTTTCCCTCGCCCTCATCGAACAGAGCACTGCACTCGGATATGAGCAGCCAGCGCTGTTTCTCCCGGCGCGCCTCCAGCTCCATGGAGCTGCAGTTCTTATCTAAATTGAGGTTGTATCGTTCCATGTACAAATTTGATTGCCGTTGATTCGGATTTCCATTTCCACTACCATTTCCATTCGTTGGCGCAGTCGCTCTGGCAATCGCTTCCTGCTTGCCAACGCTGGCAACTAGAATGCTGGGAGAGCTGGCCATAGATGCCGCCGGTTCATCTGCACCGGCCACATCTACTACCTCATCCAAGTTGAGAACAGCCGCTTCGCTCTCTTCGCTATCACTATGTGGTTGCACTTCCTCCTCCGCCGGTGGGGGAGAATCGCGTGCGCCATGCAATCTCTCTAGATACTGTGCAGCCTGCTGGAGCACGTGACTCACACCAGTGGTCACTGGCGGCTGGATGGGCTGCTGCGCTGGTGTCTGGGATTGTGGCAACTCATCCGAGAAGGACACTTTTTTGGGGGAACGCGACGGTGTGGCGGGAATCTCAAGGGAACGGCTAGAGGACACTGAGCCGCGATGGTTACTCGAATCCTGTTCAGCGTCCATGTTTGTTAAGGGGTTGGAGGAATGACAAAAAGACACTCTACACTTGGCTGGGACTCATGCCCGAGGATAGGGGCGAACGCAATATCCTTGAAACAAACACGACGGCGTTATGAGAGCAACACAGCGACGGCACGAGCGTAAGACTAAGGCTAAACTGGATCAACACTTGGCGAAGCTTTGCTTAAGCAGCTTTATTTTCTCTATTTTCAAGTTCACCACATTCCCCGAAGGAGTTATCCTTGAGTCACAGATATTACATGAAGTTGTCGCAGGAGCAACACATTAACTGCACAGCAATAACACTTGGCAATCTTTGCCAGAAGTAACAATAAATCTTCACTTTGAAGTACCCACTAGCTGTTCTACAAGGAGTTCAAGATTGGGAATTATCCTCGCGACGGGGGTTAAAGCTTAACGACGGCGTTACGAGACCAACACGACAGCGTAACGGGACCAACACGACGCGATCCAAGCAAGAAGCAACACCAATCGGCGGCAGCGGCGAGCAGCAACTGAAAGCGAAAGCCAGGCGGACGCACGAGCCAGGTGAGGTGAGGGCCTCGGATCGTATCGGATCGGAGTGCTATAGCTGCGCAGGTGGCGTGCATACGTATGGGTGAGCGGGAGACCGAAACGGCGCTCGACGCTTTAAAAAACGCGTTTGCCCAATATATCGTTTTAATATATATATTTATTTCAGGCTTCTGCCAAGCGATCGAGTTTTAGAATGGACGTGCAACTGGACGACGTTCCAGCAGATACAACAGATGCGTGTGTGTTTGTGCGAGTGCGTCGCGTATTATTGTATCTGTATCTGCATCCGACTCATAAAATGGCTGCTGCCGCTGCTCGGTGCTCGGTGATATTCTAATTTGGTTTTCGCGACTCATTCGAGCTTCTGTGTACTTATTCGATAAGGGCTGCAAATAATTCAGGTGGCGCGGTGAAGCGACGTCTTCATTTTTTAATTTCAACGCCCGTGTTTCGTAACCAATCAAACTTGTGTTTATGTGCCGCTGCGATGGAACGTGTCTATTTCCGAATTCCCAGAGTCGCAGTGCACGGCACATACCAGCCGATCCGCTATTGTTTCGGACTGCAATCGGAAATGTGGCTTCGAGTTTTGGCAGCAACTCATCATCACCGCGTAATGGGTCAAGCCCCGGCGGATTGGCCAGGAAGTGAGTGAGTGCGTGATTGGAGCGGCGAAGCCAATTCAATGAATGTTCAAGAGCTCTAAGCGTTCAATCCAGCTCAAGGTCGGGCCCAACACTCGGCTGGATCTGCGGATACTTTGGTTACTTTCAACAATGTATTGTTATCGTGTCGTTGAACCACCGCCACCTCCCATCCTCCCAGACCCCAAGTCAAGCGATTGCAGCGCCTTGAAATCGAAATTGAAGTTGAAGTTTGAAGTTGGTGCTGAAGCTGTGAAGTTGCTCCGCCAAAGGGCAATCTGACGGATACTTTGTAGATCAACAGCAGTGTGATTCGTGTCTTGTTTTCCTAAATGCCGCTATTTTTGTGATACACGGAAAGAAGTGGGATTGAAAATTGGCTTGAAAAAGTTTCTAGGAACGAATATATTTGTATTATTTTATGTGTTAAAGTTTGAATGCGGTTGAATTTATATTTTAATATTCATAATATGTAAATAAACAAATAAAAGCTTAATTCCCTTAAAACTTAACTCTAATTGAAATGTATTTGAACTTGATAAATATCTAAATAAATACTGACACCTTTTCTTTTGAATAAATAACAATCTAAAGCTAATAATTATATTATAATAATTATATAATTAATAATTATAATAACACCATTTTTCTCTGTGCCAAAAGAGCGGTGTGATCTGCTGATTAATGTTCGACAGCGGCCTTTGGCTTTTGTTTACAGGTCACTGGCCCGCACGGAATCGGAATCTGATTAAGAGATACAGATACAGGCATGAGATTCAATTTCAGTTCCAGCTCGAGATACAGATTCAGATCGTTTCCGCCTCCGCTTCACACTCAGCTAATCCGGAGCTGCATATGTAAGCCACTTGTAGATGGGAACTAGCCATGTGCTGCCTGCTCCCGGTATCTTGGTATCTCACATCCGGTGAGCTTAGCGGGCTTAGCTCACTTTGGCTAACACCGTAGTAACTCACCTGCCAACTGTGTGCGTTTATGGCCATTGTTAATTGCTGAAATTGGCATTCCCAATCGCAGCGGGCGACACTCTCGGCTGGTCAGCAAGTCGCATTCGCCAGATACAGATGCAGGCACAGCTACAGCTACTATCTAGAGGTACAGCTCCCCCGTTGGTGGCCAGGGAATTGGCCACTGACGTCCAGTGGTCATTGGTCCCTCATTGTGATGGCAGCGGTGGCGCTGCAATTGACACCGCTGCGGCCAATTAAGCCCGCAGTTACATCCGCGGAATTGGAGTTGCAGTTGCAGTTGGCATCGGCCAGCAGACCAACAGACAGACAGACAGAGAGATACACAGAGTCATCCGCCGGGTGGTCCCATGGTTAAACGAATCCCCGACTGCTGGCATGCAGATTGATTTGCTCGGCAAACGACCGCCGCTTGTGGGCAATTTTCCAAGTGGCCGGCGACGAGAGCGGTGTCATCAATTTAAATTAAGTTCCAGCTTTTTATCGCCACTCGGCGGACCAGTCTCCTCCTCGGCGCAGTATCTCCGGTCTCCTCCGTCATCATTATCCAAAACATGTCATTAGGCGGCCGCGAAGATGCCCAAGTGCCAGTGCCAGTGCCAGAATCCTGTTCTGCGGCGACTGTCTTCGCTATCAACTCGGCATTCCAGCTTCGGTGCTGCCAGCAGCGACGCTGGCTGAGATGTCGCCGTTGTTGCGTGCAGCGGAAATTGGCCAAAGAGAGATACAGATACTGCGGTCGCAGCTCGGATTCAGACTCCGCAGAGCCGCGGACGCGCTTACATCGATCGGTTTCGCCTAATAAAGCGACCGCGATCGCCACGCTAATTAAAATAATTGAAATTTCTCACGGGAAACGCGCATCGCGACACTTGCAGGGCATCCTTTGGATCTGGTCTCCATCCTCCTCCATTCTGATTCCCATTCCCAACCCATATCCGTTGCTAGTGCGGCTAATTGCAAATTGCAACATGGACAAGTGGACATGTCCAACAATTGAATTGACAGCTGCTTTACCCCATGTCCCTGGCACATTTGATGGACATTAACATGGATCATCGGCCGTTGTCTCCGTGCTGCCCAGGCGGAGTACGAGCCGGCGAGGATGCCAGCATAAATGCATAAATTTCATTAGTCGCTGACAGCAGGAACGCTTCCCGCTAGTGTCGGGCATCTAAATTTAATGTCCGCCTAGCTAACCGGCCTCACTAAATAATTCAGCTTTTAATGATTGGAAATTGTTAACCCTTTTTTTGTGTGGTTTGTGTTTATTTTCGATTTTATTCTAGATCTTTATTAAAGTGGGGATTTCTATATTAAATGTATGGTTTGTGGACTTTTTGGTTCAAATTTTAAAGATTTAAAATATAAAGATCAACAGGACAGATCTTTCCAATTATTTTTATTTATTTATTTATTAAAATGAAAACTACACAAATTAAAGCTTGGAAAAATAAACAAACTTGTAATAAACAAAGCCAAATAATGTAGTTATTATCATTAATCAATTATTATTATAAATCACACTAGTATAAAAGAAACCTTTCCTTTTTTAATTAGCATTAGAAAAACAAGACAAAATCTATAAATCTACGAATATTAAAAGTTATTTATCAAAAGAATTTGTGATAGCCAATAGCAGATACCTGAAACTGATATAAAATCTAAAAAATAATAGCAAATGGTTCTAATTTTTAACAGATTTCATTAAAAGGGAACAATTTATAATAACTTTAACAGGCAGAGCTCAGAATTCGTTACAAAATTAAACAAAGTGTAAAATAAAATAAGGGAAACTGATATTTCCAGGAATAATTTAATGCAACGTGATATTTCAAAATACTCGGTCAATATTGATGAGTAATAATTTATATTTTGATGAGTAATAAAATTCTCGAAACCTTAAAGCCTCGCAAAAAAATGGGTTAATAGTAGCACAGGAAATGCTGACCAAAAAATAATAAAAAAAAGTCCACTAAACGCAGTCACAAGAAAATATTGTTGCCAGCGATCGCGATTCGTGGATCGTGGCATGCGCACTCTGATCGAGATTGCAGCGACAGATAGCGAGGCCCAAGTTACGATCATACATATGCATATAGACCCCGGGTCCAGCCCGCACTGGCTCCTCCATGCTCCTCCGGCAATCCCGCCTCGGGGCCGTAAAGTTGTCGAAAATGATTTGCAGATCAAGATTTGGGAGCACAATTTATGTGATAACCCACTAAGAGCAGCCGAAAAAATACTACAGAGAGAGAGAGCAAAGCAATTGCTATGCAAGATCTGTGCTGTTCCATTCCGTGCCTCCTCCTGGCTCCTTCCGCCTCCAACTGGGTCCAATTAGTGCGTGGACTGCGGCTGCATTGGAAATGCATGGACAATTGTTAGTGCCTCCATGTAGCGCTAATAATGACGCCTTTAAATGTGCAATAACAATTTTTGAGGCGCGCAAAAAGTGCCTTCTATATATATCTACATCGTGCATCGTACAGCTATATCTGTCTCTGGAGCTTATATGTGTGAGTGTACGAGAGCAGTAAGTACCGCCCATAGGCTGGAAAACCAGCTACTGCCCCCTCATCCCGTCCAGAT
>VNJN01002056.1:0-13478 GCA_008042485.1 Drosophila mayri | reverse complement strand
TTATTAATGAAAACTTAACAGTATATATAGGTACAAAATGCTTATGGTAACAAATATCGTATAACAAATAATGTGGGTTACTGTGAATGTGGGTTACTGTGTATGTGGGTTATTGTCAGATATATGACCTGACACTTATTGCTACAGTGCTCTATTTTGTTGTCCGCCAGTTATGCATATTCGCTTGACCTGGTAACTGATACTTTATTAACGACAAATGCATGTGGCTGCGACTGAAGAATTATTATGTCTACTTCTAAATGATATTGCTTATGAGTAATGCTGCCGTGACTGAACATTAATTACTCCACTTTATTTCAAATTTGGCTGATATGATTATATTGATTGATTAAGACCAAGTGTGGGTACAGTTACAAAGCCTACGGCTCGAAATATAAATATACGTGTTTTGGGCTCGATGAGTAAAAGTGGAATGATTGCCCCTCAATTTCTTAGGTAATATTTCTTCAAACTTTAGTATTAGCAATAAGCATTTCGGTAACGGTAAGATCTGGTGATCTTCTGGTATTCCTATATTCCCTCAGTAGTAATAAGTGCATTAGCGAGGGCGGGTTTAGAAGTTACTGGGCTAATTGTACGTAACAGAAGACTTTTCTTATCAGTATCCAAGAAGTGAGACGCTACATACTCTCCTATTCGCAACCGTTGTTTGATCGATGGAATCTACAAATGGTCAATAGATCTGCATAAACAATTGCCTTTTGTTGTCGTAACAAGCACTTGAAATTGGTCGGACGGTTTTTGTTGATTTGGTTGGGGTGTGAGACTCTAAAGACACAGCGAGACCCTCTGATGCATGTGTAATGGTTCTACAATGATAATACGGAAGCCGACGAAAGCCTATTATTATCAGCCATGGAACAGAATGAAGTTATCATGACAAAGTTTATGGACTTGCCGGGGATATTGAAACTTCGAAGACCTAAATAATTTTGGGCCTTATCGCTATAGCGAGTCTCTTTGGAAAATCTGGAGTAATATTAAAGTTATACCAAGAATTCTTACCAAAAAGAAGATCCCGGAAACCGTTTGAGAATCTACAGACATTGGAATGCATCCTGTTTTCTTATTACTGCTTTCATAAATCGCCATATTTCGATTCTGGTAAGTGGCACATCAAAACGGTCCGAATTTGTAATATTTGTTTATCTCCCTATATGGGACTTTTTCCAAACTCCCCGATATCCTACCATATTTTTTTTATCAATATATCCAAAAGTTCCCAAGAGTTGGTAAAGTAGTTATCGATAAAAACTAGTTGTTATCGAAACTACTGAGGCCGTAAAACTAAGGCCATGTAAAAAAATGAGTTTGCCCCGATACCACAATAACTCAATAACACAGCCCGGTGTAAGCAGGATTTTAAAGGTAGTGCTACCAAATGGTATAGTCAGTAGTTGTCCAACACCACGTAATAGGTTATATATTTAAAAATATATATCTAGCATGATTCTAGGGGTTTGCTTATTAGAACAACTTATGAAGAGTATTGAGTCAAAATTTCAAGACGTTCCGAACAAAATTAACGAAACGCTCCGACTCGGAGACCCGTTCGCATAGCAGGTATATGCAAAAGGACAAATTTCAATTCAATTTAATAATTTTGTTTTATTTCCATAACATTTTTCTATTTCGCTTAAGCTAACAAATTTGTTTTCTTAGAGTTTAGACTTATCTTTAGAACTATCTTTACAACTATAATATTTAGTTATATTTGTTTATTTAATATTAAGATACGCATTGTTCTATTCTTTTTACTCTTATCTTTTTACTTGGCTCCAAGTGGACTTAAAAACTTAGATAAACTACGACTGGTACTTCGTGGTTCATTATGGTGTTTGCTTTTAAATGCAGACGGTTGGTCGCATAGAAAAATGGTAGATCATAACTCATTTTTAAAATTGTATTTGGAGCATTTTGTAATTTATTTAAGTTTTCAAACCTATATAACATTATGAGTAAAAATATTTGCTTATATATTTTTAGTTTATTGTGATTGGACAGTTTTGATACAATAATCGGACGGTCTTATTTATTTTGTAGATGGTATGACTTATGTGTACATTGAAAATGAGTTTTTTGTCAATATTTATGCCTAGATACATTATTGACTTTTCGCATTTAATGTCAATGTTCTTTAGTTTAAGTTCACTATTAGGCAGAAAACACAGTTTCTGTTTTTTGGTGAAAAAAATTTCTTTTGTATTTGAAGGATAACTTTTGTTTTTTCGTGATTCTTTTCTCCCAATTGCTTCTTCCTGTCACGACCGTCAGTCGTTTGTTTTGGGTTTCTTATCTTCGGGTACTCAATCGTCTCCGTGAGGTCTAGTGTGCCCGCATTCATTTCTAGTCGATTGGTTCATTCAAGTTTGTCAACACTAGTGGGTCATCGCAACGTCCACAGTCGAGTATGCCAGTAGGCAACGACAAAAACCCACCGGCGATTCAATCAATCCGCTTGCAAAGATCTCAATCCGTATCTCCGCGCCGTTCTCCACTTAGATCAGACTCCACCGCTGCCCGATCAAAGACGCACAGTGACGACTTTTTATATACTCGCCCAGGTCCATCGTCGAGGGTCACTCGAGTGACCACGAAAATGGCTCATAGCGCCATCGACATTGCGTTGAGGAAGTTTATTGCCACGACAGACCGTGTGAGTCAATCTGAGGCCAATACCCACACTCCGGGAACCCTGGAAACCACCCAGGTCTCTCCGTACATGTGTCAAGTCCGTCGCGACCAGATTCGGTCACTTTGGGAAAAGGTGGACGGGATTACGAAAATTGTTCTGAACTTATAGCGGCATCTGAGGAGAGTAAGATCACTTCTCTTCTTCTCACTAACACTTCAGTCCAATTATGAATATTGTTTCTCGGTCTACGAAAGATGTGTTTCCAATCTCCAGGAGTTGATCGATAAGAGCGCGCCTCAGGCCGTTCAGGCCTGTCGTCTGCCACCCATGGACACTGAAGTCTGTACGGGCTAATCGCCGGTGGCCCACCTTTAGGGACGTTTCCACTGCAATCTTTATAAACAATTCGCGTCTCACGCCTGTGGAACGATTGTTTCCAAGGCACCACTGACCAACAAAGGGGTCAGTTCAGCGTGGCGAAATCTTACGATGCGCTTCGAAAATAGGAGGTAGCTAGTCAGTTAAAAATTTTCTTTAACATCCATGCTGTCCCCCAATAGTCCGGGAGAGCTTTAAAGGAGCTGCAAGGCACTATACAGAGCTGCCTGACAGCCTACGAGATGTGTTCCATTCAGGTCGAAGCGTGGGACTGTCTCCTGGTATACATGGTGTCGTCAAAGCTTCCCAAGCTTACACTTTTCATGTGGGAGCAGTCGATAACAACGCCATCTGATCTGTGTTCGAGGGAAAGTCACCCTATCGGACTATGTCCACGGTTCCTAGAGATGGACAGAGGAAGCAGCTTTGCTTAAATTGCTTTGCTCGGGGCCATTAACAGCAGTTCTACGTGCAATAGCCGGCATCATTCCTTGTTACAACGCGGTAATCCCTTTGCGAGTTCTTCCAGCTATGGTGGGCCGTCGAGGACACCACCCACCAGTACTCTAGCAGGTGCGGTAGCCCCCGAAGATTCCTCGAAAGTGCAGGTGTGCTTCGCGTCCGGTTCAAGAGCCTTCCTACTAGGCACTGCCATTGTTAAAATATGTCATCTGGGCTGTGATTTTTAAGGGCGTGCGTTTATCGACTCCGGTTTCGAGGCGACCTTTGTCACGAAGCGGCTTTTCAACCTCATCAAACCACCATTTCAAACGATCCAGGCTCAAGTCTCGGGTCTCAATCAGACAGTAACCGCTCAATCCAAGAAGCTCTGTCTTTTCGCCTTCCAAATCCGGGTTGCATGTAGAAACGGCAGTGTATGTCCTTCCCCATCTGGCCGGAAATTTACCCTCGTATCCGCTGCCAAGGGATCTTCTGAAGGACCTCCCCTTAGCCGATCCTAAATTCTTTGGAAGCTCGCAGATAGATGTTTTAATCGGAGCCAACATCCTTCCGTACGTCCTCCTGGGCGGCTGTAGGCCCACCTTTTGTGGGTCACTCCTCGGTCAGGAGTCGATTTTTGGCTTAGTGCTTACAGGGCCCGTGTCCATTGCAGGCCATCGCAGCGTGTACGGATCCTGCCTGCGAAATTGTTATCCGAAGCAGATTCGGCGTGTGAGGAAAATTTCACCCGGACCACGAAGAGAGGCAGTTGCGGGAAATATGTAGTGACACTGCCATTTCGTGACCCTGATCACGTGGGGGCTGGGTTGGCATATTCCAGGTCCTTCGCGCTGTCTCGGTTCTTGCGGAACGAACAACGCTTGAGGAAGGATCCGTTACTCAAGGCACGGTATTAGGCCGTCATCCGAGAGTACCTGGATCTAGGGCACATGATTGAAGTTCCTGCCACGAATCATGTTGCCAGCTAGTATCTCCCACATCACGCGGTTTTCAAGCCCGAAAGCACGACGACGAAGGTACGTGTCGTGTTCAATGCATCTATTCCTTCCGCAAATGGGACCAGCTTGTACGACATCCTTCACGCGGGTCCAGTTCTACAGTTCGATTTGACAATCCAGATTCCGAAGTGGCGGTACTTTCGGTACTTTTTCAATGCCGACATTGAGAAGATGTACCGGTAAATTTGGATTGATCCGAGCCATACCTCGTTCCAACTTATTCTATTTCGAAATCCAGAGGAAGAAATCCGAGATTACGAGCTCAAGACGGTCACCTTCGGAGTCAATTGCGCTCCATTTCTGGCGATCCGAGTCCTGCAACAGCTCGAAGATGACGAAGAAGAGAGGTAACCGCAGGCGAGTCATAATATTTGCAATTACATGTACGTGGACGTTGTCCTAGCTGGAGCACTCCAAGAGCGAAGCTAAAAATATATAGCCAATACTCGAGCAATTTTGACGAATATTCCGAGTGAAAATCTCCTTCGCGGTGACTTTCTCGAGGCCGACTCGGAGAGTACGGAGTGCGCTGGAGATCAACATCCGATAAGTTTTTTCTTGTTCCGCCTCTGCTGTTACAGATTGTGAAACTATTCGATCCAGCAGGTTGGCTTGCCCCCTTTATTGTCCGATCTAAAATGTTCATGCAGGACATCTGGCTCCAGGATCTAGGGTGGGACGACGTTCTACCCCAAGAATCGTCTCAAAAATGGAACGATTTTCTTGAAAGTTATTCCTGGCTCTGTCAGATCCGCATTCCTCGTTGGGTCGCGTTCCGGCCAGGATTGAGCGTAGAGCATCATGGGTTCTGTGATGCGTCGCAAAAGGCGTATGGCGCGGCCATCTACGTCCGAGTTGAAGTCGGGTCCACGATACTGGTGAATCTGCTCACGGCAAACACGAGGGTGGCACCGGTGAAAACGGTGTCGCTCCCGAGGCTAGAATTGTGCGGAGCCTTGCTGCTGTCCGAAATGGCCGCCCGCTAATAGACTGACCAAGATCACGCAGTCCACAGATGCTGGAAGATGGGCACATGTTCGGTCCGAACAGAACCCTGCCGATCTCGCAAGCAGGGTGTCGCTTCGAGACCTTGCAGACAGTCAGCTGTGGTGGCACGATCCTGCCTGGTGGCCATCGCTCTGAGGGGCCATCGCTAGGCGGCGAGTCACCCGAAACCGACCTTGAGACACGAGCGGTCCAGGTCCATATCGCAGAGGTACTCCCAGAGGATATTCTCGAGCGATTCTCTAAGCTCGACAAGGCATTGTGAGTGTTGTCGTTGTATATCGCTTCATTCAGCGTTCGCGACGAATAACGGTTCCCTGTGAAGACCAACTGTCCAATGATGAGATCGCCGCAGCCAAACGGCTCCTAATTTCCACGACTCAACGCCGATATTTCGCGCAAGAATACGCCTGCTTGAGCCAAAAACGTTCAGTGTAGTCCGCCAGTTCCATCAAGAATATGAATCCCTCTCTGAATTATCACGGCCTCATAAGAGCGTGCGTGTGACGTCCTCCGAGGTCCTCCAATACGATGAACGGCATCCGGTTATTCTTCCCAACAATTGTCATTTTGCACGTCTCCTCGTTCATTTTACTCACCGGATAACGCTGCATGGCGAGTTGATTACCGCAATGGTCCGGCTGATCCGTGCGAATTTTTGGATACCCCGGGTAAATAATCTGGTCAAGTCCGTAATCATCTCCTGCAAGGTATGCGTGATCCACAAAGGGAAACTACAGACCCAGCTCATGGGTGAATTGCCCAAAGAGCGGACATCTTTTTCGCGTCCATTTACATATACAGGTATGGATTATGCGGGTCCTTACGATATTAAGAACTACACCGGACACGCCTGTCTGGTTAGTAAAGCGTATGTGCTAGTGTTTGAGTGTTTCTCTACAATGGCGATCCATTTCTAGCAACCTTCTCTCGTTTCGTGTCCCGTTGAGGGTGTCCGCGCCAAGTTCAGTCGGACAATGGGAAAACCTTTGTTGGGGCAGCCGTGGTATTGTCCAGGGAGTTTCTGCTGGCATTGAAGGAATCAGTGACGAGTGCCTATAGTCACCAGCAGATTTTATGGCAGTTTAAGCCCTGCCTGAATTCGCGTCCAATCCCAACAATTGGCAAACACCCACGGAGAACCTTAGTGTGGGCGATTTGTTCGTTATCAAGGACGACAATCTGCAATCCAATGAATGGCGGCTCGGCAGGATCGATGCTTTGTTTTCCGCACCGGACGGTCATGTCAGAGTAGTGAACATTCGCACTGCTCGTGGGTTCGTTAAGCGCCCTGTTGCAAGGGTCGTCTTGCTACCATGGCACATTGGGCGGCGATTTTGTGGCATAAACTAAAATTTAAGAGATTTTTTTGTTTTTTTGTTGAATTTCGAATTTTCTTGTTTTTGAAATTTGACCACGCCTATACCCGCCGCCCACATGCACAGTGGGCCATCTTTACATTTTTACATACTTTTACATAAACTACAGTTTTTAATAAAAATAACTACAACTTTTACTAATAATGTATCCATTAGATATTAAATTTAATTTTTTTTTAAATTTATTTTACATAACAAACTTTTATTTAAGAAAACATTTTTTTTTATAATTCTACAAAATTCTACCAAAAATATTTTTGAATACGTTAATTATTTAGTTATTAATTAATTATAATTTTCAAACAATTTTTGTTGCCTTTATATGGTTGAATAAAATTTTTCTTTTGTTTGCCTACATTTTTGTTTATTTCATCAAATATTGAAGCATTCGCTTTATTCCCAAATAAATCAAAATCAATTAAAAAAAAAACCTTTTTGGTTAACATTTATAATAATTTTATCGATTGTAAACTAATTTTCTCCATAAAACAAACGCTGGCTGAAAAAAACGAAATAAGTACTATTTTCTGCCTGTCCGGATTTCATTGTCCGCTACTGTATATCCAAATCAAAATCAAACATATTTTTAAATCCAAAATCGTATTCTATATTGAGCTCAATAACTTTTTTCGGTAGAGCTTGTATCCTGAAGTTTCTGTGTAAAGAGAATTTTGAGTTGTCCGAAAATTATTAAAACACATACAACCTCAATATGGCGTAATATCATAAGTTCGATTCGATATAAAACATGTATATATAAATCAACTAATTACACAATAACACAAGCAAAAACAAATTTTTGAAACTTTGAACAGTATTCTACATACCTTGATGAATAATGTCCATACTTAAGATTAAAGAAAAATGCTCTGTATTTTAATAATTATAATTATCAAACTTTAACCACGTGGAAGAGACACATAACCTACCACAATCAGATCACTTTAAATGGCTACCAAGAAGCCAGGGATGGCAAAAAAATATTTTTAAAATATTTTTATAATGGTGCAAAATCTATTAAATAGAAAAAAATGGGTTTTTGTTATCCCGGCAAGCAGATCAAGCACCATGTCCTCACGTCCACGTAGCGCCGTCGTTCTTGAGAGCAGACGAACTCGAGGTAAAGGGTGTTTTTTTAGAGGTATAGAACTTTAAATTTCAATAAAACAACGATGGATTATTCGATTGACATGAATTTTTTTTTATTCGAAAGATAATCTTGTGGCATTACATTTTAAATATGATTTCTGGCATATGACCGCCACGGCTAGCTCGGATGTAGTCCAATCTGGATGTCCAATTTTCGATGACTTTTTCCAAAATGTGTGGCCGTATATCGTCCAATAATATTGATATTATTAAATTTTTTTATTGAAAAAAAATCCGAAAAATTTAAGCTAAATTTTTTTTCCTTTCTCAGCCAATTATGTTCAATATAAGCCCCAGGTTTTAATGGTTTGACTTATAATCTTGAAGTTATAGCTAAAAACATGAGCCTATATCAAAAAACAAAAATATCACAAAAAATTGAAAAAAAATGGTCTCCAAATTTAAAAAAGGATTTTTTTTAATGTTAAAAATTACAATAAAAAATTTGAAATTGTTTAAAATTCCATTAAAATTTTATGTTTTTATGTTTTAAAATTCACTTTTCTTGGCACCCACGAAAATGAAACGCCCATTTTTTATATCTATCAAATTATTCGGGCTTTGGGGAATGTTCATTTCAAATTTCAAGTAGATATAATTAAGGCGCGCTAGATTGGCAAAATCTTACACTGTGCGTCGCTTTCTTTGGCTGAGTGTGGAGAAGAGGCTCCGCGCTGTTGTAGTATGCACATATATTAAATACCCATCGTACCAAGAGTACTTAACGGGTCCACACTGTAACACTTTGTTGCAGGTGTTTACGCAATACAATTCACTCAAAGAATGCAAGTGTCAGCATAATTGCTGCACGAGCGGACCAATGTATATATATGTGTATATACCTCCGCGCTCAGCCTAAGCGAGCATAGCTATGTATTTAAGAATATTATATACACGACGCTCCCCTGCCGCTATTGGCAGCGCAGCTATAAGACTTAGACTTAATTAATTCTAAAGGTAGATCGATAAGGACAGATTCTCCTATGAGCTCGGAGCAGTAACAACGGCTGCTCTGACGAACCCAAAACTTATTGTAAAACAAATGATAAATAAAGAATCTTAAATGAACCTACAACTCTAAACCAAAGTCTTCCGGATGATTGCGGGCATACACACTAAGTTGGAAACAGTCAAGGATCTAGCTCCGCTGCCACTCTGCTAATCGATCTATTACACTGTGCTCGCCAACCGCTTTTGTGTAAGTTGTCTGTCTCACGAGCACTCCGACATAGAGTGTCGCCGGGGTGATCTTCGAAAAGTGTGCCATCAGGAACACCACACACTGTTGCACATGCACGAGCGTCCGGCACCCTGCCGGCAGTCAAGATTTTGGAGAAACCACATAGCAAACTTATCGGACGGTAATTATTTGGACAATCCAGTGGCTTTCCTGGCTTTAGAATTTGAATAATTCTTGCAATTTTCCAATTTTTGGGGAAATAACCAATTTGAAGACATTTATTCAAGATTAGAAAAAGAAAGTTTATCACATATTTTTGGTAGATTTTTTAGATATGTATTTGGAATTTTGTCAATGCCAGGTGATTTATTCATTTTTAGTGGCTTTATTACGGCATTACTGTCAGTAATGTGATGTTTTGATTCAAAATCTTCTTGTAAGATACTTGATTTTTCTGCTCGTGTGGAAAACACATTTTGATTGTGAATGATACTTGGGATGAAACTTGCTGCGCTTCAAAATCCCAAAAATAATCCAGATTACCTAGGACGTCGACATTGAGGATATGTTCAAATTTTTTCCAGTTTGCTTTGGAGTATTGTAAGTGTGAAACATTTTTGCAAAGTACTGGTAGATGATCTGATGAGAGATCAGAATGTACAATTGGCTCGGAGAAATTTGTCGGTGTATTGGTAAGAAAGAGGTCAATGTTGAAGGCTTGCTACTGAAGTTTGCTGGTATATAGGTTGGATCTTTGGAATATAAAAGCGAAAATTCCTGTGGACAAAATCTCATGAAGACAATTCCCAAACGAGTTAGCTCTGGCATATTCCATAAACAGTTTCTACAGTTTAAGACGCCACCCAATATGTAATGGCCATCAATTTTTTTTAATTTTGCTAGGTCGGCCCTGAACCAACGTTTATTTGTTGAAAGAAGGTTGCTAGGCATTTAGCTGAAGCAACAGAAAAATAGACAGAATATATTTTGAGAGAATTGTTGGAGTCGATGTTTATCTTGAGAGCGATGTTTTCTACAAGATGAGTGTTTATACTTTTCATTTGTTCATGCTGAATACTGTTTTCTACTATAATCGCAACACCTCCACCTTTTGTATCACCACGGTCATTTCGAGAATCTTTATAATTTGGTATGATAATTTTAATTTTATCCGTTAGTCATGTTTTGCTAACAAGGCAGACATGAACTTGGTTTTTAACGAGGAAGTTATCTAACTCAGAACTTTTACTACTGACTGCACGAACGTTCCATGCCATGATATTAATATGAGTGAGTGGGCCTTATGAAACCAGGCACGTGACTGTTAGGGTTAGGTATTAGTAGACGCGATGGAAAATATAGAAAAGGATACAAGGAAATAAACTACCGGCGAGCTGCCTGGGTATTTGCGTGCATGCGATCTAAGTTAGTAAGGATTAAGGTTTTTAGTTTAGAAAGACTTCAGAATGTGCGATTACCGATTACAAGTCGTTATTATTTGCACACAGTACTCTAAAGGGCTCATGCAGTTCATAGGAGGTTCTACAATGGTGCAAAACTAAAGGTATATATCCCAGCATACCCCTGGCTTTATTCACCATGCACGAATTATGATCAATAAAGTCAAGTTTGGGATCCAGGCGGACACCCAAGTCATCAACTGAGTTAATTCTTTCCAAAGAGCAGAAGTTAAGCGTGTATATTGCAAGCTTGGGAACGACACAAGAGAATGTCATTAGCTTACATTTAGAGCCATTTAAGTTTAGTAGGTTTATGCGGCACCAGGTTTGGAAGCTATCAAGATCTGTTTGTAAATCAGACTGGTAGGCGACGGTCTTGTAATGCACGCAAAGCTTGACATCATCAGCGTACATGAGTACTTTAGAATTTGTCAAAACTTCGGGCTGATCATTAATAAATAATGTAGGCAACAAAGGAGCCAGGTGGCTCCCTTGCGGGACACTTGAGGTGACTCGTAGTACATTAGATAAATTGTTTTTATAAAGGACCTTTTGCGTCTTGCCAGTCAGATAACTAGAGATCCACCTTAGAAGAACAATTGGAAAACCCATTAAGTCGAGTTTCCTGAGGAGAAGGGAATGATTAAAAGAATCAAATGCTTTACTGAAGTCAGTATAAATTACATGTTTGAAGGCTATTCTGGAAGCCCTTTAAAATGAAGGAAGTGAGCTCCAAAAAGTTTGTAGTTATTGATCTTCGCTTTACAAATCCATGCTGGCATGGAAAAATTACTGATCTGCAAAGGTTCTGCAAATGTGGAGTGATTATGTTTGTTTATACGGAGGCTTCGATGCCTGGCAGATAGTGCATAAACTATTGCCTTTGATTGTCGCAACTAGCACTTGGAACTAGGTGGACGGTTTGGTTGGAGTTGAGTTGGGTGCATAAAGACACGGCGATGGTGTCGGGCATGAATAAAAGCTCTTGGTTGAGGTATAACTCTTACTGACTTTATTAATGAAAACTTAACAGTATATATAGGTACAAAATGCTTATGGTAACAAATATCGTATAACAAAATAAAGTGGGTTACTGTGACTGTGGGTATTATCAGCTATAAGAGACTTGACACTTATTGCCCTATTTCATTTTCCTCGTGTCCACATGCCATGCACCTTCGCTTGACCTGGTAACTGATACTTTATTGACGACACATGCATGTGGCTGCGACTGAAGAATTACATATATATATTCTACATATTATTGCTTATGACTAAACGGTGCCGCGACTGAACATTCTCCCGGCCGTTGACCAGGTGTTCAACCTTCACTAAGGTCTAACGAAAAACTTCGTGGGGTAGGTTCTGGTGCTGACTGTTGTGTTGATTGTTCCATGCTCTGCCTGAGTCCGAGTGTCCGGCGTAACGGTATCAGTTGGCGTGGTGCCCACTTGCTGACTGTCCGGCTAAGAGCCCCTACAATGCCTAATATGATTGACATTGCTAACGCCACATAGGCAGCTACTTGATGATGTTGAGGGGCAACGAGCTGATCCTTCCAGGTGGTCTCCTTTAATTTGGCCAACTGGCGTTGCAGGGCGCCCAGTTCCTCCAAGCTGACCTCCTTGTCTGCCGTTCCTGGGAGTGGCTCAGGTGGGTTCTGATGGTCAATCTTTGTGATATTGCCAAAACGAACATATGTAGCCTTCGTTTCGCTGACCACAATGCTGAATGTGCTTACGCTAATTTTTGAATTGCGTGCAGTGCAACCTGGGGCTAATGACAATAAGCCCGTTCCGTTGAGTTGTGGAAGATGTTCCTTTGCACACCGCTTGAAGTTCTATGAGATTATGTGTGGCAAACATCCATATATTTCGCTGACGCGTCGCCGACCACAAAAGCTCAGACTTTGATTGAGAGACCTCACAGATAGTTTCAGTTTTATTATTGAACAGCTGTTCCCGAATTTGCTCTAATTGCTCCTTTAGTTGTTTGGGAGATACTAGCATTGGACTAACCGTTCGATGACGAACGTCAGTAAGCACATTAGCTATCTCACTCTGCATTCGCTGCATTTCCGTTGCCACCAGCGTTAGCTGAGCAGTCAGAATCATGAACGCTTGTTGCAAGTGATCTCCTTGGTACCTGCCTCTTTCTTGATTAATCGCACCTATCTGGTGCTCGAGCGCTTTGATCCGATCGTTGGTGGCCGAGCTGCTCTTCCTGACTATGTTTATAGTCGAGTCCAGAACTGATGTTTGATTCTTCAGGAGCATCATTAATACGTCTTCGTTGGACTTGACATTATTTATCATCTTGGACATGTCGTTGGCGTACCTTGAGTCCAGAACGCCAAATAACGAATTTGCTACATTCCCGACTATGTCCAGTGGTGCTCTTAGTCATCGGTAATGATTAATCAACTCATTTCCTGCTTGGAGTTCGCCATATACATGTTGAAAATGTTCATATATTGACCTACAAGCATTGACATTTCGTAGCTCTGAACACTAGTTTTTTACTTCGGCTATCCCAGCAGCCAATATGTCCATGTCGCTCCAGTATGGTTGTAAGTCATAGTACGCAACTAAGTTCCATTCTGAGATTGCCATTCTGGACGTGCTAAGCCGTTCGTAGAATATTCCCGGCTGACTTGCAAACAGAGTTATGTTTACCGATTGACCCATTGCTAACGGCAGGATGAGCAGCATTGCCAGCACCGTTGGGAGGATCGGGAAGGATTTTTCTTCTTCTGTGTGGGGCTTCCTTCTGCCCGTGCTGCCTCCTCACCGGAATTGTGTGGACGTTTTA
>VNJN01002055.1:0-152251 GCA_008042485.1 Drosophila mayri | reverse complement strand
GACATGGTGGCCTGCGAGCAGTGCGGCAAGTTGGAGCACAAGTCGAAGCTCAAGCGGAAGCGTTTCTGCTCTCCGGGATGCGCCAGGCAGGCGAAAAATGGCGTTGGAGGCGGAGGAGTGGAGGCCGGAATGACCAACGGCCTGGGAACCGGCGGAATCGTTGGAGTGGACGCTATGGCATTGGTAGACAAGCTAGACGAAGCCATGGCCGAGGAGAAGATGCAGACAGAGGCTATGCAGGCCCTGTCCGAGCCCCTGCCAATTCTGGCGGCTCCAACGGAAGGTCTGCCACCAATTTCTGTGCTGGCAACCGCTCTTCCGACCCCTGCTTCACTTGCACTGCCACTGCCACTGCCGCTGGGACTGCCGTTGCCAGTGGCTATATCTGCTCCAGCCCCACTGCCAGCAGTAATTCCTGCCGCGGCGCCCGCAAGCTCCAACGTAAACGGATCGGATCGCCCGCCCATCAGCAGCTGGAGCGTGGAAGAAGTCAGCAACTTTATTCGGGAATTGCCAGGCTGCCAGGACTACGTGGACGACTTTATTCAACAGGAGATCGACGGCCAAGCGCTGCTGCTGCTTAAGGAGAACCATCTGGTGCATGCCATGGGCATGAAACTGGGACCAGCACTCAAGATCGTGGCCAAGGTGGAGTCAATGAAGGAGGTGTTACCACCTGCCGATGGCAAGGAGGCCGCGTCGGCGTCCACGATAGCGGCAGGAGCACAATAGTGTCGGCGGGATGAGGCAGACAAAATATTGCTATCACCATCGTATTCGATCACCCCGCCACCTTATTCACCGGTGGGACCGTTGCCAGAGAGCTGCACCAATCTACATTCGACCGCATCCGTTCCCGCCAGCACTCCGCCGGAGTCCGAAGACAGCAGCGGCGGCAGCCACCTGTGCTTCGACTTGACGACACGCCTGTGCCACGACCTCAAGCTAGAGGAGGAGCAATAGCTCTGGACCGGGTCCAACCAGGTCCGCCGCCGTCGTCCAAGAGGAATCTGATTCCCCTGGGCGAACCGAGGCAACTTTGGGACATTTTTTTAAACGTGAAAGTTAGAATTATCGTAGCTAAAGTGAAAGCCGCCACATGTAAGATAAAGCATAGACTGTTTCCCGGTCATCGGCCATCATCAATCATTAACCATCATCCCTGTACAGATATGCAAAGGAACTCTTTATTGAAACGTTGACCTAGCATTTCACAGCACATTATATTGAGGAATCATTAGATATATATTGCTTCATATTAAGACTTCTATTTGAAATGAAAAAACATGGAAGAGAGTGGATCTATTATATGCTGTAGAGGAATCGCACTATTAGGTGTAAGCTGGAAAGATATACATAGTTAGCATTATGTCCTTGAGCCTGAAGTAGGTCCTCAGCGAAACTGAACTGTATAAAACTAATTAATAATTTTAATGTGTAAGTGAAACTGATCGTATAAAAGCTAAGCAGCTAATTTATAAACTAATTTAAGAGAGAAAGCGCGCCGTTGCAGAAGGAATTACGAATACTACTTACAAGGCACACCACAGATTCATAAGAGGATCGATCATATTCAGTTTTTTTTCCCATGTTCCATGTGTATACTTATTTTTTACTTATTTTTTTTGCTATTACTGAAAGAAATATAAAAAAGGATTCACTGCATGGTGTTTCCATAGATGTGAAAAAGGAATTTCAAGTGAGCTTTCATTGGGGTTTAAAAACAATGCAATTTTTTATTTCTTATTTATTTATATAAAGCTAACAATATAGTTTACAGTAAAAAATGTTTTAAATATAAAGTTTTAATTGAATTTTTGAGTTAAAACCGCAGTTTAGGCCGCAGCTCCTTCGGGATTCGTGCCATCGGCCGTTGCTGGTCGCGACTCACAGCTATCTTCGCCGCTGCTCGTCGTGGATGCACCCTCCTCGGGTGAGGTCTTGGCCGCATCGTCCGCCTCCTGTTGCGCATCCGCCAGTCCGGTCTCCGCCTTGCCATTCTCCTCGGCGTCACCGCCTTTCTTGTTCTGCAAGGAAACATACACATAAAGTCCAAGTCGGGGTGCGGATGGATGAGGTACTGCTTACCTTCTTGCGCTTCTTGGGCTTCTCGGTCTTGACGGCATGCAGTTCGGCCTCCTCCTGCAGCGCGGACTTGTAGTTGGGCGGAAAGAACTGGGCGGCCTCCTTGTGGCCAACCACCGAGTTTGTGCTGACATAGCTAGGACCATAGGCCATCAGGGTGGGTATAGTCGGACTCGTCACTTTGTTCACCTTCAGCACTATCTTGTCGGTTCTGAATTAAAGGGAATTATGATCTTTGGTAAGGTAAGAACGAGATGAGAAGGGGCCCTGCTGTGGGTACTCACGGGACATAGGGCTTGGCATTGTATTTGTCCACCGAGTTCGCTATGAAGACGGCCGTCTGGGGATTGTCGCTGGTGAAGAAGCCGTAGAGCGGTATGTCCTCGCGGCAGGTCTCAAGGAGCACGCCGAGATCCTTCTTCTTGTAGGCGTCGAAGGTCATCACAATGTGCGGTGGCTCCGGAACGGGATCAGGCGGCAGAAAGGTGGCGGTCTGGGCACGGAAGTAGGTGTAGATGAGAGCGGCATGGGTGCGCTGGTCGCTGGGCACCCAAATGGGCGGTATACGGATGGTCTTGGTCCTGCGCGGCTTCTCCTCTGGCTGCGCCAGAATGGGTTCGGCCGGCGAGGGATCAGATTCCTTGTCGTTGTCCATCTCACTCAGCTGCTGGTCGCCCTGCTCCTGCTCCTCCTCGGGTTCCATTTCTGCCACCGCATCGACATTTATTTCTAGTAAAAAAAAAATGTATAAAAATTATGTATATAAAAGAGGACATGGGACACTCACCTGGCTCCTGGATCTCCACTGTTACCTCCAGCGGCACAATCATTGGCGGCACTGTGATCTCCTCTTCGTTGAACTCGTCCGGCGGCTTGATTGTCTCCTTGGTCAGCTCATGGGCATACTGGCGCAGCACGGTCGGTGGGCTTCCGAGTACCTCCTCCACCTTCCAGAAGCACATGAGCAGCTCCTTGTCGTACAGCTGCTCGATCACCTCCGAGGCCAGCGGATTCTCGGCCGCAAAGTTCACGGTGGCGAAGTCAGCGGGCAAAATGGAGAACACCTTGCGGTCCTTGCACTGTATCTTGAGGGGATCGGCCGGCTCGGAGAGCTTCTTGAACATGTCACGGTTGACCTGCGGCCCGAACACGGTGATGCCGATGTCAGGCAGGTTGGCCATGATGCAGTCCGTCACGCTGCGCAGGTATTCGACGCGCTTGCGCCGGCTCTCCGCCAGTTCTATCTCTTCGGCCACTCGCAGCGCCCGGTTGCGCACCTCCAGCTGCTGCAGCTCGATCGGCTGCAGCTCAGTGATCTCGTAGCTCACATGTGACTCCTTGGCCATCGTTGACTGCAGCATCCTGGTGATCAGTGCCACCAGCTTGGGCACATCAGTGCCGAACATGATGTTGATGGCTTTGCCGTTCTGCCAGAGGATTACAAAGCGCGGGGGGAGTGAAAGTCCTCTTGCAGATAAGTGAAGAATCCACGACGCTTACTCACCGTGACGAACATCCAGGTGGGCTCGCTCTTCTTGTTGAACCGCTCAAGGTAGGAGATGGACCCTGCCTTGCACTGTGTTGTTCCAGAAAAAAGAGCCATTTTTTTTTAGGTGAGTAGGTGAGTGCATTACCAACTTTTTGCCTTGGTTCTTACGATGGCCAACTGCAGATTGTCGCCGCCCAGCTCCAGCTTGATCTTTCGCAGACTGCCGACCATGCCCAGGCAGGGGCCACACCATTCCGAGTATATGTCGAGCACTGATTGGTTGCCACAATGTTTAGTTATCTTTGCCCCAGTCCCAGTCCCAGGAACGTACCCAGCAAGCCGGATCGCTGCAGGAACTTCTCGAACTCCTCGTCCGAGGCAAGGTCCGCCTGAAGCTGCTGAACTCCGCCCTTCTTTGCCATTTTCCGCTGACTGACTCAACCCATCGGGCAGTGGCTAAATTTAGGCTATATAGCATACAGCATACTATTGATTAAACGCCGGTTGCCAAGAGGGCGAGGACTCTGAACTTGAATATCCTTGGTAATAAAAATAATGATGTAAATAACATATTTCTTCATATTCCAAAATTGGGATATACCGTCCTATATTACCTTTGCTAAAATCGTGCTTGAACAGTAATCAAAATCACAACTAACCTGTTGATTGGATATATGTTTCATATATTGTATATTTATTTCATTGTCAAAAGGGAGGCTTCTCTAATTAAATAATTTTGGGTTCGGCTTAGGGCCGCCGATAAAGCAAATGATGGACTGTTGCTGTTGCTATGGGCTATGGGTTATGTTGTGTTATGCTAGGCCTGGGCGGGATATGCAGGCCGTTGGATAGTCGTTCCAAGTTAGTGGTCGTGTCTCATTTGTCGGCGCAGCTCGCGCATTGTGATCTGCAAGAAACATTCGGAGACCGTTAGAGGATCGTATACAGGCGGCAGCTGGACGGGATGTGCATGTTGGCGATGGCGATGCCAATGGCGATGGCGTTAGATACTTTCTGTCATTTACATTGATGAAGTCAACTGTTGCGCACGTTATTTACCTTTCCGAAGTGCCGGAACACACTACACACATGTGTCAAATATGGTTATTATTTACGCATCGGCTTGGGGGATCTTGATCTTGATTGTTAAAGAAGAAGGTCGAGGTCATATTAATACAGTTTTACTCTGGGCATGTGCAGGGATCGGATCGGGGCAAGCAGGACTGCCGTAGCGCTTCTGTTGGTTATCACCGAAGAAGGGAAGATAGATCATGGAACTGCGGGTTATTTACAGGTATTATTTGTGGTAACTAGTTTTAGGTTGTGGATCGGGATCGGATCAGTTAGACATAAATGCGGTGGTGGGCGCTACTACTGGGTTGATATCGTATCAATTCATATCTATATCTTCCAGTCGTACAGGCTGCGTGTACGGTATGACCGACTTCTTGTTCACGTCTCTGGACATCGCCTTTCTCATATCTGCAACGAGAAACACACGGCATTGGGTGATGGCTCTCACGTAAGCAAAAGTCCACTTACCGTACGCATCCTCATCCTGGTCACCCGAATAGTACTCGAGTATGGTGCGGTAGATAATGTAGCCCAGATTCGTGTACATATTGATCGCCACCTGGTTGCTCTTCCGTACAAACAGATCCACGAAGTATGCCCGCTTCCTGCGAATAAATGTCAGGCGAGAGATGGATGAGTGAGTTGCCGGCGGTAGCCAGTCGTGCGGTGCTTACTTCTCCGAAATGTCCTCGAGGAAGCTCATAAGCAGCGCGGCCAGGCCAAGTCTCCGGTAATCGGGGGACACTGTCAGCGCCGTTACATGCCCATGCCAGTTGTCCATATGGCCCTCCACTTTGCCCATGACTGCAACAGAACGAAGGTTAGTTTGGCAGCAGCAATGCTGGCGAGGGCACTTACTGTAGCCCATGATCTGGCCGCTGGGAGACTCCGCCAGCTGGAAATACTCCGGCCACTTGGCCAGGTATTGCGTGTAGAAGGACAGGCCGTAGGTCTCCGTAAGTGGGTCGAAGTTGCTGGGCGACAAAGCAGCGGAACATTGTGGGCATTGCTGAGCTCGGGATTGCAGGTTTACTACTCACACATTGTTGAACTTGAAGAGATCGTCGCAGGTGAAGGGTCGCAGCGTGGTCATGGTGTCTGTTTTTTTTTCGTTTACCCTAATTTTTAACGCTATTTTGGTCGCCGGCAGGCAGTCCGATATAGATATGCGCCAAAGGCAATAGGCTCAGTTATCAGTTATCGATTGTCTCGCACGGAAGCGGTGGGTCACACTGGCACGCCCCAAGTCCTTCAACGACGACGATTGTGGTATCTGTTGCCTTGGGATCTTGGGGCGCGGATATGGCGCAGCACCAGCCACAGACAAGGCCCTCCGCCTCCTGTACAACGGGCGGCAAGCCGCAGGACTCGGGCGCTCTGACGCGCGATGACTTCGACGGCGGGCCCGTGAGCATCGACGAGATCGAGACGGGCCTGTTTCTGGGTGAGCATTCAGCCTCCACAAGTTGGAAGTTGGCTATCTAACAGTTGCTCCGCTGTGCGCAGGCAACCTGACGGCGGCCACGCACATGGAAACGCTGCGCTCCTTTAAGATCACGCACATCCTCACCCTCGACTCGGTGCCCCTGCCGCAGCACATACTGGAGGCTAGCTTCCTTACAACCAAATACATTCAGAGTGAGTAGGCACCAAGTCGCGGACTCTCCTGTTGTGGGTTGTTCAGTACCAGTGTCCAAACCTTTCAGTTGCCGATATGCCGCGTGAGGACATCTTGCAGCATTTGGAGGGCTGCGTGGACTTTATCAGCTCTGCCTTAGCCCAGAAGGGTAACGTGCTGGTGCATTGGTAAGAAAATGTCCCGGAATCGACATATAACCAAAGGTTTCATCTGCTCGCTCTCTACAGCTACTTCGGGGTGAGCCGCAGCTCCTCCACAGTCATCGCCTACATGATGAAGCATCACAATCTAGATTTCCTGCCCGCCTACGAGCTGGTCAAGGCCAAGCGCCGCTTTGTCCAGCCAAATGCGGGCTTCGTCAGTCAGCTGAAGCTCTTCCGCCGCATGGGCTGCAAAATCGATCCCAGCTATCAGCGCTACAAGATCCACCGCCTGCGTCTGGCTGGCGAACAGATGCGCAAGGCCAAGATACTGCCGCAAAGCTTCCACAGCGTTGTGCGTCCGGATCCGGACATAACGCGCGAGAACCCCGAACCGATTGTGTTTCGCTGCCGTCGTTGCCGTCGCGTTCTGGCTTCCAAGTCGCACGTGCTGGAACACAAGCCACGCGACAGGCCCCCGCAGGAGGCGTCACCACCTGCTCCAGTTGCCGCCCCAAAAGAGGAAAGCAGTGCCCAGGCTCAGCCAGAGAACCAGAGTGGTTCCCGCATGCTTGAGCAGCTGGCCGAGCGGATTCGGCAGTCGTCGCTCGGTTCGCCTGGACATGACAGCGCGCCAAACCATTGCCGGAGCATTTTGTTTGTGGAGCCCATCGCCTGGATGCACCGCATCATGCTGAACACCCAGGGTCGTCTCTACTGCCCCAAGTGCGAGCAGAAGCTGGGCAATTTTAGCTGGATAAACGGTGAGTTCGCGTCGGAGGGAAGTATCTTCGATTATTAAACGGATATTCTTGTGTGTCTGTTGCAGCCTGCAAGTGTCCATGCGGGGAGACGATGACCCCGGCATTTTATCTAATACCTTCCAAGGTGGAGCTCTCCAAGGCCGTGCAAAATGTGCAGACCACAGTTTAGGAGCAGCAGCCGGAGCAGGGCTGGCGGCAGAGCCGCGAAAAAGAGCGAGATGGCACCATCGGAGTACTAGCCCTCACAGAACACTGAATTTAACAAGAAAATCACCATATATTTTCGTCTTACACACAAAAAAACAAGCTGCTTCCAAGCCAAAATCTCCACTCCACATATCCCAGAGACTCCTCTGCGTATTTGGCCGGGACAAGTGCCCCAATAATCCCACAGAATTCCAAGATGGTGTTATTTATCAGCCTCGATCGATACGCATTTGAATCCATCATGGCGGGACGAATGCCAATGGCTGCTGAACCCAAACTCCAATTGTTATAGTTAGCCAATGAATTCGCCGATATATAATATAGTTAATTATACAGATGTATTTGACTTTTTGGAACGTATTTTACGCTGAGCCAAGGCAAAACCAAAGGAGATTAAAACCAAAACATATTTTTCAGTGACAATATCTAAAATTACGCTATAAATGTTGCATGTTCAAGTGTTTCGTCGGCACAGAGTCCGGCCAAGGCCGGTGGAGGATAATGTCTTCGCTGGGCCTGGACCTGTTCACCCAATATCGATGTGCTTTGACCTTAATGTATGTGTGTGTGTTGTTGATATTAAAGTCAAATTCGTTTGTTTTTCCCACCAAAATGCTTGTTGTTTCATCAAAGTCCCTTCAGATTTTAGGTCGCCATCTCCAGGGCCTTCGGCGCCGCTATTGCCAGAGGCACGACGTTGCCAGCGCGAGTGGTGGTCGCATCCTGGCCGCCATAGACTTCGACAAGACGATCGTGCAGCAGGACTCCTATCTGGTAGTCAGCCAGCTCTTGCCGAGTGCACAGCGGGCCAAGGAGCTGCAGAAGCTAATTCCGAAGTGCGGCTGGCTTACCTTCATCTCCCGTGTGCTGACGGAGCTGCATGGCAAGCACAAGATCAGCTCGGCGGCGGTGGGCAAGTGCGTGCGTCGCATGGAGCCAGTGCCCGGTATGCTACGTGTGATGCGCCGCCTGGCCATCAACCCAGCGGTCGACCTGTGCATCATAAGCGATGCAAACTCATTCTTTATCGGTGAGTGGCTAAGTGAATACGGCGTCGAGGACCTTTTCGCCAGCGTGTACACCAATCCCGGCATCGTGCAGGCCAACGGAGAAGTAGTGGTCCTGCCCTACGAGGAGCAAAATGACTGCGATCTCTGTCCGGACAATCTTTGCAAGGGTGCTGTCATGCAGGAGCTGATTCACAGCGGATGCTACGACCGCGTTGTCTATATTGGCGATAGCTGCAACGACCTGTGCGCCATGCAGCAGCTGCGGGAGGGGGATGTGGCCTGCATTCGACGTGGCTACGAGCTGCACAAGGAGATTGGCGCTGCTGATGGTCACGGCCAGGCCATGTTCAGCTGCTCGGTAGTCACGTGGCGCGACGGCCACGAGCTGGAAGCGGGGCTGGTGGAGAGTGAGTTCGTGGTAAGGCCAGGATGTTAATGCTGCTGTTTTATTCGACTTAAAAATAAATCTTCTCGTATGTGTTTGTGTACATTACAGTATGTTACTTAGGGACTTAGGGACTTAAGCGTTAAACTCAATGGAAAAGTAGATTAACGGCGGCTCGCTGGCATCTGCAGCGGCGCCTGTGTGGATGCCTCCACTTAATGTCAAGATGACCAAACGAACAACTTAATGCTAACTATTCACTTATCCGATCTCTATTGCAGCTGCTGCTGCTGCTGCATGAGAACCTAAACTCTATTTCACACATGGTTTTCCTCGTTAATCTTTGCGTTCTCCCAATCGGAATAGGAATCCTCATCCTCTATGCGATCCTCTCCCTTATCTGTTCTTGTGCTCTCTTATAGCTACAGGTAGTAAATATTATGTTTGTTTTTGTGGTTTTCGTTTATGTGTTAGCATAAATTACACGTATAATACAATTTTAGCCGTACAATTACAGGATCCTTGGCCCCATCCGCGGGGAATCGGGGAAAAACTTAATCGAGGGAAAACCAGGCTGCTGATGACGCTACCTACGTACGTACATAATAATATGTTGTGCTTAACTACTTACTTAGCTACCGGTTGTGTTGTGGCTCTTAAAAAATACATACATATACCGTGACAAAAAATTCGGAGCACAAATCATCATAATCATCGTTCGGTCGGTCGCTCTTTGCGTATATATAGATAATATATAGTACAGTGGCTTACACTCAGAGACAGACATAGATATAGACAGGCGTAACACACTAATTCGATACAAAAGTAAACAGTAACACGGAATAATTAGGCCTTCAGGTGTGGTGTGTGTGGTGTGGTGTGGTGTGGTGTGGTGTGGTGTGGTGCGTGTGTGGTGCGTGTATGGTCAGGACCAAGGGGCAGGGAAAAACAAAGACAGACTGCAATTCAACTAAAATGCGTCCGATGAATATTCTCTAGAAACATAATGATTTGTGTGGTGACTTAAGTGCTAGACGATGCTTTAACTTAGAATTATACAAAGCGTTTAACTTAATCTGCTCTTTCTGCTATTGTTTGTGTGTGTGGGTGTGGTGTGTGGTGTGTGTGCTTGCTTGTCATGTATGTGGGTGTGTGTTCGTCTAACATTAGCAAAGTTAAGTAACACAACTATTTAGTAGGTATAATATATATATATAAAACAATTGCAATACGTTGTACTGACAAAGAATAATGATGGTAAAAAAAAAGTTCCTCCTTTCCGGTTCCTCCTCCTCCTCCTCCTCCTTCTCCTATGTCGCATTGAGTAATACTATGCATCTGTGTGTGTGTGTGTGTGGGTTTGGGTGGGCGGTTGCTGGCACCAGAATGGGGGTGGGGTGGGAGCCGCGTCCGGCGCTTACTATAAATCCGTTAGAGTGCGCTTGGCACAATAACGTATGACCCCCACTCAGGCAACAACCGGCGGCGGCGCTATTCCTATGGGCGCGGCAGTCGCCGCCTCACCTGCAGATGTGCCTGCGGTCGCCGATGCCGTTGCTGTGATGGTTGCCGTCGCCGTGGCAGTCCCTGGTTCGTCTGAGACACTGTTCCGGCTGAAACTGCATTGCATTGTTGTAATGCTGGCCGACGTTACCTGCTGTCGCTTGCCCGTCACAGACGCCACTGATGATGCGGCGGTTGCTGTGGCCGTTGACGTCGATGTTGCCTCAAGGCTGGGTGTCAGCGATGATACAGTAGTCTTTGGACTCAGTGCCGCCGATCCAGTGGAGAGAGCCTGACCGCCATTAGTCGTCGGATTGGGGCTCTGCAAGGGGCTAGCAGTCGCACTGCTGGGCAGCGATACCGAAACGGAGGAAATGGTCGCCGGCACGGCGGAAGCCAATGGCTGGCGCTTGGCAGGTTTCGTCCGCGCACAGGGCACGCAGAACATGGCGGCGTGCTCTCGCAGCTTAGTTACGTGGTCGGTGCGGTACTCATGCACCCACTTCAGTCGCTTGCCGCGCGGCAATTTGGAGCGCTCGCTATTGGGCGACGTTGCCAGCGCAAAGGCAGCCACCTGAGGCAGTCCCTCGGGCCGAGTGGCGCCGCATCGCATGCACACACAGCACCGTTCACAGCTCCAGCGTCCTGGAATACCAAAAAGAACGTTAGCACTTGTCTGAATCATCAAGCCGTGTTTGCACTTACCATCTGGCACTGTCTTCAGGCCCAGGCAGTAAATGTGGTAGCCTCGGTCGCACTGCTCGCAGTAGAGCATTTTTCCTGGCCGCTGACTGCTCCGGCATTTGATGCAGCACTTGCAGCCGGCACATTGCCAATTGTAGTTCCGTACGCGGCCCACCATACGCTGCGGCATGTCTATACAGCTGGGATGGACTGAAAGGAAAGGTTTAATATGGTTTGGCAGGTCGGCTAGGAAGCTATAGGACTTACCGCGCCGTCGGCAGCTGTAGCATCGGATGAAGGCCTCTGGCATGTCCCTAGCATTGCGATGCTGGCTGCGTAGGCAGACGCCGCAGTTGGACAGCCTGGACGACGGCTGTGCGTGCCCAGTCTCATTCCCATCCTCATCCTCGCTTCCCGCTCCACTCGAAGCGGCCGCGGAGCTGCAACTGCTCGAGCTGCTGCTGCTGCTGCAGTCGCTGTCGTCTCCACTGTCCTATAATACGAAGTAATAGGTCACGTAAGTTTTATCCGTTTTGAACCATGGGCTAAGGGCGAGACTCACCGTATCACTGCTGCTATCGTTGCCACTGGACGCAGATGAGAGCGTCCCGGTGGAAGAGGTGCTGGAATTGCTAGCCGTGCGTGCCTTGTTCGGCACCTGACGTGCCGATCTTCTGCTACGACGGACGGGTGCCACCGTTTGAGGCTTGGTCGAAGCCAGTTCCAGGTTCTGATCCTTTGTAACGGACTCGGCGGCTTTCTGATTGTTGACGGGCTGCAGCAACTCCATCTCAAGCTCGCTCGAAGGCTTGTCCAGCGCCGTGTCTAGGGGATAGGCTCTACAGAAGAACGGTGACCGGTTAGTAGTGCGCAGATTAGGCAACTTGCAGGAGGAGACATACCTAAGTTCTGAAGGCTCATACTGGCGGAAGGCAAACGAGAACTGGTCCGGCACCACGGTTAATGGGTAGGCATAGTCCGAGACCCGAAAAGCCTCGTCGTAGACGCGGGGCGGCAGGAGAGTGGGTGGCGCCGGCATGTTCTCTGCCTCCGCCGCCGCCAGCACCACATTCGCGATGGACCGGTGCAGGCGGGTGGATGTAGGCGCCGTCCACTGCAGCGGCTGGTTCATCGTAAACGTCTGCAGGTCCAAGCAGGCCAGGCGCTCGTCCTTGCGGCTGCGCGGGTGAGTAGGATAAAAGGATAGTCAGTTGTAGGCTGTTCTAAACAGCAGCAAGCAGCAGGAGAGATAAAAAATGTCAACTTACGTCTTGTTGAAATATACGTTCCATTTGCTGGCCGACAACATGGCTCGGTCGCGTGCCTGCAGGCCACGGCCGGCGCCAACGGTCAGGCCCAGCGCCTTCTGCTTGGCCTCAATCTCGCGTAGATGCTTCTGGCGGATATACTCTTTGTAGTCCTCGTACTTGTCGTAAAAGTCCGCGTACATGATGTCCAGGATGTCGGAGGCCCACACAGCGGTGATGCCCAGATCGCACATCCTCTCGCTGACCAGACCCTTCTCTTGCAGCCAGTTGCGTTCCTCCATGTCGACGGCGCGGCGCGGCAGGTCCGGGTACTTGCGCTTAAAGCTAGTTATGCCCAAGTAGAGGGCCACCTGCTCCTGGATCATGAAGGTGTCGCGGTTCTTCGACGGGCAGCAGCCCTTGGGCGGCGGCCAATCGTATTCCGCGATACTGGAGGCGGAGTAATCCGTGCTGGAGAGCATTCAAACATTAGTTCCGGCCAGAGTTGAGATGTTCGACAAGGTTTACTTACTCTTCGGCCACGCAAATCTCCATCTTCTTTTTCTTTGGACGTTTCTGCGAAGAGCTTAGTATGGTGTCGACAGACTGGCCCTGGTTTGAGTCCAGCAAGCTCACATTGCTCACCATGGACGACTGTGACTCCTCATTATTGAGGAAATCGGGTTGCCTGCAGACGAAAAAAGAAAAGCTTATTAGTGGAAACTCTTGTGGCGGTCGACGGCGGCAACTTACTTTTGTGGCGTTAGGGGCGGCTCCATCAGGCTAGCCATCGACATGGACTGGCTGCTGTTGCTAAGATCCGCGCTCATGCGCGTGTCCTCCTCGAAGACTTGCGGCGACTGGAAAATAAAAAAGTGCAGGTCAATAGGTGGCATTGTTAAGAGAAGGCAAATGGCGGACGGTATAAGTGGGCTTCCGGTAAGTGGGTTTCCATTTACTATTCAATTCATTATGCAGGATATATGTACTTCTTAAAGTTCGCCTCCTGCCCCATTTCATGCTTAGACTTGCACAAGGTAATTCGCCGGTGAGCAGCATTGCCAGGTTCCAATGAAAGCCTCAGCACACAAAGCTGTGTTGGGAGAGCGAGTGAATGCGAGAGAGCTAGAGAGGAGCAGCAGCAGCAGCAGCAGGTGTGGTGAAGGTGGACAACCGCCAGTGAATAAGTGCAGGCACCAACACATGCGCCCCACTCAGAACACACACACATATATATAAATATATGTACATGTATATATGTGGACTCGTGTGCGATTGGCGAGACCCAAACAAAAACTTCAGCTGATTAAAATCGCAGGTGAAGCCAACAACAATCGGAGCGGCTGCGTTGCTGCTGCTTCTTCCCCCTCCCATGCTGCTGCCCAGCGGCTTGTTGTTTCTTTTGTTGCTGCATTAGTTGGTGCAGTTACTTGCTTTGGCAATGAATTCATGACATGGCGCGCGCCTTTGATTATAATTACGACACGTTAACATTAGCCCGTCTGTCCCTTTACCTCAACTCCCCCGCCCCCCCCATACCTCATCCCTTATCCCTTCCCATCGTGTGCGTATGTGTGTGTGTGAGAAACAAAATTTACGTAACGAAACATAAACAAGCGGCGAGGCGATGCAAATTGTAAACGCCAATAAAAACAAAAGCCCCCAGAGCTTCACTGACCAGCTCTACAATCTACAACACGCAGATCGCAGATCCCGGCACCACCTCGCCCTGAAGCCTAATTAGCCGCCAACAGCTAGCTGCAAAGGAGGCTGCCAGGCAGACTTTATGAAGCCACCCAGCTGGTGGTTACACTGAACACTCGCTAGGTACATCCGCCGATTAGAAATTGGGGAAACTCAGCCAGTGGCAAGAGAAAAAAAGAGGGAAAACTTCACTTACCGGACTGAACAGACCCTTGAGCCTCTCGGGATCGGGCGTGTGCTTCAGGCCGCCCACACAGCGTGGCCTACTCATGGCTATGGCCTTGGCCACGGCACTGGCCCCACGGCTCATTCGCGGCGCCCGTGGTTGCGTTGTCGCAGAGCCGCTGTTTCCACCAGCGCTGGCCGATCGATCTGCCGACGAAGCGCCTCTATTGCTCCGGCTGCCTCCCCTGCCACGGCCACGTCCGCGTCCTCGCGTGGGAGGTGTCGTCATCGAGAGCATGGTCGTCGTCGAGGCAGATTCATCTGGAAATGAAAGTAAAGGTAGAGTTTATTCTGTCACAATTTTGCGCTGCCTCCTTACCTCCAGAGTTATCCAGCGCACTGTTGTAGTTGTCCTCATCGTGAGAGTCCGGCTGGCTGCCACCGGCACTGCCGCCGCTGATGCTAGAGGGGCGCGGCGAGCGCAGCTGCTGCGTGGCCATGATCGAGGAGAAGTCGTTCGGCTGGAAGATGACATCCAGCAGAGGGTCCGAAGAGGACAGAATCGTCGTGGGAGGCAGCATCGAGCTGCTTCCGCTCCCGCTGATCAGTTGCTGGTTAGCGGCGGTGCCGGAAGAGGTCGATGAGCTGGACGAGCACATGGTCAAGTCGATTTGCGCGGCCAGGGCAAAGGCCATGTTGCTGCTGCTGCTGTTGTTATTATTGTTGGACTCGGGCTCAGGACCACCGAACTGAACCAACGTGGGCGGCGGTGGCGGCGGGAGCTGACTGTGCTGAGCGCTGGCCTTGCTCTGTCGCTTCCTGGTTGATTTGGGCGTGGGCTGTGGGTTTGTGCTCGCATTCGTATTGGGCATCGTACGCCGCGTGGCCCTAAGCGGTCGGTGCTCGCGCCGCGGAGTCGTCTCCGTAGCACCGGCCAACTCGTCTTCAGCTCGAGCATCTGGCTCGCCCAGCACCGTGCTTCCCGCCGTCGCTTCCGCCTGCTCTGGGCCCACGCTGACCATGTCGATGGCCAGCCGCTTGCGCAAGAGCTGAACGCGTCGCGATTTGACAGCGCTGTTAGCCTCCTCTGGCGGGGCGCCGGGCGTGGAGGTGGGGGTGGCAGAAGCATTGGCGGGATCGTTGATGCCCTGATTCTGGATCCTTTTCGGTCGACCTCGTCGCTTTCTTGTGCTGGCCGGTGTGGCTGAAGGCGGTGGCGGTGGCTGTGCAACCGTATGTTCCAACGGATCCTGAGCCTTGGACTCGGCCGCCTCGTCTTCCGGGAATATGGTACCGTTCTGGTCCGACGTAATTAGCACCTGCTGCTGCTGGACGGGCGCAAAGAGTGAATCCTCCATGTCAGTGTTTAGGATGCGCTCGTGCTTCTGCTTGCGAGAGCGATGCGTCGGCGGCACTGTCTGCACCGCATCGCCGTGGGTGTCGTTGCACTTGGCGGGATCGTGACAGTTTTGCGTCTGCTGGTCGTTCTCGTCGTTGTCCAGGCGCCTCTGCTTGCTGGGAGGGATCTGTAAAGGGCAGAAGAGACAATGAGCAACTGATAAATACAAAAATATGGACGCTCCGAAGAAAACACTTACGCCACTGATGGGAGATTCGTTGTCCTCACTGCTGTTGCGCTTCAAGTGATTTTCGTTGTTGTTATCCAGTTCCTGCAGCTCGTCCTCCTCCGGGTTCTGGCCATCGCCGGAAGCCAGAGCATGCTTATGGTTGCTCTGGTGATGGTTATTGAGCAACTGGTGATGGTCCTCGTCCATATACGTAATGTGCGGACTGCCTTCGGGTGTGTCCAGTATCTCGATGGAGTCGATGATGGGCTGGGCGGAGTTAGAGGAGGTCAGCAATGGAGCGACGGCTACCTCACCTTCGGATGCAACAGTAGCAGTAGCTACTACTCCTACTCCGCTCCCGCCGCCGCCGCCATTGGCCATCAGGCGCTCCGTTAGCTGCGGGTACTTGCTAGAGTTGCTTTTCGGCGACGCCGTGGCGAATCCTTTGGACGGCGCTGTCAGCTGACTGAGCAGGATGTTGGAGTTTGGCGAGCCGGGTCCGCCAACGCCACCTTCTCCGACACCGACTCCAGGACTGGATTCCGCCGCGGCTGCTGCCGCTTGCATGCGCAGGCACTCGAGGAGCAAATTGTGCGATTGGGCGGGTGAAATTCGTCCAGTGAAGCTGTTGGGCGCATGCGCTGGCGAAGAGCCAGGCGACGGAGAAGAGGTCAGGTCCACCATGTCCACCACATTGTGCTGCGGTTGCTGTAGCTGCTGCTGCTGCTGTGCAGAATTGGCCTTGGTTGGCTTGTTGGCCTTGCTAGCTCCGATTGCAATGCCATTGCTAGCGACCAGCGGCGGTAGATTGTGAAACATCTTGGGGTCGTGCTGCGTCGACAGCGACTCGTCGATGTCCATGTCGTCGGAGTTGCGGCGTCCCTCGTCCGACGCACCGGCAGCCGGATCGGCGTCAGGATCGGAGAAGCCACAGAACTCTTGGCTGCTGCTGTTCGACTCGCCGCCATTCGTATTGGGAGCGGGGGCTGCATTCAACGCAGGCTTCAAGGTGGTGGCCGCCAGCTTAGAGGCAGCGGAGGGCACCTTCTCCTCGAGCACTGCACGGACCTTATGCTTCGGAGAGCACAGGTTCTTAATGGTCAGCTTTGGCAGCGGCTGCAACTGCTCCTTGGCCGCCGTGTCGTCCTCGAGCAGCTCAATAGACTTGGTCTTGATGGTTAGTTTTGGGATGCTCTGAGCGTTGCTCAGGTCGTGGGTCATGATCACGGTGTGCATGTGCTCCTGGCCGCCGCCGCTTCCACCCGTCTTGATGGTTAACTTTGGTATCTGCTGCTGCTGGTGCGTATGCTCCTCACTGCTGCTTATGCAACTGCTGCCGGCCAGCGTTGTCTTGATCATCAGCTTGGGCACCGTCTGGATCTCTGCCAGCGAGGATGACGAGGATGAGGAAGAGGAGGACGAGGCCGACGAGGAAGAGGCGGAGGCGGGCGACAAGCTGGACAGGTGGGCTTCATTCTTTGTCGGCACCGCTGATTGGGCCCCGCTCCCCGCCCCTGAGCCGGAACTGGACTTGCTGTTAGAGCTGGAGCCAGCCGGGTTTTCGGGCAACTTGATGGTCAACTTGGGCACTACGCTGCCCACTCGCTCCTCGTTGGCAGCGCGAATAGTCAGCTTTGGCACTATGTGCGGCGTGCTACGTGGATGCTGGCCGAGGCTGCTAGCTACCTCGTCTTCGGCACACGACGAGGAGCAGGAGGAGGCGTCTGCGTCGGAGGCGTCTTGGGGCTTGGCCATTACGCTTCCATCGGTCCCGGCACTGGGCAGCTGAATGCGCAGGGGTTCCACACGCCGCTCATCGCCAGCCGGCTGAGATTCATTTAGGTTTGGGTTTGGATTCGGATTGACGTGCTTGGAGAGCTTCAGGATGATCTTGTGACCGTCGCGCTCCTCGCCCTTTACGTCGAGAGCCGTGGCAGCCATCGCTCCTTCTGCTGTTGCTTCTCCGAATGCTGAGCTTGCCGATGCTGATGCGGATGCTCCAGTTGTGCCTGGGGCATCGTCGCACGGCGTCGTTGGCGGCTCCTGCTCCTGTTCCTCGTGCTGCTGCGTCGGCGGTGGCGACGCGGTGGTGCTGGTTATTTGTCCGGGCTGGTTGTGCCGCTGTTCCCGCTGCTGATGTTGCTCCTCCTGCTCCCGTTCCCTTTCCCGTTCGTTATTCTGCTCCTGATCCGCATTCAGCTGCTGCTCGCGTTGTGCCGGCGATGATGTGGAGCTCACCCGTTGCTCCTCCTCGCTCGTGCTGGTGCTGTTACTGCTGCTGCTGATTGCTGATGCCGCTGAATTCGAGTTGATTGCACTTGTATTGGCGCGACCGGCTGATGGTCCAGCTGTGGACGATGCGGCTGCGGCTGTGGTTATGATTGACGTTGACGTTGACGTTCTCGTTCCCGATCCTGATCCTGATGACGATGTCGCTGCTACCATCTGCTGTTGACGTAAATCATTCATTGCTATATCCAGTTGTCCAGTGTCCACCTGGAAGCCTGCAAACGGAACAAGAAAAAAGGCTCGTTAAATAGCTTTTCCAATCGGATCCTGGATTTTGGAGCCTGGACCAGGCCATGCCTGTATTGAGCCCTCTAAGAGGCGAACGAACTCCGAACTCACACCAATCCAACCAATACACATACACACACAAACGCACGGCACTCTCAGATCAAAGAAAACTGAATGAAAACCGGACTAAGTAGAGGATCTAATTTTAGCATTAACCGAAATCATTTTATCCGTAATTGTGGCACGCGGGAAGCGGAGATCGATGCAGCCCACATCCAGGCCAGGCCAGGCCATACGATGCGCCGAGGAGTCTCTGCTCCCGTTGGCGGGGAAATGGTATCGCACCGAAATTGCCGCGCAAACTCCGAGCGGAATAACAACAACAACAACAACATTTAATAAATAATAAGCGTTGAAAACATGCGCACACAGCTGTCGATGGCGAGGATGAAGAGGGAATGACAGATAGAGGGAGAGAGCGGAAGAGGAGAGACCCAGCAAGAGCGGAACGAGGGAAACACAAGCAAATGCTGAGAAAGCCGCGCCGCCACGAACGAGCCGAACTAGTGTGTGTTGGCAACACTGTCACCTCACGGGTCGAATCCACCATACTGGCTTCCGAATTCACCACAGCCGCCTTCGCCGCCACCGCCGCTGCCTGCTCGGCTGCATGGAGAAAATACATACACAAATGCAGGGGCACACACACACATATATGCACTCGCCTATACATGAAAGCATCTGCAGTACAAGCAGAACTGCAACGCTCCCGTTCCCCTTGGGCGAGAGAATGAAAATTTCGGAGCTCCAGTGGGTCCAACATCAACAACAGAATGCAGGCAGTGCAGAACACGCCAATGACAACAACAACAACAACGACGCCGCCGCCGATGCCCTGACCCAACAGCAACAGCAGCAAAAACAATACCAACTGGCTAAGCAAAGCGAAGCAGCGGCAGCAAACGGCAAACTCACCATGCGGCAAAGTCGTCGGTCAGAGTCAGACAAAAGAAGATGGAGTAGAAGAGCGCCTTCTTTGCGTGCACAATTCGCGATTTGAGCTATTCGCTGGCATGCTCCATGTTGGCCATGTCCAAGTCCATATCATGCATTTCTCGCCGCTGGCATGGGAGCGTTACTCGCTGACCAGGCGCATTCTGCTGCACTGGTGCGCTGTGCTACTGTCTTAGGCATTCGGCGTTAAACAAGAAGTAAAACACATTTTTTTAACACTCGAGCTACTGAGAAGACTGTAGGAACAAACACACTCTTAACCGACAAACACACTCGCACAATCCCAAACATACGCACACAACAGAGACACAGACACTGACAAGCGCAACGAGCGCTCTCGGTTGCCGTTGTCCCACTTTCCGTGTATTGGTTTCGTACACTTTTCCACGCACTTTTAACGATTCGGGCACAGCCAGTAAGACAACGCATTTATTGCCAGCCAAACGCCAAAAAAATATGCATCCGCTTGTTTGCTCGCACGAATACATACGCAGACTAGTTCGGCGCGCGTCGAACTTTCTTAGGAATTCATTATAATATGCTCTGCTTCGCTGTCTGCTTATGTTTTTTCTTTTCGATTCCGATTCCGTACTCGTCAAAAACGAACGAAAATTAAAGCTGCAAAATAGCGTGACCGCGCCGATATCGATTAAAAATGTAATAACGCTTGAACTGAATTCGACAGCATTTTTACCTCTGCGACAGCTGGTCACAATATAGTTATCGGCTCGTCCGATGTACGTTTTTGTTAGCAAAGTTCAAAACCCTAACTATAACAACATATAAATCGCCTTTTAGTTTTCAAGTCGACGCCAATTCATTGACGGGGTTTTAATAAGCATAAAATAATCGATTGCCCATATTTACTTTATTACATTTATTTTTTTGAAATCCAAATTACATCGTTTGCCCATTATTCTAAATAAAGCACTTAATCAAACTAAATAAAGTTTATAAATACTAAAGAACAAATTTACTAATGTTTTTTACTGGTTTTGAGGGTATTTGACATTAACATTAACAGTGTGACACTAGTCATCCACAAATTTCAATGCATACTTTCGGGCTGCGTCTGCTCACACCACTAACATCTGTTAACATTAACATTAAAATTAGCATTAACAGTGTGACATAAATTGCATTGCATACTTTCGGGCTGCGTTTGCTCACACTATTAAGGTCACTCAACATTAACATAAGCTTTAACATTAACATTAACAGTTTGACAGCAATTAGTGCATCCACAAATTTAAATGCATACTTTCAGGCTGTCCCTGCTAACAAAAATCATGCAAATTCATCATTTTGGGATTGCAGATACCAGGCGAACAGAAGGCAGTAGCAAGCGAATGAAAACTGTTATAAAATAGCCAAGATTCAAACCTTCCAATAACCAATAAGGTCAAATACGATTTACGATATTCAAACACGATTTACGATATTCAAATACGATATTCAAACACGATTTACGATATTCAAATACGATTTACGATATTCAAACACGATTTACGATATTCAAATACGATATTCAAACACGATTTACGATATTCAAATACGATTTACGATATTCAAACACGATTTACGATATTCAAATACGATATTCAAACACGATTTACGATACTCAAACACGATTTACGATATTCAAATACGATATTGGTCAAGATTTACGATATTCAAATACGATTTACGATATTCATATACGATATTGGTACAAGATCTACGATATTCAAATACGATTTACTACATTCAAATACGATCTACGATATTCAAATACGATTTACGCTCGATGAGCATCACTGATGCACATCGTAAAAATCATGCAAAGTCATCATTTTGGGATTTCAGATACCAGGCGAACAGAAGGCAGTAGCAAGCAACTGAAAACTGTTATAAAAAGTTTCGAACCTTGGCAATGTTTTTATAACAGTTTCTAACAGTTTTCAGTCGCTTGCTACTGCCTTCTGTTCGCCTGTTACCTTATCCGAATTTCGTAAATCTTATCCGAATATCGAACATCTTATCCGAACATCGTACATCTTATCCGAATATCGTAAATCGTATCCGAATATCGTAAATTTTATCCGTATATCGTAAATTTTTATTCGAATATCGTAAATTTTATTCGAATATCGTAAATTTAACCGAATATCGTAAATTTTTATCCGAATATCGTAAATTTTATCCGAATATCGCAAATTTTCATCCGAATATCGTAAATTTTATTCGAATATCGTAAATTTGTATCCGAATATCGTAAATTTTATTCGAATATCGTACATTTTTATCCGAATATCGTAAATCTTATCCGAATATCGTAAATTTTATCCGTATATCGTAAATTTTTATTCAAATATCGTAAATTTTATTCGAATATCGTAAATTTAAGCGAATATCGTAAATTTTTATCCGAATATCGTAAATTTTATCCGAATATCGCAAATTTTCATCCGAATATCGTAAATTTTATTCGAATATCGTAAATTTTTATCCGAATATCGTAAATTTTATTCGCATATCGTAAATCTTAGTGCATCCACAAATTTAAATGCATACTTTCGAGCTGTCCCTGCTAGCCAAAATCATGCAAATTCATCATTTTGGGATTGCAGATACCAGGCGAACAGAAGACAGTAGCAAGCGACTGAAAAATGTTATAAAATAGCCAAGTTTCGAACCTTCCAATAACCAATAAGGTCAAATACGATTTACGATATTCAAATACGATATTCAAACACGATTTACGATATTTAAATACGATATTCAAACACGATTTACGATTTATAGTATTTATATTTATTATTATAATTATATTACTTATTTATATGTCCGTCAAATTAGCGTCGGTGAGTTAGCGTCGAAATGGAACGGTGGGAAAATGGAACACGGAGACATTTTTTATTTTTTATTTATTTTGTAAATAAGAGACTAATTTGATCCAAATAAACTTCCGATTCCGTACTCGTCAAAAACGAACGAAAATTAAAGCTGCAAAATAGCGTGACCGCGCCGATATCGATTAAAAATGTAATAACGCTTGAACTGAATTCGACAGCATTTTTACCTCTGCGACAGCTGGTCACAATATAGTTATCGGCTCGTCCGATGTACGTTTTTGTTAGCAAAGTTCAAAACCCTAACTATAACAACATATAAATCGCCTTTTAGTTTTCAAGTCGACGCCAATTCATTGACGGGGTTTTAATAAGCATAAAATAATCGATTGCCCATATTTACTTTATTACATTTATTTTTTTGAAATCCAAATTACATCGTTTGCCCATTATTCTAAATAAAGCACTTAATCAAACTAAATAAAGTTTATAAATACTAAAGAACAAATTTACTAATGTTTTTTACTGGTTTTGGGAGTATTTGACGATATTCAAATACGGTATACGATATTCAAATACGATATTCAAACACGATTTACGATATTCAAATACGATATTCAAACACGATTTACGATATTAAAATACGATATTCAAATACCATTTACGATATTCATGTGCGATTTACGATATTCAAATACGACTTACGGTATTCAAATATGATTTACGATATTCACGATGGATGAGCATCACTGATGCATTAGTAAACATTAGTAAATTTGTTTCTTAGTATTTATAAACTTTATTTCGTTTGATTAAGTGCCTTATTTAGTAAAATAAATAAAATATAAAAAGAAAGAAAATTCGACGCTCATTTGACGGACATTTTTAAAGCTGCATGCTGAAAAACTTTGGCTAGATTGATTCTCTGATTAAGAATATATAGGGTTTATAGGTTCGAATATTACTTCTTCCTGTGTTAAAAAGTATTTTAAAAGATGGTTTGAAAGGGTCGTCGGACCGAAAAAGCCACCAAGCGGCCATAGTAGGAACTACGGCTTGTTGGGAGAGAGAGAGGGAGATTCCAAAACAATATTGGATAGATTCTTAAAAATATCGATATTCGATATATCAGGTTACAAAAATATCATGATAAAAATATTTATTTGTATTAAATAATATCGATATTTTGATAACTCAACAACTGAAATCCAAGCCAATGGTCACACTAATTACGCAGAGAAGAGAAAAATCAAACAATTTTCCAGCGCCAGAAAAACTAATTTCCAAGGTAATTTACGCTGCCCCGCGACCCCAATGACTGGTCAATGTTTCAGGCAGTCTCTGCCGGTCGGACTGAACATCGCTGGCCAAGTCCCGGCGCTGTTTGTAATCCTTTATGAGCATTGCGAATATCTAGTCCACTCTTGAGACGTGTTCAAGCTACCGATACGGGCGAGTGTGAGTGTATCCGCCGTGCAGTGGGCGTCAGTATGAGTATGCGGCTATTATGTGCGCGTGTGTATGTGTGTGTGTGTCTACGCCCCTCGCTAGGGATAGGGGATTGGTGGACAGGGGGGCCTCCCTTGCCGCAATCAATAATCGCACATCCGCTAAAGCTTAAATTTCTTTTCGCATCCATTCCAGAGCTAGTTCGCAGCGAGGGTCAGCACAGCAGCAGTAGCAGCCACAGCCACAGCCACGATGACCGATTCCAAGTACTTCACCACGACGAAGAAGGGCGAAATCTTCGAGCTCAAGTCGGAGCTAAACAATGACAAGAAGGAGAAGAAGAAGGAGGCGGTGAAGAAGGTGATTGCCAGCATGACCGTTGGCAAGGATGTGAGCGCGTTGTTTCCGGATGTTGTGAACTGCATGCAGACGGACAATCTGGAGCTGAAGAAACTCGTATACCTATACCTAATGAACTACGCAAAGTCGCAGCCGGATATGGCCATTATGGCGGTGAACACGTTCGTGAAGGACTGTGAGGACTCGAACCCGCTCATCCGGGCGCTGGCCGTGCGCACCATGGGCTGCATCCGGGTGGACAAGATCACCGAGTATCTGTGCGAGCCGCTGCGCAAGTGCCTCAAGGATGAGGATCCGTACGTGCGCAAGACGGCCGCCGTGTGCGTTGCAAAACTGTACGATATTTCGGCCACTATGGTGGAGGATCAGGGCTTTCTTGACCAGCTGAAGGACTTGCTGTCAGACTCCAATCCAATGGTCGTGGCCAATGCCGTGGCCGCCCTCAGCGAGATCAACGAGGCCAGCCAGTCAGGACAGCCGCTGGTGGAAATGAATTCGGTGACCATTAACAAGCTGCTGACTGCGCTCAACGAGTGTACAGAGTGGGGCCAGGTCTTTATCCTTGACTCGCTGGCTAATTACAGTCCGAAGGATGAGCGCGAAGCGCAGTCCATTTGCGAGCGGATTACTCCGCGCCTGGCCCACGCCAACGCCGCTGTGGTACTGAGCGCCGTCAAGGTGCTGATGAAGCTGCTGGAGATGCTGTCCAGTGACAGCGACTTTTGCGCTACGCTCACCAAGAAGCTGGCCCCGCCACTGGTCACGCTCCTTTCCTCGGAGCCGGAGGTGCAGTATGTGGCGTTGCGCAACATCAACCTGATCGTCCAGAAGCGTCCCGATATTCTCAAGCACGAGATGAAGGTCTTCTTCGTCAAGTATAACGATCCCATTTATGTGAAGCTGGAGAAGCTAGACATCATGATTCGCCTGGCCAACCAGAGCAACATCGCCCAGGTGCTCAGCGAACTGAAAGAGTATGCTACCGAGGTGGATGTAGATTTCGTCCGGAAGGCAGTGCGCGCCATCGGTCGCTGCGCCATCAAGGTCGAGCCATCGGCGGAGCGCTGTGTTTCGACGCTGCTGGACCTAATCCAGACCAAGGTGAACTATGTGGTGCAGGAAGCCATTGTGGTCATCAAGGACATCTTCCGGAAGTACCCGAATAAGTACGAGAGCATCATCAGCACGCTGTGCGAGAATCTGGATACCTTGGACGAGCCGGAGGCGCGAGCCTCGATGGTTTGGATTATTGGCGAATATGCGGAACGTATTGACAACGCCGACGAGCTGCTCGATAGTTTCCTCGAGGGCTTCCAGGTGGGTAACACATACATACGGTACATGTTTTATCTGAATGGCCGTTTTTTGCTCTTTCTAGGATGAGAATGCCCAGGTGCAGCTGCAACTGCTAACGGCCGTGGTGAAACTGTTCCTTAAGCGTCCGTCGGACACGCAGGAGCTGGTACAGCACGTCCTATCGCTGGCCACACAGGATTCGGACAATCCCGATTTACGGGACCGCGGCTTTATTTACTGGCGTCTGCTTTCCACCGATCCGGCAGCTGCCAAGGAGGTGGTGTTGGCCGACAAGCCGCTAATCTCCGAGGAAACAGACCTTTTGGAACCGACGCTGCTGGACGAGCTCATTTGCCACATCAGTTCACTGGCCAGCGTTTACCACAAGCCACCGACGGCCTTTGTCGAGGGTCGCGGAGCTGGAGTGCGCAAGTCCCTGCCTAACCGCGCTGCCGGATCCGCTGGTGGAGCTGGCGGCGAGCCGACAGAGAGCGGCGCCGGCTCTGAGGCCATGGTTATTCCGAATCAGGAGTCGCTTATCGGTGATCTGCTCTCCATGGACATCAATGCGCCCGCCATGCCCTCCGCTCCGGCAGCCACCAGTAACGTTGACCTGCTGGGTGGCGGCCTCGACATTCTGTTGGGCGGACCCCCAGCTGAGGCGGCTCCGGGCGGTGCCAGTAGTTTGCTGGGCGACATCTTTGGATTAGGCGGCGCATCGCTCTCAGTGGGCGTTCAAATACCGAAGGTCACATGGCTGCCGGCGGAAAAAGGCAAGGGCCTCGAGATCCAGGGCACATTCTCCCGCCGCAACGGCGAGGTGTTCATGGACATGACTCTGACCAACAAGGCCATGCAACCGATGACCAATTTCGCCATCCAGCTGAACAAGAACAGCTTCGGTCTAGTGCCCTCGTCGCCGTTGCAGGCCGCTCCCCTGCCGCCCAATCAGACCATTGAGGTGAGCCTGGCGCTGGGCACAAACGGGCCTATTCAGCGCATGGAGCCGCTCAACAATCTACAGGTGGCCGTGAAGAACAACATCGACATATTCTACTTCGCATGCCTGGTGCACGGCAACGTGCTCTTCGCCGAGGACGGGCAGCTGGACAAGCGTGTTTTCCTCAACACTTGGAAGGAAATACCAGCTGCCAATGAGCTGCAATATAGCCTGAGCGGCGTCATCGGAACCACCGATGGCATCGCCTCCAAGATGACCACCAACAACATCTTCACCATTGCCAAGCGTAACGTCGAGGGCCAGGACATGCTCTACCAGTCGCTCAAGCTGACGAACAACATATGGGTGCTCCTAGAGCTGAAGTTGCAGCCGGGTAATCCAGACGCGACCCTCAGCCTTAAGTCGCGATCCGTCGAGGTGGCCAACATCATTTTCGCCGCCTACGAGGCCATCATTCGATCCCCGTAAAGAGCCTGCCCGGATGAACGTCGGACAGGGAACGAGAAGCACACAAGCAGTCGGAGCGATCAATTGTTGCTGAGCGGGGACAAATAGGAAGGAACCCGGCTGCTGGATGACCTAGCGCAACCGAAATTGTAGTTTACGTATTATTACTATTATTATTGCATTGTGTATTGGCGGTTCGCCACTATTTATGCCCCCAATTACCTACATACATACATATATACCTAAATTACATTATATATGCATATAAACCAATCAAGTTGATCAAGAGAACTGTTAATTGTTAAACGACTGCAACAGTAAGATTGTGTGCTGTTGCATTGCACTTGGCAGCGTGCATTCCAACGCTGCCTAATCGCATTCCAAACTCTGTGTAACTCTTTAATCCCTATAATGCACTGCATCTATGTATATGTACGTGTCCTAGTAAAATGTATGACATAACACACTAAATATTTGGGTCGAAACGGCTGTCTTTTCCTTAAATCTGTCAGGATGTGATCGTGGGACTTTGTTTTTAAATTTAAATTTTGGTAGCGTGATATTAAAAATTAGTCTGTATTTTTTAAATATAAAATATTAAAATCAGTTGGTAATTCCGCTCCACTTTCTCGCTTTAAATAGCGAATTATTGATCCTTTATAAACCTCTATACAGGATTTTTTTTATATAAATTATTAATATCCAGCTCTTTACATCTTCTTGCTATTAATAATCTATTTATTATATATTATTATATTTATTTAAATCCTCGTATATATGATATATAAATTATTTTCGATAATAGGACTTTGGAGAAATATTTACACCCAGTACTTAATTATTTGAAACCCGAAGTAATTCTTGCTTCGTTCTTCATCTTCATCTTCTTTTTTAGATCAAGTCCTTGATGGGATTAATTCGGGTTCCTGCAAGGTGCGCCGCATTGTGACGCACCTGCTCCATTCCTGAGCTTGAAAAAGCTTTGGGAGCTTTACAGCTTCCATTCCGTCGATACAGGGTTGTTTGCTTATGCAACCTGGCGGCTGGCTTGGGCACTCGATCGCTCCCTTTCTAACCCGCACTGGCAAAAGGGCGCGCGCCCTACATCGTTGTCTAGCCATCTCTGTCTGGCGCCGCAGCTCGCTTTCGCCTTGGCCGCAGGACCGTGTTTTTTGTTGGTACCACAAGCGATTTTGGCTTGGCCCCGATTGAAGCAGCAAACGTCCGCTGTCCGCCCCATGTCGCAGTGTGAAATCGAGTGAAAATGTGTACAACGGATCGCAGCGCTGGCAGGGATTAGGCAGGCGCCGTCAACACCAGAGGATTTGCATTTGGACTCAGGAGAAGCAGGCTTCCCCGAGGAGCTCCGCCCTATTTTAAGCTGTCCTGCAGGTTGACACACAAAGCGACAGATAGGACGAGGACGCGCAGGTGAAGGAGTTGGAGGAGGAGCACGAGACCATGGCCGGAACAGTGCAGGAATGCTGACAGCTTGGCCAGTGAATAGTAGTTACCTAGATCCGCCAGCTAATCCTACAAAGCACTGCAACAACAACAACTGAAAGAGCATTAATAACAACAACAGTTACGATCCTCGACCTGTCCCCACAATGAGGGTGAGCGCGGGCGCGGACATGGGCTACGATGGCCACGACTATGGCTCCGACGACTCCATGGGCATCACGCACCTGGACTGGCCCTTTCTCATCAAGGTTCGTACCGCTCATACCAATGCATTCGTACAAAAGGTCGCAGCCATTTGCAGTAAATATCGCACACATTCACACACGCACACACGTATGCGCGCATATTTGCAGGGTTTTTAGGTTAAGTCGAGACAATATGCAAAGTGTCGAGTGCCGAGTGTCGAGTGTAATGTGTATAAGTGGGGTTTGTGTGTCAAAAGCTGGAGCTGGAGCTGTGCCCATGCGGCGCCAAATGCGCGAACAGCGCTGCATGAGCTCCACTTCATGGCATTCCTGCACTCCCCTTTACCCCCCATAAAATGCAGAAAATTCAAAGGGAATGTTGTGGCGAACAAGATAAAGGGCACTGCAAATACAAACAAAAAAAGTTATATCTTTCACAAAAATTAAAAAATATAAAAATAATAGATAAATCGTAATCTACATACGATATATAAATAATATAAATAGGTAAAAATTTACAATTTTTTAAATCTAAAAACGAAATTGGATTAAAAGTTTTGTTTTGTTTTTTTGTTTTGTCTCATTAGGTTTTATTAAATAACAACTAAAAATAAAGATAGCTTTGCTAAGCCCAAGTTTATTTATCCTTGCAGTTTGCCATTCATTCAGTTTCAATTCAAATTACTAAAGTAAATCTCAGAGTTCTCGCTTCTAATAATATATTTATAATATATTTTTACGTAAATTTTATAACTTAAAACTCCTAAATAATAGTTGATTAATCAATTCAACATTAACTGCAGTATCCCTGCCATAACATGACCTGTGTTATGTTGGCTGCGCATAAACCCATTGCAAAAACACTTGCATGTGATATGTATGAATGAGTCAGTGGCCAGGAATGGCCATTATTGCGGCCCCATTGCGATGTGTGTCAGCGTCCTTGATCGAATTACCCCTGCGATGGTACCGCCTCCAACATAGAATCATCTGACACCCAGTAACACCCTCCCTCATTCTCCGTTCGCAGGGCATCCTGGAGGGCCAGACGTGCACACCGACTTCGCCGGAACCGCTTGCCGCCATCCTGTGGGCCATCTTTGCGGTATTCGGCATTGTATACGCCCTGCTTGGCTACCGATGCCTGCGCGCCGTCGGCTTCCTCAGCGGCCTAATGGTGGGCGCCAATGGCATCTTTATTCTGCAGGACTTCCAAATAACCTTCTTGGGCAAGCCAGCGGACTCGGCGCTGGCCATTGTGGCGGGACTGCTAGGCGCTGTCCTTGGATCCACATACCCGGTGGCATCCGTTCTGATCAGCGCCTTCGCTGGCGCCCTACTCTCCGGCGCCGCCATGGCCGTGTGCATTGCCACCATGCCAGACAACGAGTTTGGGGTAAGCTGTGCTTAGAACGCACCTTCACTGCGCACCTTCTGCAACTCTGTCTCTTTTGTATCCACAGTACCGTGAAATCTACGTGGCGGTGGTGGGCGGCGCTGTCATCTGCTCGGTGTTGACCTTGTGCTGCGTCAAGTATGTAACCATACTCACATCCAGCATCGTGGGCACCGCCATGATCCTTGGCGCCATTGACTTCTTTATGCACGGACTGGAGACCATCAGTTGGGTGAGATTGACTGCAGCAGAATGGATTCCGTTCTGGTTCTAATGTACTGCTTGTAGATACTCAGCATGCGGCCGCATCCTACGCCGCCTCCATGCTACGGCGGCCTCCTGATTGCCGCCTGGCCCATCACCATTGTGCTCAGCATCATGGTCCAGTGCTTCATCACCGCCTGGCGCGTGGACCATCGTAAGCGCGTATATATGCGGCACCACAACCATCCCGGACACGCCCATGCCGCTCACCTGCCGAACAGCAGCCAGCAGCAGGCGGGACCAGGACACACCCACGCCCCTGTTAGACGGTCGCAGTCACGCACCCGGGAGACCCGCGAGGAGGCCAGACAACGCAAGTTCCGCTACCTCTACCAGGTGCGCACGGCCCGCGGCGACATCATATCGCAGGTGAGTGGAACATGGACAGTCGCTGGAGGCAGATATTTGTTATATGGTTTCCTTGCAGAATTTTGTGTCCGCTTTGCAAAAGCGCATCCAGCTGAGCGGCACTGAGACGCCCTCTGAGCGATCCATTAAGAGCAGCTCAAACGAGCGGAATACGTTCCGCAGCGACCGGACCCACTTCACCACCATCCACGACCCCGACTCGGAGCTGTGCGATAAGATCGAGATCGTCCGTGACATTGGATAACAAACAAGCAATAGCTACATGTAACTATACCCGTAAGGGGGCTACGGGCTGCAGTACTTGGGCGTGGATGGGATAATAGGTCGGGGGCATAGGCAGTGACCTGGCATGCCGGGGAACCGGAGACTCTAGAGACTCCGGCGGAGAGCAGAGGCGACAAGACAAGTACGGTTGCATGTAGAATTTGTAGTTGGGGCACAAAGTGCCAAATACTGGACATGGAAACAGGTGGACAGAGTTAGAAAGTGGATCGGACAGGAGTAGAAGGAAGAAGCGAAGGAGAAGCTTTAATGGATCTGCGTCTTTTCTTCCAGCGGACAACTCTTCGAGAGGGAAATTGTAGATGTAAGGCTACTCTAATATTGCACAGGTAGAAACCAGATTTCGGATTCCGGAAGATTTTGTTCTCCTCCACTTACATATACTCGAATGTTACTACAGACACACTTACATAAGCATATAGGAACACAAAGGAGGGATGATCACGGACACGTTGTATTCCTGCAACTGACACTAAGCCCAACTACTTAATACTAGTTACGCTTCTCCCACTTCAAATATCGCAAGGCACAGGCGCCACCATTACTAATCAGTTCATATCTGTGTTATAATTATACGATACAGGGCCGGAAACGGAAGCGGCGACATACTTGCATACATATATCAGCAGCAGCTAGCAAACTTCGTTTCATTCCCACTATCAAATAGGCCTAAGAATTACGTTTAAAACTCTTATACACACGCCCCAGAGAATACATAACTACAATACCTACTAAGTACAATAAAAGGAGGAGCGGATAGGGGAGATATATATGTACTACCGGTGCTCAGTATATAGCAGAGGCATCGGGATTCGTAGATGCATTTGAATTTTAAACCTGTACAGTTGGATGGAGCTACACACACACACACACAAGGCCAGTTTAGAGTTAGACCTAGAGTTAGCCAAAGTTAAGCCACTATCTGTAATTGATACACTATATAGTACACTCGACATGTCGATATATGTAACTCGCAACCGATGTAGGGTCTCGAGTCATACCGCACATAGCTAAGGCTGGATTCCAGAGGATCCGCTCGATTAGCCGTCTCAGCATTATATCCGTACGATAGGCGTGCAAAGTAATTCTGTATTTTAAGCTCCGAGATCCATGCAAACTGCGGTACAAACTCAAATGAATTCCAATCCGATTCCCGCTACGAATGCCACCCCAGCTGGCATTTAGTTTAGTGATATATACGTAGGATAATAAGGCTAAAGCTGGAGGGCCTCAGGGATTGGACATTGCCAGGCAGGCACTTCTCTATCGTTTCGATTTGTTTGCGTGTTCTCTTTGCATTATACCGAGTTTCCTGATTCTGTTGTACGTTGGATTAGTCCTTAGTTTATATAGGAATTGCTGCCGTCCGCAATTGTTGATTTATACTTACTATTAATCTACTCGAACTCAGACTTAATTGTTACTTCCGTTCCCCCGTTTGTTCATAGTTTAATGTTTAACAGCAATGTCTGATCGATCGGAGGACAATGGCTTTGGCTCGGCATTTACCAGGATTCTTGTCAGACAAGGGTTTATTCCGTTTAATTCAATACCTACCACATAAGGACATAATAATAACAACTAACTAAGCAAACTAACGTAGTGGAAATCTTTAAGTCGCATATATACGAATATGTATACACTAAAAACCGATTTAATAACTAAACGATATTGATATCGAACAAAAGGGCTAGCGCAAAGGCCAATCGTTCTGTATCCGGCGCTATTCCCGTCTTTAGGGTTTCTTTTCCAGACAAGAGAGTGGCGTCTTCTGATGGCCTAGGAATAAACCAAAGCCTGGGAATGGACACTGCGGTGAGGCACACATAAAGAAATTGTAATAACCAAAGAAAATACATATTAAATAAATGATGCAGGCCCATATCTGGTTGGTTTTCCTTATAGCTTTTAGCTCGGACCCAAGGTCCTTCTGAAGTCTTTCCAATTAGATAATAATACCCATATCTAGGATCCAGAAAATGGCCATATAACTTTGATAAAAGTAGACTGCTTCCTCGCCAGACGAAATGATGAAACGTTGGCGACTTCGTGACTAAGTTTTTATTAATTAATAACACATGGGAATACAGTTCCAGGTCCACGGGCTCAACAACTACGGCCGGCAACGACAAGATTCAGATCAGGATTAAGAAGAAATAAAGGATCGATTCAGAATTCACAGAATTGAACAATTGTGTATTTGTTTTAGTATTTGTATTTGTCGATGATGGTCTTCATTCACCGCTCGGGAAAGCACAAACATGAACTATTCTCTCTAGGAATTGTTGCAATGGCTGGGATGCTAGGTGGCCTCTCATCCTCCTCCATTGCGCCGCTCTACGTCCATCGTTTACCGATCGTGTTGCTTCTCTCCGTGTGCTTCTGTGTCTGGTTCGGGTGCTTCGGATGAGGTGGCCGGACCGTACTTAGATGCGGCCTGGGAATGTGCCGCTCTCGCGCTGATCGTCCCACTTCTCCACCCAGGCGTTGGGGCACATCGACTTGTACACCTTCTGGAAGTAATTGCAGGGAGCAAAGTCCTCGCCGCGCTTCTTTTGGCAGCGGTGGAAATCGATGTACGACTGGTAGCAGTAGCGGGTCACGTTCTGATTGGGGAAACGCGGATCGAAGGGGGCGGTCTCCAGCTTGTAGGCGGACATGTTGCTGCTGTCGGACGACTTGTCGCTGCTTTTGTTTTTGGACATGAAAAATTGCATATAGACTTTAGTCGGGAAAAGGAAATAAAAAGGAACAGAAGAACCGAGGGCAAGGAAACAGAATAATTAACCGAATCGTAAACCAAGGCGACAGAGATGCCGATAGAGGGATGAGTGGTCAGTGTTACGTAGTTATGAAGGTATGAAAAAGAAAGAGATGGATGAACGGAAGGAGATGTGGATGTGGCAGGTGAGGGAGGAAAGGTGTAAATGAATCGAATGGAGGAAATAAGAACGAAAAATACAATTTCAGTGCGCAAACGGGGAAGGAAGAGATAGACATATAAATCACATTGGTTAGTTTTTCCAGTTTGTCGATGCTGAATGAGCGGTATATACAGAATCATGTTACATACAGAGGATACATATCGTATAAATCTACGGCTTACGATCTAGACTATGATTATTGCATCAAGTGATTAATTTCGAGGCTTTGCGGATAGTCCCTCAAGACCCGTGTGGAAAAATACAAATTACATCGCTCGCGCTGCCTCCCTTTACGGTTTAAAACTACAGGACTGTATTTGCTCAAGTCTTCAGGGAGTTCGGTAATTTGGTGTGTGTTTGTGTGTGTCAGGGAGGAAGGGGGGGTTAGGGTGCAACTGGGGAGTTCACGCTTGCTATTTTGCCTGCGTTCAAGTTCATGTTTCTATGGGGAACTGCGACTACTTGACGAGCGGACGCTTGCCATTGTCCGTGTCGCAGGCGTTGCTCTTGTATTTGTTGACCTCGGCCAGGTAGAGCGACCAGAAGTCCTTTGGATCGACGTCGCGCTCGTTGGGCGTCTTGAGCTTAGCCACCACGCCAGTCTTTAGGATCTTGCCGCCACGACGTCGTCCAACAATGGGCGGCGGCGGCGCCAACTTGCCGGCCGCCGCTGCGGCGATGTACGGAGCGGCAGCACTGCTAGCAGCCCCCACTGCAATGGCCGGCAACGGGGGAGCTGCTGCAGATAATGACGATGATGACGCTGTCTCTGGTGCGGAAAACTGCTGCAGCTGTTGTGGCACAACCAAATGCTCCAATCTACCGGCAGCGAGGTCCACTGGCTGCTGCACGTGAACGGCATTCGCTTGCTGCTTCTGGTCCTCCTGCATTTTCTTGAACAGCTCCATGAAGGAGCCGTCGTTGGCGAATACGGGATGCGACGGCGGCTCAGGCTTGGGCGGCGGATACACCTTGCCCTCCCTGGCCAGCGCTTCGCGAAGCTTCTGTTCCATCTCACGGTGAATGCGTTCCTTGTCAAAGGGCTCTTCAGTATCTAGATTGTAGTAGGCACCGACGGCAGCCGCGACGGAACTGGATCCGGCTTTTCCGCTCATCTGGGCCTGTTCGGCAGCTGCGCTTGCTGCTGCAGCAGCCTTGTATACGGCGTTCATTTCGGCTCTGCCGATGGACGATGATCCGTGGTTGCCCCTCCGCTGGCTTGAGCTGCTGCTGCTGGGTCCAAAGCCAGGGGACTCCGAGCGGCGGTGGTTGTTGGAACGCCTGAAGTAGTCGCGCTCGCGGTCACGTTCACGATCCCTAGATCGGTCTCTGGAGCGATCCCTAGAGTCCCGGTCGCGATGATAGCGTGACGACTGCTGGCGGCGATCATCGCGTCGTCTACGTTGGCCGGATCGCTCAGTGGACCGACTACGGCTTCGGGAGTGAGAACGGCTCCGACTGTAGCGTCGGCTGTAGCGCTCCATGGAGCGGCTGCGCTCACGCCGGGATCCAGAGCTGCGCTGGTCGTAGTAGCCGCGATGCTGGCCACGCCCGGCGCGGTGCTGCTGCTGGTGCCCCTCCGGCTGGTCCTGCTGATCCTGCTGATAGTAGGGCAAGCGGGCTGCCGACATATCGGGTGATGATCTGCAATTCGAAACTGTGCCGCGTTAAATCGATCAGTTGGCAGATTCACGTTTACGGAATACCTATATACACAAAACAGTATTTTGCTTTTTCTTTGCCTTCTTTTCAGTTATTTTCTCTAGTACCTTGGCTGTTGATTGTATTGAAAGCTTTGATAGGCTCGCTTTGGCTGCTGCCAGAATACAGAATCGATGATCGATGATCGAGAACGGGAGAATCGAGAATCGAAAATCTAGAGAGCCTACTTTCCTGGCCCGACCTGACTTGGCTGGCGCTGGCTTCTTGATCGGATTCGGATGGCTTATCGGGTTTTGGACAGGAGCTGCGGCTCCAGCCAAGTGGCCAGGCAACTAGAAAGGCGGACAGCTCCTACGCACCCGATTCTTATGCAATTTGGATACTTTCGGATTGAGATTCGCATTTGGATGCTTGCTTTGGATTGGATTTGATTGGTACTTTGGCTTTCAGTTATCTGTTTGATAGAAATGTTTGAGAAATGGTAATTTACTTGTTTACGATGTCCGCTGCGCTGCGTCGATGCTGCTTATCCGCGATGGCGCCTCGCTCCTGTTGCCCGCCGCTACTGATCCTGCATCCGGAGCGAATCGAATCCGATTTTGTGATTTCTTGTGCTTTGTGCTTGTTTGCTTGCGAGCTTGCTTGCCTGCTTAACTTGACTGACTTGGGGACTCTGAAACGTATCGGATTTTCGGAATCGCCTGCATGGAAAAATGACTTGAACGCATGAATACAAGACGTTACTCGAACCAGGACGCGGTGCAGGGGGTTTTGGTTTGTCTTTCTTGCTACGATTGTGGTTAGGGATATACAAAGCCCTCCTACCCCCTTTCCCGCCCCCCAAAGGGCCATATTTATGGAGACTTATGTAACCCGGGGAACACTCGGCGCCGCTTAGTTCCGCACGGCTGGGGGGGATTAGGGGGCAACTTACGCTTACAGATGCGGACGGCGGACGACGGACCGCCGAGTGAGCCCACTTATAATGCCTCAGAACCAACGAGTTATGTAATTTGTACTTTTTTTCCTGCTGCCCGAAAAGAGCCTGGCCAGCGGATGTGTTAGTGTGTGTGTATGTGCGAGTGTTGGTGTGTGCTTGTGTGAGTGTGGTTACGAGTTTCGGTACGAATTACGGATTACGAATTGCGAACGAATATGGCGTATGGCTGGGCCGTCGAGGGTGTCTTTGTTTTTGGGTGGTAAGAGGGCAGCACTCGATCGATCGGTGCCTTGGCTTACGGTCTGGTGTGCTTGCAAATGCAAGCCTCTTCGATTTCAGTGCGAAAAACATACCTTTGTTGTTCTGAGAGTACGACGAAAAATTTTCAACTGCCGAGAATTTCACGAGTCCCTGACGATAGGAATAGTGAGGGCAGTCCGTAGCTATCGGCTAGTGTCAAGCTGACAGCTAGCTCCGGGCTGCCAGATCGCCGCAATGTAGTGTTGGGAGGCGTCGTTCGTAAAGCGAATTGGTATCTGTGACACGCGCAGGCAGCAAATGGAGAACTGACCTCTCGTCTCCTCCGCCGCCGATGATGGGAAGCAATCCACCCGAGCACGGGGCCAAGCCGAGATCCAATCGTCAGCGAGACAACCGTCCGGGACACAACCACCGAGTAGTACGCAAGCAGCCGCCGCGACCCACCAGCGACCGCCACAACATCTACATCACCAGCAAAACGGACTTTAAGGCAAGCTCTTGCATCTCCATGGCGTCCACAGTTCTATATTGACCTACTCCTTAAACCTACCTCCTCTAGGCCCAGCAGCGGCGATGCGAGGAGCTGCTCAACGCCGGCGCTAAGGAAATCTTCCTGCACTGCATGGGCTTCTCGATTACGCGCGGCCTCAACCTCGCTCTGCGCCTCGTCCACAACTCCGAGGGAGCCCTCAGCTACGCCATCAACACCTCCACCATACAGCTGGTGGACGAGCTCCATCCGCTGTGCGATGCAGAGGACGTGACCTTCCGTCAGCGCAACAATTCTGCCCTGCATATCAAGGTCTACAACCGCAGTCTCTTCGATATCGTCGTTCCAGAGCAGTCGCAACAGTTTCGAGGAAAGGCGGGGAAGCCCAGGCAGTAGGAAGCATCAATGTTCAAACTATCGGAGCTGGTGCGGTGGCTCGGGCTCACCGAGTTCGAGATCTTGGTGAACCTATGCGGGTTGCTGGTGTTTACCATAACGCTGGCCATTAAGCTATCGGGCGAGAACTCAGAAAACAGTATCGGTGGACTCAACGGCATGCAGCAGGAGCCGACGGAGGATTGGTTCACCATCTTTAGTCCACTGTTCTTTATCGACATCTGCAACGCGTACTTTTGCGTCATTGTGGGCATCCGCATGTACCTGGACTCTGACAACAAGCGCAAAGCTCTGCACCGCTTCATGTGGAGCACCTACTTCCTGGTGCTGATCGTCATCTTTAAGTACCTGCTCTGCCTGAAGCTGTCCAGCAAAATGGGCCTTGAGTACTCGGAGGTCTTCTCGCCGATCTTCGTGCTCCTGCAACTCGTGGCCGTGCGCGCCTGCCAGCTTCCCAACTCCATTTAATTATAAAGCCTAGTATCGCCTCTGATTTGATCAATAAGATATCTTTATAGTACCACCAGATTATTATGATAATATTATTATTAGATTATTGGGGAAGTGTGAGTGGTTGCATTAAAATAATCCTAGAAATAGGGATAATCATGCCTCTGAGATTAGGTTCTGAGATTTCAGTTGTGGGGCGAGTCCGAGCGCCAGTATTGGATAACGGATAATGGTCGGCTGTTAACTAGGTGGCAACACCAAGGGAAATCGCCAGCCAGAAACAATAACACAGAGTGCCTGCCCAAATATTAATTGTTAGTAACTTACTGCTCGATACGCCTCCGTTTTGCGCCATGTCCACGCTGAACCGACCAAAGTCCCCGCATACGCCCACGGCCATCAAGAAGGGCGAGAAGGAGGACAGCTTCTGGGACAAATTCAGCACCCTCGGACGCAAACGCGGCACCCGCGAAGGTTCGTACACTGCTGTTGCGCTTCAAGCGCCCAAAAGGGTTTAATCCGCGCCTGCAGGTGCTGTGCAGTTGACCTACAGGCACAGTTGTGCCCCCAGCAACCGGAATGTGACCGAAAAGTAGTCCGGAAACGCCCCTTTGGTTATTCCGGGAGCCTTTCTGGGAACAGATGTGCGGATGCTTTTCTAAATAAGAACATTGCGTCACTGATGACGCACACAAACAAACAAAGAGCAAGAGCCGAGTGCGATCGTGTATGAGTGTGCCTCGGGCGGCCTTGTGTCGTCATCGTTGTTACCACCCCCACCCCTATGTTACCACCCCCTCACACTGTCCCTCTGATGTTTGCCCCCTCTTGCAGTGAAGAAAGTCCAGGAGGAGGGCAAGTACGCCATCGACTCACCTGGAGCGCCAAGCCAGTATGACATCCCGCCCGAGGACTACGCCTTGCGTAAGTATATTTATATCTCGATCTCCATCCATCATAGTATATATCCCTGATATCCTTGTAGGCGAACACGAGCAACGTGCTGTCATCGATCCGCAGTCCATCAACGATCCGGAGGTGATCAAACTGCAGCGCATTCTCGTCGACTGGATCAACGACGAGCTGGCCGAGCAGCGCATCATTGTCCAGCAGCTGGAGGAGGACATGTACGACGGCCAGGTGCTGCACAAGCTCTGGGAGAAGCTCACCGGCAAGAAGCTGGACGTGCCGGAGGTCACGCAATCCGAGCAGGGACAACACGAGAAGCTCAACATTGTCCTCAAGGCGGTCAATCACGTGAGTGGAAAGGCGAAAACATCGCCAGGGGTGCTAGAATCAAAATTCGCCACGCGTAGTGCTCTAAATACCCTATCCGTGTCCCTAGCTAATCCCTCTTTTTCTGCAGACACTCGGCTTCCATCAGAAGATACCCAAATGGTCGGTGGCCAGCGTGCACTCAAAGAACATTGTCGCCATCCTGCATCTGCTGGTGGCACTGGTGCGCCATTTCCGGGCACCAGTCCGCCTGCCGGAGAATGTGTTCGTGACCGTGGTGATTGCCGAGAAAAATGCTGGCGTTCTGAACGCACAGAAGTTCCAGGAGCAGATCACCTCCGAGTACGATGACCTGGGCATGCGCTGCGAGAAGGATGCCTTCGATACCCTGATCGACTGCGCGCCGGACAAGTTGGCCGTGGTGAAGAAGTCGCTGATTACGTTCGTGAACAAGCATTTGGCCAAGCTTAACTTTGAGATCAACGACCTGAACACAGACTTCCGCGACGGCGTCTACCTGTGCCTGTTGATGGGCTTGCTGGGCGGCTTCTTTGTGCCGCTGCACGAGTTTCATTTGACGCCCCAGGACGTCGACCAAATGGTGAGCAACGTGGCCTTTGCCTTCGACCTGATGCAGGACGTGGGACTGCCGAAGCCGAAGGCGCGGCCTGAGGACATTGTCAACATGGATCTGAAATCCACTCTGCGCGTCCTCTACAGTCTGTTCACCATGTTTAGAGACTACGCCTGAGCCAGAGTCGGCTAGCCGCCGATCGACGCCAATTTCATATTTTATATTAACTTTTTATAATGTTTACACGCGTAATTTATGTGCCTTCTTACGGACGGTTATTTATGTCGTATGTTATGTCTAACACCTGCGTCCCTCCCCTCTCATTACTCCTGCTCAGGCAACTTGGGCGGAGTGGGGCGCAGCTAACCCAAATCGACGGCCAGTTGTTAACTTGTCTTACTCACGTACCAGCCGTAGTAGTTGTTACTAAATGAATTTACTGTATTAATACACAATAAAACAGAATATGTGCCTTCAGATCGAGCACACAGAGCTTTTGCGCATTACGTCACCAGATTCCACACATGTAAATGTAAGTGTTCAAAAATTGTATTGTGTATATAGGCTAAAACGTAAAAAAAAAGTTTGGATTCAAAAAATCAATAAACATTGCCCAGAGCTGCACATGTGTTCTTCCATTCTACAACGTTTTAAGGCGCTAAATTTACCTGGGGCTGTACGGCAGATTATTCACATGTAAGTTAGTAGCTTATCGCATCACTTATTTCAAATAGTGGCGCCTGCCTTTGTCGATTATTTGCTTATCGATCACAGCAGGAATGAAGTTGCCATCATATTGCACTCTAAATATATATTTAATTAAAATTCCGGCCGCCTGGATTTAAATATCAGCTCCTTACACCATTGATAAACACCCAAAAAATATTTCTGTCCGGCAGTTAGACCGGTTCTACCTGGCTCCTGTCCGCTGCAAAATTAACTGACAATCTCATGTACTACAAATTATGTCGTTTTGAAACAAGGTGGCAAGCATGCGCATACTTTTTACGATTTTCACAATAGCCGAGCGAAGTTTCAAGATTCTAGACTTCTCCAGTACACACCTTGTGCGTCGCCGCAGTCACAGCTACGGCTTCGACTTCATCAGCCCCACGCACATAGAACTCAGTCGGGAGGCCACCCGCCTGATAATCAGACGCCTACAACGCACCGTGCTCCGCCTCATCCGGGATCCCGAATTCGGCATGTCAGAACCCAGTCCGTCATTCCAGCGCCCCACATCCAAATCAGGCAAACAGAGCGACTCGACACCTCAGCAGTCACACGACGAATCGTCCTTTGGGGCCCATCGCAAGGGCAGCAGCCAGCAGGACTCCAATTGCCGCACCTGCAACGACTTCAAGTCCTGGTCCAAGAAGCAGCGCCTCTTCTCGGACGTGCAGAGTGCCAAGGTAACGTTACCGTGATGTCGGTTCCCACCTGCCAACATGCAAAATATCTAATTATTTTCCTTACAGGTGAAGCACATGGCCGCCAACGAAAAGGTGACCGTAAATGCGGCCGATCTGGCACGCGATGACTGTCCGCTGGACAAGGTGCGACTGGGCATCTCCACCTGGGGCCTGCTCCATACCATGGCCGCCTTCTACTCGGACAACCCGACGGACAACGAGAAGCGAGACATGAAGAACTTCTTCGAGGTGCTCTCGCGTCTCTATCCCTGCGAGTTCTGCGCCAAGGACTTCCGTACAGAGTAAATGCCTGTCAATTGGCCGACTGACCGGTTATGTCGCTGACCCTCGGTTTTCTCCCTCCTTTCAGCCTAGACGTTAATCCCATCAACGTCAGTTCGCAGAAGGAGCTATCTCTGTGGCTGTGCAAGTTCCACAATAGGGTCAACGACAAGCTTGGCAAGCCACTCTTCGACTGCAGCAAAGTGAACGAGCGGTGGCGCGACGGCTGGCTGGACGGTTCCTGCGACTAGGCCGCAGCTTTGCCCCAGCCGCACCGTCCCGATAGTGGCACAGTTGCTGTGGCAGTAGCAGCAACCGAACCGCGTCCTCGTTACCCATGTTGACCTGACTTGTCCTCACATGTATTGCTCGACACCAACTATTACGGCGAAAAGGAAGCTGTGTTATCCCAAAAGGCGCAACTCCTGCTCGGCGACGGAGTGCTGTTTGTTATATGCCCTGCGCCCTGTGATCTTGGTCCTGTTCCCGGAAGCTGGTTATATTTCCTTACCGCATTCCCGGCACCCGGGTTGGGACCCTTAGGAGCCTGCGTCGACGTTTGATCAAATTGAATTGTAGAAGAACGATACATGAAAGGTCCTTTGTTAATACTTCGCTGGCTATGATGACTGAGAAAATACACAAATTTGTTATAAGCCTCGCCGCATTGTGCACTCTCACTGACTTTATCTACCTTATCTGATACCTGATAAGCGCGAAATGGAATGGGATAGGGGCCGGAACTGGGCAACCCTTTTGTGTTGTCTCACGAAAGCCTAGACGGTGCCCCAAATCTAGATAAGCGGGCAGACCAGACCCAGACCCGACACTCGATAAGCTAAGAGAACCATCTAGATTCTAGAATATTGGAATCCCGCCATATGTGTGAACAAGAATATGATTTTGGGCTACAAGAAACTTCTGAATTATTCATAGATTTCAAGTTTGTAATATTAATCAAGGATTTTCTCTTTTCATGGGATCGTAGTAGGCTCCTTTCCAGTTCTCAGTTCCCAGGTTTCCAGGTTCTCAGTTCCCAGTTGCTTGCTCAATGTCATTGATGTGACTTATAATATATACTGGCATCGACTGAACGAAAATTTCGAGAGAATGATACTAATAAGTTCAATGAAAGCCACCTTGCTGGCACTGGTAATTGTATCTTATGTTGGACCATCGGCCAGCCCACCACAAGATGATGAGGATTATGAAGCCCCCGACTCGGTCATGCCGTGGAGCCCTGAGCGCAGCCACCTGATCGAGTTTCAAGAATTAGAAAGTCCTCGCGATGCCGATGTTTTGCTACAGCCATTGGAAGACCACGATTTCAGCAAGAACGAGGAGTATTACAAACTGCTCGAAGACTACCATGTTGATCCCAAAATGAGCACCAACCAGATTTACAGAGCTATGCCCTATGCTGATATTCCCAGGGAAGACACTGCCCAGGACTTCATAAACGCATTGAACTATTTGTCGATGATCGGGAAAGCTAACGAAAACCATGGCAGCGAACTGGACTACAAGCGGATGATTAGTTTTCCGTGGACCAAAAGTCGAAAGGCGAAGCCCCATGATGCGATAAACTTCAAGAATCAATATTGCCGCATTTCTTCACCTTCTACAAGACGTCCGGCTTGTCAAGGCTCAACCACAGACAGGCGTCCCTCACCTACCTGTCCATATTCGCCCAAGCCGACAGCTCCTCCACGAATGACTCCACCACCGCCCACTCCGAAGCGACCTCCCAGTAAAGATCAGTGCAGCAAAAGCCGCCAAAAACCAAGATTCCGGCCAATGAACCCGACAATGACCAAAATTCTATTGAAAATTATTATGGACACCAAGCAGCATGTTCTTTCAGCCCTTGAAATCCTAAACCACATGGAGAATGAGGCACTGACTCGCTCACCCGATATCTGTCAGCGTCAGAACTCGGACTTGAAGACGACAGTTCCGGAAAAATTGTGCACTGTACCGAAAAAGAAATCAGAGAAATCCCCAAAGTTCTCACAATGCAGTAATTATCCTAGGAAAAGTCCCTCAATCATGGCCCTGGCAAGACAGAAGCCAGTTATGCAAAAGGAGCACCCAGCCCCCAATGATTCCGAAGAAAACTGGTGTCCAGTAGCCTTAAAGCAGGCTACCAATAGTCATGGCTACAAGAAGTATCAAAACTATGACCAGAAGCAACAGCCAAGACTGAAGAAGATCCCTCCTGGCATGGTTGCCATCTTAACTTAGATACAATTATATAATTCATCACTCTTATAGTCTAGCACTCGTATTTACGTATTTGGTTAACGATATTTTAAATTTGGCGCTCACACAAATAGTTATGTTCTTTGATTTGGATTCTTTTAAATTGTAAGCCACCTAATACAGCTGTTAAATAAAAACGAAAGCTACAATATACACTCCAATCACTATGTATAACTGATCTGAGAGCTGACTAGACCTTTCCTTGTAATCCAACACACAGCCCTTGGCCCTAACCTTGATAACATGTTTGGTTTTCTATATAATAACGGCGTAATATATATGATACCAGGGGATTAACTTATATTAACTTAATTAAACATAATATCCTTTTTCAGTTCTGATTCCACTTTCCGAGGAATTACCAGTTGTCGGGGCATCCCGGATTTTAGGGCAATACTTGAGAAGAGCGCGCTTGTGAGACGGAGTGCAGGAATTTAGGAGCCCAGCGGCGACATGCCGATCTGCTGCGGAGTTTCGCCCGGCTCTAGGTCTTTCAGAAGCATCTGAAGCCACAGCTTGGTGGTCTTGTCGTCCTGCAAGCACAAGGCAAAGGTCCCGTCACGCAGCTGATCGGGCAGACACTCACCCAGGGCCTTGCGAGCGCTGCAAAATGGAGAACAGTTACACTTAATGTTACTGAATAAAGTCCACCAGTGCATACCGAGTGTTGTCTGTGAGGCGCATATAGCAACGCACAACGTGCTTTAAAAGACGGGCGCACGGGTCCTTCGACAGTTGAATGACCATTTTTCCCTGAAACAGCAGAAGAGGCTAAGACTAATGCTAAGTACTGGATGCCAGGATATCTACCAGGGTGATGGCCACATGCGAGAAGCGTTCGTAGGTCTGGCAAATGTATGACAGACCCGATTCATCGAGCAGAATCTTCTGGATAATGAACGTGGCCACAGTCTTGCTCAGCTCCGAGCCACTATCCATGATACTGAGGCATAGGGGCATGATCTCCGTGGTCAGTAGAAACGTGATAACCTCCTGGTCGTTGGTTTTCACCAGCGCTCCAATGACGCCTAGGCTGGTAAGGCGTAGGTACTCGAAGGGACGCCTTTTCGAGCTAGTCGACAGGAAGGGGTACAGGTAGAGCGGTATCTGGGCCGCAAGGAAGGCCGAGCGTGTTTCCGGGTGCGAGGCGACGCACTGCACCAGAAACAGAGCGTTGCACACGCGTTTGGACTGATGCGCCGTCATAGTTGGCGGCGTTATGGCCGGATAAATGCTGACAATCTCTTGTAGCAAAGCGCTGGCCGTTCCGAAGCTGTTCCACAGCAAGGGGGCCAAGTCGGCTTCACATTTATCGCTTAACTCCATCAGAGCATTCTCACGGGTGTCTGGGTGCGCCAATTCGTTAATCCATTGGTACAACTGGCGAGGAGACAGAGAGTCAGCTTGACCATCTGGCGACTGGAAATCCCGAACGTTACCTTCTCCTGTTCGCTCTGTTGCGGTTGCTGCTGGTGGTTTATGAGAGGGCTGGGCTGTGCATCCATCGCGAATATTTGTTTATTAACAAAACGTCAAAGAAACTGTATCTTTTTAGCTCCCTGCCGTTTTTCACGAGCTTAGGGACATGCGGCAATTGGATACCTGGCAAAGTGCAAGTTCAAATTCAGTTGTCTAATATGCTAATAATGGCTAATACTTACGCTTTCGCTTTGTTGCAACAAAAAGGAAAATATTATGCCGCTTTACGGCCGAGGTAGAATCCGTGCTTTCAAAACACCGGCTTTATCGATAATATTCACGCTTATCGAATACTTGCTATTATAGAGATGGCATATCAATATCTGCATTGATTTTGATTTTGTTACCGCAAAATATTGTTAAGATATATATTGCATAATTTTACTGAGTAGAAAATTCCAGACTTCGTAAAATATATTAATTTATATTAGATCGATATAGGATATTTATATACTTTCACACAAAATATCGATACGCACCAGCTACCTCTAAGCCACCCAGCTAGTGATGCAAGTTCGACAGAAAACCTCGATGTCGTCAAAAACATCGATGTTCGATGCATCGATGTTTTCAGCATCACGACACCCAGCTCTAGATCAAACGGTTTTTTTTTGTTGAAAGGGTTGACTCGTATCGGACCACCAAACAGAGAAGAAGAAGCGAGCGAGTGAGCGAGGTTGTCGTGTAATTACCAAACAAAGCGGTGCGCCTGGCGAGAATTGAATAAATAAAAGCGGCCGCTGCGTATGACACTCACTCCGAACCCACCTCCCCCTTGGATCAGCAGGCAAGGAGCGGCACCAAAAGAAGACGCAGCAGCACAGCAGCAGCAAGGTGTGAGAGCAGGCAGGCTGTGGCAGCCAGCGAGTGAGAGCGAGCGAGAGAGTGAGTGCCAGTGAGAGGACGAGTCGAACCAGGTGTGTTTACATCCTGCTTTCCACTGTGTCCCGTGCTCCGTGTCCGTGTGCGTGCGCGTGTAAGCCACTCGTTAACATATCGAAAATCGAGGAATAAACAATAATAAAAAACTAGTGCGAATATCCAGTGTCTGCTGGTTTTTTTTTGTGTGTACTCTTTCGTGCGGTATCCACGTGCGGTATCAGCGGAATCGTTGCCAACTCCAAACGAATCTGCGCAAAGCGGAAGCCCAAAGCACACGCGAATTCCAAATAGAGTCGCAGCGAGGCGAGCAACATCATCATAATCATGGCACCGGCACTGAGCAAGTTGGCCAACAACCAGAGCGCCATCGTCGGCGTGGCGGGCATGACTGCGGCCCTCTGGATAATTGCTTACGGCAAGATGTCCAACAAGAAGAGGTGAGTAATCGCCAGCGTAATTGCAATGTTAATCCATTCCCCTGCTTGCTTCGCTCCCTTTAATCCATTCCCAGCCCTCCTGGCCCGCTAGCCACGTTGAGGAAGGTCTCGGTCGCGGCCACACTTTGTGTTCGCATTCGCGTTTGCGGCTGTGACCTCCGAAAATTCTCCTGACATTGAAGTGTGTGCCTCTGGCTGTGCCTGTCTGTGATTTATTTGCTCACTGCACTTGGCTCTGACTCCACAGGCTCCACTGTGATCCAGCTGCTCGTGTGCACATACATATGCATGTGCTTGGATCGTACTATACCTTAGTGGGTCACCTGGTGGCTTCCAAACTGGTTTTTTACGCACTAGATGCACACTTCCCCTTCGCTTTATTCCGGTTTCCATGCGTCCAAATCCCGCATACATTTCCATTTCCACTCCCGCCCAAGGATAACCAGCGGAGCAGAGATAATTCCCGGTTTAAAGTTACATTACACGATGATGAAATTTAAACAGATATTTTTTTAGAGTTCATTCTATATAGTAATTCATTTTTATCCTTGCTAGAAGTGCAGAGACCTGAGGATTAGTTGCCTTTACTGGCTATGATATAGAAAATAAATCATAATAAATTGTACAACTTTTTGAGTTTAGATTCAATAATATAAATGAAATCCAATTAATGAATTCATTTCTATATTTTCACAAAGACTTCTTAAGATAAGGCTTTGGGGAAGATCGAAGTCTTTATTCATTTTAGAAAACTAATCAAATATACTGTATAATCTTTGTTTTTTGAATGCATTTATAATCCAGTAATTGTAATATTCCTATATATATAGACCAACAAAGCTAGATCGAACTGTTGGCCCGTCCAAATCCCAGTTAAAGAGGAAACTGCCTTGCCCCAAGACAATGTTGCGATGCGATTAGGGAGGCTTTCACTGCCCGCCGCTTGGAGCACCACTCCACTCAGTGGCTGCGGATGCGGACAGGTGTCGCAAGAAGTGAACCGCCACTCCGCTGCGCCGTTGATGGCTGTTCAAAGTTTCCCAATCGGCAATTTACAATCCCAACTGCAGCAGTGGAGTGCGGGACACGTTTCGGTGCTTGGTTGGTTGGAACGATGGGTGGATGGACTTGGTCTTGTGGTCGGACTTGCGATAATCTAATCTCGGTATCGCAGCCAGACGACCGACCGACCATATACACTCACTCGTTTGAGCCCACGCTATCGGCAACGATTATATTATTTTGTTAACGCGCCCTTGCCGACAATATTTGACCCAGTTGAGGGTTGGGCCTGTCGTCATGTCGCCCATCCTCAAACACCCACCTAATTGTCCATCAACCAATCCATCCATCTAGCCGATCTTTAATTGAATCAACCGAATGGCTCTCCATTTGCATGACAGAAGCAATTAATTAGAGAGATTGTGGACGCGAGGCGGGCGGTGGCCGGGTTGGTGGTTAGTACATACATCGTAGCCACTCGATAATGGCTGCGATTATTCCGATAGCAGCAATAGAAATTGTTAACCAGCGGTGTCCGCACCTTTTCTGCATTGCAACAGCGGTGTACTCGTAGTCCCGTGCCCCGTGTCCGTATCGAAATGTGCACTCCATTCCTCTTTCACTTCGGTGCAGTGCTCTGCACTTTGGAAAGCAATCGAAATGAAAGATTTTTAATGGGCTGTGCGATTGTCTGTCGGCGGCTATGGTGGTTGCTGTTGTTATTATTATTGTTGTTGTTTTAGCCGAGGCAGCGTAACTTGTGTGGATAACCTGCAAATTTATGCGACGATGCATATTCGAGTGCCCTGCGCTGGACTGTATGGGCCATATTGGTTCCAGTTTCATTGTTCTATATCGAATTTATATCTACTTTTGTTTCTCTGTTCAACTTAAGGCGTAGTTAAAGTCTTTGGGTTCAACATGCTGAATAATTATAATAATAACTAAGGCATAAGGTATGTGTGTGTTATCTATCAGTAAAGCTTTGAAAATATGATAATGAGTGCTTGCGAAGGGTATCCCCGATTCCACAATATGCAAATCTGCGAGTCCCAAAGTCCAACTGGGAAACTAGGAAATCCAGCAGCAATTAACCGATGGACAACTGTTTACCTTAGCCGTTGCAACACACTTTACATTTTCATACACACACACACATGAGGCAGTTACTCACAACGTCATTATTTGATGACATCCAACTCCCCAAAACCCAAGTGTCAAACATAAACATTATAACCTTACGTTTTAATGACTCGGGACGGACTCTGGGACTGGGAGACTGGAGACGGAACTGGGCACTGGGCACTGGGCAATTCCGGTTCAGGTTTCGTTTCACTTCATTGCGTTACGTTTTGGGTTTATGTTTAGGCAGAGGAGGGTACTATGATTAGCTCAGGATTATCATTTGAGATACAATTTGTTCAGAATATAATGAAAATGATAACTAAACATGGATACATCTTTGTCTAAATTACAGATAAATATATATTTATAAATAATTGCAGAGCATACACACTTCGGCTTCGAAGCTAACTAGTTTTCTCATTCAATTTCTTTTGATTTTGTCTCACCGACGACGATTGGGGGTGGTGACTATGCATGTAGATCGCACCCGGCCAGAATGAATGTTAATTGCTGTTTATCGGGCATTGTTGCATTTTGCAGGTAACTGCAGATACATTACCTTACCGCTCCGCTATGCTCCACAGGTGGTTGTTGCGCAATAGTGGCAGTCAGTCAGAGAGAGCGAGAGAGAGCGCCTAGGAAAGGGAGAGATAGATTCTTTGATAGCTCCACCTTGTGCCCCCTAGACCCGCCGGCAACGCTTGGCCTTTTCAACGCTCTCCTGGCCCAAAACAAAGCCACAATTTGTATAATTTCCGCGTGAAATTCGCAGCTATTCGCAGCTAGACTCTTTGACATTTGCACCGCGTCGGTTTGCCACGTTATCGCTTTACCGCTTTACGCTCTCAGCCGGCAGGTGGTAATGAGTGTATCTAATGGGGCGATAAAAGCTGGAGAGATTGGCTTGGTTTTTGCGATCGATCGATCGATGGCACAAGAAGAGGCGCTGAACTTTGCCCAGACCAAATCGTATCGTTTCTATATCTGAGTCAGCCGCCGGGCTGCCCGAACCAAAGCAGCCCGATCATCTCGTGTTTGGGTTCAATGTGCCCCCCATTGGGCGATCGTGGCGATAAGCTGTCCAGATTGGAGACAGTAGTGGCAAACAAAAGAGAGGCAGAGAGAGATAGAGGTGTCGGGGAAACTACTAACATAGAGTGACCTATGGACCCAAACACATGTTCCATGCGCAGGCGGTGAAAACAAGTTTAATATATAAATTTCAAAATAAGGAAAGCCACAAACGAGAGACACGCGAGACGATCCGATAGACCAATAGATAGATATAAATAAATAAATAAATGAGCACTGTGAATAATTTAGAGAGTCGCCGCCTTGCGGAATCCAAGAAATGGCCGTGTCATCGCGACTCGTCGCTTTTTCCCGCGCCAGATAACCAAGGCGCGAGCTTTGTACTTTGTTTTGGGCTAGCACCACGGCAGCAGATACCACATACCAATGCCCAACCACCCCCGGAATCCCGGCTCCTCACCAGACTGCATCCCATCAGCGGTGATCGATCAACGTATTGCCCTTTGCACGGTCACATCTGGATGTGGCTGATGAAGTGCCTCATCAGGCGGAGAGGCATCCGTGTTGAGGTGGTCAGCACCCTGGATAGCTCTTAATCTTAATATTTAATGAATTTAAGGAATCGGCAGTGCCATTAGTTTGTGTTTTGCGGGTTTCTCTAGGTTTCAGGGGTTTTTAATCGAAAACCAGAAGGAACAATTCTTTATTATTAAAATTTATATCATATAATGGTGCCTGATGGTGCTGCTATAACTGCTAATGGGTTGTGTTATACAATCTGCCCTCCATTTAGCTTGAATATGACTCATTTCTGATTAAAAAAAAATGATATACTTTGGCAGCTGCCATCGGGTCTAACTGTTAAACGTTCTGGCTAAGCAAGATAATACCAATTGTCGCCGACTGTGGATTGGAATTGAATTACTCTCTTATATAGCCGTCACGCGGGGGTATATTTTCACCTGTCATGGATCATCTTTATTACCCACTCGGTGAAGTTCAAATAATAGGGTTTATGACAACCTTAAAAGCATGTCGCGTCTTTATTGGCGAATTATTGAGGGAGCGATGGCGTATTAATTAACTTAACTGACTCGCAGCTGGCAAAGGTCAGGGCTAATATGCAAATGTGAGGCTGAAGAACTGTTTAAAACCATCTTGCATCCATTATATCCATTATATTGCATCTTCATTAATGTTACCCTTGTTTAATTGCAGGAAATCCGGCTATGAGGACAAGATCCAGTACACAATTGCCGAAAAAAAGGAGAAGAAGGCTAGCAAGGCCCACGTCAATTCAGTATTCTTCAAACAGCTCCGCCAGCTGCTCCGTAAGTAGATCTTTAGATCACTCACCTCGTTGCCATTTCTAACTCGATGCTCTGCCGTTTTTAGCCATTCTCATTCCGGGCTTTTGGAGCGTCGAGACGGGACTGCTGTTCCTGGTGGCCGCCGCCCTGATTGGCCGCTCTGTGAGCGACATCTGGATGATCCAGAATGCGACTGTGGTGGAGAGCACCATCATCCACATGAACCGGGCCAAGTTCAAGACGGCGCTTCTCAAGTATCTGACAGCTCTTCCTGCGGTAGGTCAAGGAAACATGTTAACCGAGAACTCGAAAAGGCACTAATCCGCCTCCGTCTTGCAGATCTCCGTGGTGACCAACGTCCTTAAGTGGAGTCTTGGCGAGCTGAAGCTCCGCTTTCGCACAAACCTCACCCATCACCTGTACAGTCAGTACCTAAAGTGAGTATATCTGCTGCAAGCCAAGATTTGATTTTGTTTTTGTGTAAGCGTCCGAAACAAGTCTAACTTGTTGATTAAATATTCGTTAAAGACACTCGCAAAGGCGTCAAAAACTTGATTAACCTTTAATATAAATAAATAATAATAATAATAATAACAACCTGCAATCAGGGAATATCAACTCTTCCTCGTATTTCTCTTGCCTTATGGGAATATGTATCGCTTTCAACTGATAATATTGCTGGAATTGAACATAAATATAAAACAGATGCATGCGGATTTCAGCTGTGCAAGATTTAAACGGAATTAGACAGGCCATGCAATCCAAGATACATTTACATTTCCTGCAAACTCTAATTAAACGCCTCTTAACTCTTCTTTCATTTGGCGCTTTCAGTGGCTACACATACTACAAAATGTCGAATCTGGACAACAGGATAGCCAACGCCGACCAGCTGCTGACCACAGACATCGACAAGTTCTGCGAAAGCGCCACGGACCTCTACTCGAACATCAGTAAGCCCGTGCTGGACATCTTTATCTACGTGTACCGCCTGACAGTGAACCTGGGCGGCAAGACGCCCTCGATCCTGATGCTCTACCTGCTCTTCGCCGGCGTTTTCCTAACGCGCCTGCGCCGGCCCACCGGACGCCTCACTGTCGAGGAACAGAAGCTGGAGGGCGAGTTCCGCTATGTTAATAGCCGGCTGATCACCAACTCGGAGGAGGTGGCCTTCTACCAGGGCAATGTGCGCGAGAAGCTCACGCTACTGGCCAGCTACTCCAAGCTGCGCTCGCATCTGCGCAAGTTCCTCGAGTTCCGCGTCAGCATGGGCATCATTGACAACATCATCGGCAAATGTACGTAATCATCCCCATTCTTAAGACCTGTTCTTGTTCTAGCCCAAGCTATATTCATCCACAGACTTCGCCTCGATTGTGGGCTTCTACGCGGTGTCCATTCCCTTCTTTACGGAAAACCATCCGCTGCTGTCTGGCGAGCAGAGCGGCCAGCGCCTGCAGGCCTACTACACATACGGACGCATGCTGGTCAAGCTGGCGGAGGCCATCGGCCGCCTGGTTTTGGCTGGACGTGAGATGTCCCGTCTCGCCGGCTTCACCGCCCGCATGACCGAGCTGATTAAGGTGCTTAGCGACCTCAACAAGGGCACCTACGAACGCACCATGGTCAATGGCAACAACATCACGCAGAATGCCGGCGGCTCGGGAGCAGCCAGCAGCTTCGGGCCGAACAAGGGCATCATGTGCTTCGAAGACAACATAATTCGCTTCGAACAGGTGCCGCTGGTGACGCCCAATGGTGACGTGCTGCTCAAGGAGCTGACCTTTGAAGTGAAGTAAGCATAAATCGAACTGATTAGTTGGCTTCTACCAGAAGAGGGAATATAATCAGGTCGCGTTGACTTCTTGAATGACTGCTTGGCGACAGAGAAAAGCGATCTTGTAGCTGGCCCCATTGATCCCACTCATAAATATTTATAGAAACGACCCTTTTGCCGAAAGTTTAGCCAGGTATTCCTCATTATTTATTCGCATTAACGCTAGGCGAGCCAGTTTACGTACGTAGGTTATGCCAAAGGTCGATTCACGTGAGAGTTATGTCGTTGCTGACACGGTAATTACTTGATTTAACTTAATTGTGGGAGATCAGGTCACAAAGTCACACATTATAGAAGGGATTTCGTTTAAGTGAAGTTGTTAAGGGTATTACATTTGATATTAATGAATATTAAAGCAGGGACTTTGAAATGCCACCGTTTTAATGCTAACTTGTTTCTCTTCTCTTCTCTTTTTAAGGTCTGGCACCAATGTCCTGGTATGCGGTCCCAACGGTTGCGGCAAGTCCTCCCTGTTCCGTATTCTCGGCGAACTGTGGCCCACGTGGGGCGGCAAGGTGACGAAGCCATCGCGCGGCAAGCTTTTCTACGTACCTCAGAGGCCCTACATGACCCTGGGAACTCTGCGTGACCAGGTGAGTACCAGCTGCAGCAGGCTTCCAAAAATAGATTTATGACTTGCTTTACTGGGAAATTCGATTCGCAGTAAACATGGTTTTAAAAAGCGATCGTATTATCTTTCCATGGCACAGATATAATTAGAATTACTCAGTAGCGAAATCGATAAGGTTTACTCGACGTTTTCGGGCTAACTTGTTGACAGGTTTAAATATTAAAGTAAATTAAAGTACATTAAAGGGCAAACCTGGTGGATAATTTAAATAAATGAGCCATTGATATAGTTATTTATTGCCATTACATTTGCCGACTACGAATTTACTTTTAATTAACTAGATTTTAAAATGATTTATTGATTAAATTTATGAGAAAATGTACCTACAGTTATGTAGATCTTGGCCTGCTTCTAATTCTTTGATTTTCCCTGCTTTAAATAGATCATCTATCCGCACACGCGTGAGGATATGCGGCGCATGGGACAGAGCGACGAGGATCTCATGCACTACCTGGACATTGTCCAGCTGACTTATTTGGAGCAGCGCGAGAACGGGCTGGATGCCATCGAGGACTGGATCGACGTGCTGTCCGGCGGTGAGAAGCAGCGCATTGCCATGGCCCGGCTCTTCTACCATCGACCGCAGTTCGCCATTCTGGACGAGTGCACCAGTGCCGTGTCCGTGGATGTCGAGGGCAAGATGTATAGCTATTGTCGCGAGGTGGGCATCACGCTCTTCACCGTCTCGCATCGCAAGTCGCTCTGGGTGCACCACGACTACTACCTGCAGTTTGACGGCCGTGGCAGCTACGAGTTTGCGACCATTGACCAGGACAAGGAGCACTTTGGCTCGTAAGGGGACGCAAGCCTGTCCACTTCCCACTTCCCAGTTCCCAGTTCTCGCTTCCGCCAGGTGCCTGATGCTGTAATTCCGGACTCTCGCTCTGGCTACCTCTTCCCTGGACACCAACTCCATCTCCATCTGGTGCACTGTATATACCGAGATATGTATATATCCCAAGTTGGACTCACGTTTCTTGCTTCGTTTGTGATTGTCTCCCTTTGTACGCTATTCCACGCTTTATTCCGTTTTATAATATAGTAATAATAGTCCTAGGCCCACGATGCGAGTCGCTGAGCTGGTGTTAGAAATGTAAGCGCAAAGATGGATCGTCATCGTTCGTCGATGGCAGACCTTTTAGTAAATTTATACGAAAAAATACACAGAATACAAATAATACATAGACACAGATAAAGATGCAAATAATATCGCACAAGGCCCGAACATTTAGTAATTTGTAAACTACCTACGCCCGGCTTATCCCCTCGTGTTTAATACTTTCGGTTGGATTGGACTTTGTAATGGATCCTTGCACACATTTTGCATTATTATTATATATTATATGAATTGTAATGTTCGGACGTGCAAGACGCAATAAATGTATATAAATATTACAAAAATGAGCTCTTTCTTAAAAATTAGCTAAATTAGGTCTGTCTCTCCTCCGCGGGCATTCTAGGTTTTGCGCTTGGGCTTTTTGCTCTCCATCAGGCTCATGATGGTCGTGCGCAGGTCTTCGGTCTCCTTCTGCTCCATTTCGAGGTTCTCGATCTGTTTCTTTCGCTCCTGCAGCTGTGTCTCCAGCACGGAAATGAGGTCCTCCGACTTCTTGCAGGCCTCGCGCTGCTCCTCCAGCGCCTTTTGTGTCTTGGCCAGCTCCCGCTCACGCTCCTCGATGGTGCGCACCTTCTGCTTGATGTCCTGCTCGTAGGCCACAGTCGACTTCTTCAGCTTGTCGATGCGAGAACTCTGCAAAGTGAGGAAGAAAGGGAGATAAATAATTTGGCAGCATGAAGACAAGTGGGAAATCCTACATTTTCCTTGTTGAGAGCCTCCAGTTTGGTGAACTCCTCACTCTTGGCACTCAGGCTCTGGCGCAACTCCTCGCAGTCCTTGCGGAGGCTAGCTATCTCGGACTTCTTTACGCCAAGGCGACGTTCGTTGGCCTGCAGGATGGCCGAGTTCTCGGAGAGCTGCTTCAGCAGGTTGGTCATGTTACTCTTCAGCTTGTCTGTCTGATCCTTCAGATCCTTGCACTGTGTTTGGAGGCTACGATTAAAAAATATTGAGAGGTTATCCTACCCAAGTGGGGCTCCATCTCCGCCCATACTTACCGCTCCTGGCTGATTAGCAGCTCAAAGTTGGTGGTCTGGAAGCGTTCCAGCTCTGCGGCCTGCACGTGGGCCAGCTGGGTGCCGCTGATCAGCTGCTGGCCGGTCTGCTCAAGGCGCTGCTGGAGGTTCACCGCAACCCCATTCAGGCTGTCGATGCGATGGTTGTACAGCTCAATCACCTGGGAGATGGGCGCAGTGGCCAGTTCGTTGCGGCTTACAATGCCGCCTATGCTGTCCAGCAGAACGTTGACCCGCTGCGCCATTTCCTTGTCGGTGAAGGTGCGATGGCCCTTGAGGATCGAGCTCAGATTGCGCCACTGATCCGCCTGGTCGCTGGAGCAAGCAGTTGGAGCCGCAGCTACCGAGAGACCGCTGCTGATGCCAGCCACATGCTTCGCCACAGCCGCCTTGGGAAAGTGATCAAACTGGGCTATCTGCAGGACAGCCACCACCACCGGCTCGTTGTTGCTGACCATGCCTCGGGCCAGGCAATACTGCAGCTGCGGATGCTCCAGCAGCGTACAGCACTTGTCTAAATACGCCTTCTTCGCGATGCCGGCGACATTTACGAGCAGTAGGAGGCAGAAGCAGGCCTTCTCCACTTCGGCCGGCGACAGGCTCTGGGTGCTCAGGTACTGTGGCATAAGGGCAAGCGGCGCCGCTAGGATCTTGTCGAAGTAGGACTCGGATATTTTGGCCAGCACCAGCTTTTCAGTCCTAGACTCCGGCAGCAGGACGAGCAGCAAGCGCAAAATGGCCACCACTTGCGCCGGCTTCGTTTCCAGCCGCTCGGCGCTGGCCACCAGGTTAACCACATGCGAGGGGTCGCGAGCGATGAGTATAGCCACCGTCGCCTGCTTGCCCAGACGCATCATGGTGGCCAGCAAATCTATGGCCGCAATACCGCACAGCTCCGAGGACAACCATTCGCTAACTATCTCGTGCAGGCGCGGAGTGATGGCATCCAGGCTGATGACATTTTCGTCTTCGGCGGAGAGCTGTAGTATATAGCTGACGAGGCGGAAGACCAGGTCCAGGCAGAGTGCCTGATGCTTGCGCGACTCCTCCTGCGAGTCGTCCATACCATTGCGGGCTTCGATTTGCTGTGGGAAAGAATGGGAATCAGAAGGTCTCGCCTAACTTTGGGGCAGCATTACCACGACTTACGTTCAGGAGCCGCTCCACGTCTTCGCAGTAGTGGCTGTGCGAGAGCATTGCCCGGTGCAGGCCGGCGTGACACTGCGAGTCCAGGAGGAAGTCCACGATATGCCGCAACTGGGCCACGTTCGAGTGCTTCAGGCAGTCCTCGATGCCAGCGAAGGCGGTGCGCAGAAAGGTGTGCAGCTCGCGCTGCTCGAAGGCGTGCACGTCCTCGGACAGGATGATGAGCATCTTGTAAGCCAGCAGGCCGTAGCTCTGGATGCACCGGCAGAACGCCGAGATGTTGACGCTGCGCAGAAACAGAAACAGCACAGCGAAGTTCTTGTAGCAGAGATTCACAAGCACGGAGAGGGCGAGAAGCGCGTGAGAGTCGTCTGCGACTGCGCTTGCAGCCCCAGGTCCAGCGCCTCCCTCGCCGCCGTCCAAGCCGTGTACAATCTCAACAAGATGCTCGAGCAAGGCCGCCAGATAGGGCTCCTCCCAGGCGATGTGAATGCCGTAAGTTAGGTCCTGTAGCAGCACCAGCAGCCGGTACACGCGCTCCGTCCGCTGGGTGCGCCGTATGAGCAGTCCCAGCAGCGGCACAAAGCAGAATTTATCAACAATGGCCCGGCGTGCCTCAAGATTACGGCTGCAGTGCTGCACCAGAGCCACGCAGCCCCACAGAACATCGCTCTCGCTCTGGTTGCCGCCTGCAGAGCCCTCGGCGTCCAGCGCGCCCATCAGCGCATGCAGATCGACGAAAAAGCGGGCCAGCTCCAGGTTGCCCGGAGCTGGAGCGAAGTGGTGGGGTTGCACTATGGTGCCCAGCAATGAGACGCTACGCTGGACGTAGATCAGCGCCTCCTCGGAGCGTTGGCGCTGGAAGGCGGCGGCCCGGGTGCAGAATTCCCGCACATAGCCGATGGCCAGCGTTGCCCCAGCATCCTGCGGTCCTTGGAGCGTCAATTCCTGGCCATTGTTGTTGTTGTTGCAGGCGCCGCCGCCGCTGGCCGTCGTGTGGTTGCGTAGCGCGGCCATTGGATTGCTTTCCGTTCTTCGAGATTTGCACAAAACAAACGAAACGAAAAAAAAAACAAAAACAAAAACAAGCGCCAACGACAAATTAGTTTTCGAATGTTTCCCTGCTTGGCAAGTGTGCCCGCTTTGCCACAGAATGCTGCAACTGGGGTGGAAAAATATCCATCGATATCGGCCATGAAATAACCAAATCTGTCGGGAAAATAGCCGAATTGCCTGTTCTGCGTACAGCCCCCAAAACATTGCAATTCTCTCTGGGAGCCAAAAAAAAGAGCGTTTTCTTTATTTGCCTGCAGCGCAATTGCACACAGTTGGAGATATATCACTATCATCGGTACCCCGGCTATTTGGCATTCCCGGGCGCCTTAGCGCGATGTCACAGGTTTATCTACTGCCCGTGGCGGTGTTCCTGATCTTCCAGGTGACCTTCATCGGAACGTAAGTACGCAGTATCTGTTCTTGATCCACAATCACTCCACCGTTATCCTTGTAGTTACATTGTGGCCGTGTTGGAGGGACATGTGGTGCCCACTGTGCCGTACATTAGCGATGCGGCCACCTATTCGCCGGAGAGCTGCATCTTTGGGCAGCTGATCAACATCGGGAGTGTGCTCCGTAAGTATCTAACCGCTACCAGACTCTAGTGGCTGGATGAGTCATCTGCTGATTAGATGCGAGTGCTGCTGTGGCAATTTCTTTTCTCTCATTAACATTCTCGCATGCCTTGCAGTGGGAATCACAATTTACGTCCGCTACCGCCAGGTGCTTCAGCTGTACGAGCACCATCCCGAACTAGACGCCGCCGTGCTTCGCCACAACCGCCTGGCACTGTGGTGCGGTCTGATATCCTGCCTGGGCATTAGCTTCGTGGGAAACTTCCAGGAGACAAATGTTCGGATCGTGCATTTTATCGGCGCCTTCTGCTGCTTCGGCTGCGGCACCCTTTACTTCTGGATGCAGGCGCTAATCTCCTATTTGATTCTGCCGATGTCGGGCACCCGCCTATATGCCCACCTGCGGCTGGGCATGTCCGTGGTCTGTACCATTCTGTTCATTCTGCTGGCGGTCACCGGTGTGATGTCGCACATCCTGTTTAAGGGTCAGAATCCAAGGAAGTGGTGGGTCTATCAGCCTGGGCATCAACTCCCGACCGTGATTGCTAATCATCTTGTCGCCCCGTTTTAGGTACCCCTCGGATGGCGGTTGGTACTTCCACGTGATTAGCTCCATTTCGGAATGGATAATCGCCACCATCTTCAGCTTCTTTATCCTGTCCTTTACGCAGGAGTTTCGCGATGTTTCGCTGTCGCACCCGCAGATCTCACTGATGTCCTACACCGCCGTCATCTAAGTTCTAGAAGCGTAAGCCAGCTAGTATTAGTGTAGCGATCTTCAGCTGGATTAGCCAGCTATATCCTTTTCCGATTGATCCCATGGGCCAAAGCCGTTGACTGGGGGCTATAGCGGGAATTGGGAGTAAGTCTGATTAGCTTCTTCTCTCTTGAGAATTCCCTAAGAATTCCACAAACTTGGCTGCGTGATCAGAATTTGTGCTGCATCCTGCGATTCCAAAGTATACTCGGGTGAATTTATGTACGAGCAGCCCCGCCTTCCCTCTTGCTCTATTTCGCCCGCCTTTCTCTGTCGGATTGCTGTGATATCTGTAAAACTTAAAATGTGTGTGTGTGATTCCAAAGGCGATGGAACGGAGGGCAGCCGCTTGATTGTGGAGTTACATTTATTGTTTACCCGAGTTCAAGTTCAGTTTATACATTACACATTATGAGTTACAGCTACTAAATCGAACTAATGCCAGGATTGTAGTCGGTACAAACAATCTGTAAGTCGTAAAATACAAAAGCAATTATATCGAAACGGAGTGGAGTGTCTGGTTGTTTTCTTTCACTAGCGCTTGCGATCCCTGGAACGATCGCTCTCCCGATGCTTGTGGGTGCCTCGGCTGCCACCATGGTTTCCACCGCCGCCGCCACGTCCATCGCTGCCTCTTCCATCGCCACCGCCGCCTCTGCCATCCCCACCGCTGCTGCGATGCGATGATGAGGAATAGCGACTATGCTTGCCCGAGTTGCGATACTTGTCGTCGTTTCCCACATTGTTACTGCTGCCGGTATGCCCAGACCGTTCCTTCTTCGAGTAATATTCGTTGCGGTCCCGCGAGGATTTTCTGCTGAAATTAAAAATCATATATGAGTTGGGAGAAACAATGGAAATATATTGGGGCTTACATTTTGCGGTGCTTGCTGTGCGGCGAACTGGAGCGCGTGGGCGACCGCGAGTAGTGACGAGACTTCTTTTTGTGCTTGGGCGGCGTGCGGGAGCGCGAACGGGTCGAACGGCTGCGGTGGGATTTCTTTGTGCGGTCGCGGCTAGGCGAACGAGTTCTTGGCGAACGGGATCGCGGCGTTCGCGATTGTGTACGCGTCCTGGAGCGGGAACGTGACCTTGAGTCCTTCTCCGGCGACTTCTCCGAGGGCAGCGGCAGTGGAACGGCCCGCTGGATAAAGCCACCCCAGGCATTGTGTGAGCCATTGTTACGATCGACAGTGATCACGGCCGGTGGAGTGTTCGCTTCCTTTGTCTTGTTGCGTGCGTCCATATACTGCTTCTTCAGCTCATCGACGGCGGCCTCCAGCTTCTCTACCACTGGCTTGGGTCGCGTATACAGCTCCATCACCCTGTAGCAAATGTCAGTGATGTCCTCCATGGGCACGCGGAATATGCCAAACCACGGCGGAGTGCTGGGCAGCGCAATGTTTAGCTTTCGGGCGCTCAGGTAAATGCAGGCACAGGCAATGGCCTCCGGTGTGTAGCGCATAAAGACGTCCGTCCTCAGGGAGTCGTTCATGAAGTTCCAGGAAAGCTGCATCAACTTCTCGTGCTTCTCGTACTGCAGCACCTGCAGATACATTACGATCAGCTTGTGCGGATGCTTCACATGAACACAAAAGCCGAGTTCCTTGAGTACGCGTCGTTCCGCCTTGATCACCTGCATCTTGAGGTTCGTGTAGTACGGATCCAGTACCATGGGCGATATTTCTCTGAAATGAAAGAAAAACGTAATCAGCCGGCTATAAGGTTATAAGGCCATAACATAATCCTTCAACTCACTTCTGTGCCCGCACTTGCTTGATGTGATGAAATACATTGATCACGTCCCGAATGCGCCGCGGCGCCTCTTCGATCTTTGAGGCCAGGCACAAGCAGCTCATGGCCACCGTCTCCATGTTGTGGCGTACGAAGCTCTTGGAGTAGAAGAAGCGCTGAAAGAGCACCTGGCCGGTGGCCATGGCCACCTGCGGCAGACGCAACAGAATGCCCGCCGTTTGGATAAGTTCGCAGCCGAGTATGCGCAGATCCTTCTCCGTCTCGTGGTCCAGACCATCCTGGCTGGACGGCGTCACATCGATCTGGCTCTCCGGTATCAGGCTGTTCTCCAGCGTTAGCACGATACGATTGAAGAGGCGGGGGTACATCGGCTTGCTGGCATCCGTCTCGGCGGCTGTTACCCCATCTCCGGCAGCGCCGTCCGGCCCCGAGGACGCTGTGTTGTTGGAAATGTTGACGCTGTTCGAGTGGAGCGAGGTCACCGTGGTCAGCACGTTGGTGATCGTCTCCACCGTCGTCAGCGATGACGACGTCACCGTTGTGTGGACCATAGAGGCGCCGGCTCCACGACTAGCCATTCGTTCCCGTTATCCACGTCGCAAACTCTTTGATTTTCAATTCGATTGGCAAAACGAATCAAATTTCTTTTTTAATTTTTAATTTCTAAATTTGGTGTTGCTGCGTCGCGCACGCCAATATATACCAAAATGCTCGACCAGGCCAAGTGTGACCCGCTCCTGCTTTAGCTTTGGCTTATTCGGTATTGTAACAGGAGGGCCCTGCGGGCACACAGAACTCGGTCGTCGGCAAACCCGATTGGATTATTTTTCGAAATCAAAGCAATTGGAAGAGCGAATCGCTGTGGCTGCAACCGAAAACAGAAAAAGTCGCGCGAGTGCCGAAAGTGATTTGTTTTTTTTATGGTTTAGTGATTGTTGTGGGCAGATAGAAGGCATCGTCAGATAAAGTCGCTGTCGCTGTTTTCGTCGTTGTCAATTGACTTGCTTCCAAAGTTAGTTCAAGTCCGTTTCGTATTTGTGCCGCTGCGGAAAAGCCATCGACGTCGCCATCGTCATAGCTATCGCCAACGCCACCCCCAGAATTAGGGGTTGCAAAATTTCCGCAGCCACAGTAGTAACCGTTCCCGTGGCCGTGGTAGCAGCGGTGGAAAAGTCGGAGAAAAGTGCACACTCCACGGTACGCGCTCCCCGCTCCCGCACACCCGCTGAGTAAACACTGCCCCCCAGACCAAAACAGAGCAGAGCAGCTTTGGAACGGAAGGGGAATCCTTGAGACAATCCTTTGCGCGTGCCATGCGTGACCTCGGCACCAAAATGGCCGAGCTTAAATTCGAGGCTCCGTTGGCAAAGTTCGAGGAGACGGACGAGTGGGGCGGCTGTGACTTCATCACCAACCAGAATGCCCTGAACGACACGCTCAATCTGAATCTCAAGGATCAGGGATCCCCTGCCGGCGTCGGCAAGCCGGATGCAGCCAAGCTGCGCCTCCTCGAGGATGCTGTTCGCGATGCGCACGTAAGCAAGAACGGCGGCGGCGGTGGAGTTGGATCCGGATCCATCAGTCCCAACTGCAACACGATGCAGTGCGGAACTGTCCTGGATTTGGGCCTCTCCGATGTGGGCCTAGTGCCCGGCGAGGGCGAGGTGCTTGGCATGGACAAGCGCTCCTTGACCGTCGGCGACCATGTGGACAATTTCACGGAGACCTTCGGCGGCAGCCTGGAGGATCTGGTCAATACATTTGACGAGAAGATAACCAAGTGTTTTGGCAACTACGAGGCCAATGTCGAGGAGCTGGCTCCGGTGCAGGTGCGCAGCCAGGAAGAAATTATGAACGAATGCCAGTGAGTGCCCAATTTAAATTAATAATTGTATTATTTATGGAAATTATTTACGGGAATTTTAATTTATTTTCTTGGAAGCTTTGATAATCTTTAGAAAGTCTTGAAATAATTAAAGCGCCTCAGGGAACATCAAGTTATATTCTTATAATATATTATATTACATCAATCAATCGATCAATCAAGTTATATTCTTATGTATAATACGATCTAAATATTCATTGTTTACATTTTCCACGTTTGGCCTGAAATATTTTTTGAAACACCAAAGCTCTAGGGATTTTCCGCGGTGTAGAAAGTGACTTTTGTTTGGGTGGCATGGCAGGAAGGATTTCTATCAATGTTCCATTTATTGTAAACCCCTGAATTTAGAACCGGCTAGGCCCGATGGTGCACTGCAGCGCAGCATGCGCCAAATTCCAATCCGCGTTATGTAAAGTGCATTCTGCGATGTTTTTGTGTGTGGTTTTCGTGTCTATTACGACGCTTTGAACCCGAAATGCGCATGCTCCGGACTTGGACTGTGCTGCTGCCCCGTCGCCCGTAGTCCGTAACCCCGTGACCCCTTGGCACCCACCACCCCGAACCCGAACCCGAACCCCCGAACCAAGCCCGGCGCCACATAGCGACGTAATCCTGCCCGGACCGGACCGAAGGGTGGGTGTGTGTGTGAGAGTGTTGGATCGATAAAACTGCCAGGAGCTGTGCCGACCGATTTCATCCGCTTTTCGGCCGCTCGACTGTTGCGCCTCGTCGATATGCATGCAACTGTATAGGATGCAAGCACACTTAGATATAGATGGACCCCGTAAACATAGTTATAACCCCATTATTATGCTGATCCACTTGCGTGGGGGAAGTGGCAATCGCGCAAATGGAGGGCAATAAATCATTTTACATGAATTGGACAGATAAACACTTCACAGAACGTTGGCCAGTGGAGGAAACTAGAAGGCAGAAGGAGATGGCGGTGGAGAGTACCCGAGATCTGTGTAACTACTAAAGTAAAGAGATGATAACTGGTCGGGCGGGGGCTGTGGAGAAATTAGAGATGATCCCGGGGCGGGCGGGGGAGTGGAGAAAGGAGAAATTAGTCTGAAGAGGATGGAAAAGGGGGCTTTAAAGAGCACAGAACGGTGACAGCTTCACTTCCGAAGAAATGCTTTCAAGTGGCATTCAAATTGCAAATCGAAAACACAAAAATAATAATAATAATACCCCCGACTCTCGATCTCTCTCCCTCGCTGCTGACATCAGCCATAAATTTGATAATCGCGTGCAAACTTGCGGTCCATGTGTATGGGTGTGTGTGTGTTTACGAGCGCCAATACTCACTTACATCCTGTGCAAATAAATAAACACAGTGGAACTTGGCTAAAATGCCAGCTTGCAACTTGAATTCTATAACAAAAGAAGCTGGCAATAATATAAAATCTATTTCTTCAGTGAAACATTATTGAAAATTTTAATTATTTATTGTTAAATATTAAGAGAGAGGGAGAGAGAGGGAAAGGTTTGGCAATAGTTCAGCTTAGCTTGTATATACTGTGTGTAAAATGTATGGCGTTTTGTGTGTGTGTGTGAATCGCATTTTATTGCAATGATTAAAATTCCGACGAAAAGTTTTTGCAGCTTAATGAATAATCCATCCAGCATTTCGCCTTAAAATCTGCATTAATTGATTTACTTTGAAAGAGGCTGCAATCTTCATTCTCGATTTTCTCTTTGGGCTTCTGCTTTGACCCCTCCTAAGATGCCTTAGCTGCTGGGTTCCCCCCTTCCATAACTCTGCATCCATGTTGTGGTCTCTCTGCTGCAGTTTTCTTAATTGCGTTTTGCTTTTATTCATCTCACCTTTACCTGCTGCACCTTGGCCTTCTCTCCAATATTCCCCTCCTGTGGCCATCTCCCCATCTCCCTTGAGTTACCCTACAAACTGTCGCTGCTTTTGTTCGCCACTCGCATGTGGCAAAGGGAGAAATACAGGGTATCCGTAGGGTGTTTCAAGTCGGTCTTTTATAAAGATCTAAAGGCAAAGTTTAGACTTGTAATTTAAACAGAAATTTGGGTTAACTATTTAACAAATTCCTATTGAAAACCTTCTTAAAATTTTAAATTTATATAATTCCTTTTGCTGCACAAGGGTATCACTAAATGGGCTATAAATAATGGTTCGTTCAGTGCCGACGTCAACGCCTGCTGTCAATATTTACCCTATTCAATAATGATTCTGTGGAAATTGTGGAAATTGTGCTGAGTGAGTTTGCTCGGGACCGAAGGTCCCTCCATTGTTCATGCCTCTTGTCCCGTGTCCCATTGCCTGGGTCCCTGCATTCCGCTCTGATTAGTTGCAGCAGCCCCAAGGACAAAGTTCTGCGTTTGGCACGTGCGGAAAAGTTGCGTCAACGCGGAAAAGCACTTGTCAGCAGAGAAGTGGTAGAAGAAGTGGTACACTTTGGCACGATGTCACTATTTTAAAGCTCTTCTTTCTTTTCTACGTAATAAATTATTCGAGCATTTAATTGGGAAAAAATCTTCAAAAAAATAAGACATATTTTTGAAAATTTTAGATAGTTAAAATCTGGGTCTTACCTACCCTACATGAGGGTATAATCAAAGTACGTTGTATTAAAAGCACGTATCGCAATCGCTATCGGGCTGACCATATGCGGAGTATGCATATTGGACATGGTCGCCATATGGGGAGCTGGGTCTTCCGGTTTCTTTTGGCTCTGGCAGTGAAACACGCGATATGGGCTCAAAAGGTGTTGTCTCGTCGTCGGGCGACCCAATTCTGTTGCCAAGTGGATTTCAAGATTCGCAGACCCCAATCGATTCCTGTTTCGCAGCGGGGTTCAATGGCCATGTCCTGCTGCATCCTGCTGTCATAACTTTGGGTGTGCTTTGGGTATCTCTGGCATCTGCCGCTAGTCGCATTCAGTAAACCTCACCGTTACGTCTATGTATAAGCCTGTACAGTGGACACTGGGTATGGATACACTGCAGTCAGAGTACTTTCTTGGGTCTAAATAATAAAACAAGGACCTTAAATAGTTATTAAATGAGTATACAATTATTACAACATTTTATTCAATGACTTTTTTTTATTTATTCAATTTCTAAATCAACTTTTCTTGGTTTTCTATAAGCTGTTGTGCCTGTGCATTGCACAAACTTGTTCACAGCCATTTATGGCAAATGCCAAAAGCCTTCGCTTCGTTTTGGCCTGGCCAACTCTTGCCGTCTAAGAGGAATGGGGTTGAGGGGGAGCGGGTGCAGTGAATCTGTCCGCTTGCCACAGCCGAGGAAGTCGAGCTTTGATCGCTCGCAATTTGCAGTCAGATCGATTAAGGCCTCGATTATTAATTGACCACACGCAAGCCACTCAAACACTCAACACTCGAGACTCGATCTATTGCAGCGGCAGCAAGTCCATCCAAACAAATGCCGAAGCGTTGATTGCTCTTAATTGGCATTTTGTTAGGGAATCTGTAACCAGTTGGCGGCCTTCTACAGCCTTGAATCGGTTTGAAATCAGTTAAAAGTTAAGATTGCTGTGTTTTTGCTTTAAAAGTTGCAAATTACTTTCCTTATTACAAAAAGTATCATCACTCCCGATATGAAATTGGACTCCAGGATAATTTGCTCGAATTCACTGACTGTTATGAGGGGTAACCTTAGCTGCGATCCGGCTTCCTTCAAAGTTGTGGCTCCCGGGGCAGCCCAATGAACTGCATGGTAATCAATTAAGAGGGATTCCTCGCTATAAATAATCCAGAAACAAGGGCTGGGGGGGTTGTTTGGCTCCCAGGACATCAGAACAAGGGCTAAGTGGCAAGGCAAAGCCATCAAGATGAGTACAAAATTTTAAAACAATAATAAATAAAGTTACAGTTAAAGTACTGCCTTAAATTTTGTCACGTTCTTTAATAATTTCGTAAAGTTCAATTCATGATTGTTTTTTTCCCCCCACGTTCTTTCTGTGTAGTTTACATCCCCGGCAGCCGACATGGCGGATGAGTCATGCCGCCAACGTGTCGTATGCGTGTTTACGGGGTGGGATTGCGCCGGATACTTATCAATTTGAATGCATTAAAGGACCTGCGGGGTAGTTGTTGCCACTAGCCAGGTCAGGCAGTCAGCCTAGTTGCATGCAGGCCACTTGCCACTTCCTGGCGGCTACGACTTTTTGGATCCTTCTACCACCAGAGTTTCTTTTTTTGTTGTTGTTTTAAGGGTTGCCACTGCAGGCACTTAGAGGGGAAGAATGGGTGGGTGTGTGTGTGTGTGTGTGTAGGGTGGTAAAGGACGTTAACCTCTTAGGCCTGGCCATCCGACTCCCCCACCAAATGCTAATTGCCCCGACCTAACCTCACTCAATTCTTCCAAAAGGAGGGACGAGGCTTCTCTATTTTTTTACCCAAATTGGCGCCATTCGAATATTAGAAATGTCTGCCATAGATATGTACTATATGTATATGTATATAAATCGTGGGGGGAGGATATAAATTTGATGACTAATCCCCGCGCAAGCTCTCCGGCTGAGCGGGGCTCTGGGCTGCGGCATATTACATCATCAACAAATAACAGGGGCGAGCAAACAAACAAAATAACTTTTGGAATACAGTCAAGGACAATTGACAGGAGAGAAAGAAAGAAACAAAAAAAAAAAAACCAAAGAGAGAAACTGCTGAAATGCTGCTGTTGAGAGAGGAAAATTGTGAGGGGAAATTGTATAATTAAGAAAGCTGAGGGCGACGTCTTCAAGCTTTGGCAATGAATTCCACGGATGCGCGAATGCACTGTGGATAGTGGGTGTGGTTGTGGGTTATTCCTTGAAGGATCCTCCACCAGATGCTTCGCCAACAGAACGTCCTTGTTGCCTGCGGGGGCGTCTGTCTGCTCTTTGTTTAAATTCATTTTTTTTGCATAACATTCTCAGCGCAACTGAATGGGAAAATCAAGAGGGAAAACGGAAAAAAATGTTCAAGTCAGGAAAATACGAAAAGCCATAACTTGTAGAATTTTTTTTATAGGTTTTTTTCTGAGCCACATCTCTGGGCAAAATTGAGCTCATAAGTAAACCGTTTTCACAGTGCTTCACAGTAAGACGCCTCTCCTCCAGCGTGAGTGTGTTGTTGCTGTTTTTTTTTTTGTATTTGTTGTTATTATTATTCGCTGTTATTTGTTTATGGGCCACATAACTGGCAGCAATTTCTTCTGCGGTTTTCGGACGCTGTTCTTCGATTGCCATGGAAGCCATAGATAACAGAGGGAGAGAGGAGAAAAGTAGAAGAAAAGGCAAAAAAAACCCCGAGAGAGACAGAAGCCGAGAGCTCGGTTAATGTTAATGGCCTATTTATACAAATTAATTATAAATTGATTTTGCTCGGGCACGCAACAGAAATAATGGCAACAAAACGGCAGAAAATCCTCGCTCAAAAGCGAGCATTTAAAATTGTGGTTTACCTGCCTTGTTCGCCAGAAAAAAACACCTGAAAAAAACACCTTAAAGCCATTCCACTTGCCACTTAAAGTATGAGAGAAGACTGAGCCTGAATCGTGTGTAAAATCAGCTAAAGATCAGCAGATATTCAAAATTCAATTAAATACTTAATTTTTTATATTTTCCATTTAATATTTTTCCATTTTACTATTTCTCTTATTCACTTTTTGGCTAAACTATTTTTATAATCAATAAATACACACTTTATTCGCAGTGTAGCCTTGAAACTAAATGCGTTAGGAAACTCCCCTTTCCTTCCTCAACCATTTTGTCATCTGACATGTCCCCAATTTTCCATCCCATTTCCCAGAGACAGGGCCCAGGGCTAGCGATCTGGATTCGTTTCTATATGGACCATATACTATATACTATATATACGACTCCTGTGCCAACGCAAAGTGTGAACGGCCTAAAATTAGAAGCACTTTGAAGTGTGTGCAAGACACGAATTTCCCACCTCTTGACGTTGTTTTATTTTCGTTGAGGTCTGAGGTGGCATTTTCCTATACATTTTTCCTGGTGTCGCCACCAAAACAAAGAAAATGTTGTGGAAAATAAGCGGCACAGGGTCAAAGGGAAAAGACAAAAACAAGAAACGAAAAAAAAAGCGAAACCCAAAAACCAAAAACTTTCACACTTTGCACAATGAACAATGCAGGAAATGAAATAACAAATATTTAACTGGCCAAAATGTAAGAAATAAGAAATGTCTGTCTTAATTAACCGATTGATTACTTTTCGATATAGTTTCAAAGCAGCATTATTATCCTAATATTATATTTTAAATTATTTTTTTCGCCTTTAGATTAACAAAATACCTTTTTTTAAGGGCATCAGGTGTTCGCTGAGTTATGGGCAGCTTTTTGCTGCCAAAAATGAATTGTGTGAATGTTGCGGTTGAGTGAAAATACATGTGAATGAACCCTAAAAGTAAAACCCAAAAAGAAAACAATAACAAAAATCAAAACAATAGTATGTAGTTGCAACAAGAAAAAAAAATAACATTTGAAAAAAGAGTGTAAAACTAAAGTCTTGGGAAAACGTGTACCTTATCCAAAACCCAAAACAGCTGAAGATAAATTAAAGAATATAAAGAATATATGTACAAGTTAAGAAAGCAGCTGGATTAGCTGGAATTTAGTAGCATTTTCTTAAGAGATCCGAACCCACTTGAAATAAATTTAAATCCTGAATTATTATCAACCAGATGGATAGATAAAAAAGGGAATCTTCATTAAAGATCCGAATCTTAACCCATACTCAATGGATCTCTTACCTCAGTAACGGCATTTCCAGCTCCAGCTGCGTCTCCCTTCGACTGCAATAAAAATAATAAAAAAATACAACAAAAATACCCCCACCAACCATATTAGAAAGTTTTATTTTTCGTTCGTTCGTTTGTTTCCATGTCTTTCATGGAGGCCCGCCGACGAATATTTCGTTTCCTATGAAATTCCGAAATACCAAAAACCACAGACATTCGAAAAGTCAGGAATAAGCAGCACTCAAAAAATGCCAAGCACAATTAACTGAATAATATATAAAAAAACACAACAAAATAATAAGTCAACTCAGTGTGGGCGACGAAATGAAGCCAATTGAGTGAAAATGTCGAAAGAGGAGGGAGGGAGGGCAGCTTGACAGACTGATCATCATCGTCATCTAATCATCATCATCATGAGCATCAGCAGCTTCATCAGCTAATTCGTGTGGCGCTGATTCATTCATCAGTTGAGAGAGACAACAAATTTATTTGGTTATCTAAGTGCACGCAATTAAAATTCATTAAAATTCATTTGTTGTCCATTTCCATAAAAGAACTAAATTAGTGAGTTTTTTCTGTATTAAGTTTTAAGTTTTTCTTAAACAAAATATCTAAATGTGGGCTTCAAATATTTTATAATATATTATTAATAATATTTTAATAGTTTTATGCAACTTTTCTATTTTCTTCTTCAATTTTGGTTTAAAATCTTTAGAAATCAAAACAGTTATTTATAATTAATAATTAACAATAATATTAACAATACTTATATATATATATTCACTATGAACTGTAAACAATATAAATCATATCTGAAAGGATCTACTAGATTATGTTTCAAAGGACATAATAATTTAAAAATCCCAAATAATAATTATTAAAGATTTTTAAATAGGAAAGAGTGAGTAAAAATTTGCTACTTGCCCCATTGTTATTATCATTATTTGTTATTATTTGTTAAATGTTTGTCTAAATGATGAGCTCATGTTTCGCGGGGCGTTTTTTGTATTCTTTTTGTAGTTTTTCTGTTCTCGAGAATCTGCCACCAGCCTAAGACCGCTAATTGTCGGACATGTGAACATGTGGCACCATTCTCCCCGCATTTTCCATGCTTTTATAGCTTCCACACTCGTATTCATATTCGTGCCACGCCCCGAGTTATGGGGTCAGGGTCGCCTCGCCCCCAAGAGATAAGGGAACCCGCATTAAATCGAAACCGAAGCGCTCCCGAAAAGAGTTCAGGGTTCATCGGGTCGGTGGGCGTCCGTTCTCCGTCGCTTATGATAAGTGGTCAGCGGCAAGATTTCATCTGCATACAATATGTGGATTTATGGTTTAGACTACAACATTTATGGGGGGAGCCCATCATTATAATTGCCCCCGGGTGCGAATGAGTCCTCTCCGTGTTGTGCGTATTAATTGCCCAAGGCGGCGGCGATGATGGAAGCCTCACTTCTGCCGATGGAATGTAATCTCTGAATTGGTTGTCAACGATAAGGAAATGAATTGAACAGATGTGCTTCGGGCGGAGAAGAAAAAGAATTGGCTGGTTAAGCTGATCATAAATATATATATGTATACTTTGTGAGGGCTTTGAGCAAGGATATCCAAGGATCATGGCTCACTTATGTATGGATATATTAAATTCCATTTTATTTTCTCATAATCAAAGCGGAAAATTTTAGAACCTATAGAAAAGGCAACTGGGAAATGTGCCCCAGTTTTTCCCCGCATCATTTTGATGTGTCCATTTCCGAGTTAGATTAGCTCTCCACTACAAAACCAAAAAAAAAAAAAATAAATAAAATAAAGTAAATAAAAAAGAGTTGTGACGCGTAATTAGTTGCTCTTCTGATGGCAGCTTAAACATTCATCCGTCTCCGCCGCGCCGTCATTCTACGCACCAAAAGTGTTGCCCACATCATCGCAGCAGACTCGCATTCAGTATTCAGTATTCAATGAAACATGTATGTATATAAATTATATAGCGGCCTCGACACAAACCGAACCGAGAGATATAGCAGCATATAGTCAGCCCCTGCACTAGGCGAGTTTCCCATACGTTGTGTATTCGTTGGTGGGACAGTGCGTTTCATACCACTTTATGAATATCGTGTTAATTAAGTCAATTATCAAATTGGCTTTACAAAGAATAAGTGTTGCCTGACATCTAGGGATAATAATAATATTATTTCAGGAAATATTTGATAAATTGCAATAAATCGAAATTAAAAATAGAAACAAAAACTTTGAAAACATTTTTTTAATATTTTTATTTACAAGTATCGATGCTATATTTTGTAATATTTCAAAATTACCTGTTTCAAAGTTTACAATAATATTTTCTTTATAATATTTATGTTCATATATCCATATATGTAGATATACAGGAAGCAACTTTTCGGGCTTTTCCTCTCAAAGTTTTCATATTTTCACTTATTCAGTGATTTCTTTGTATTATCATACCTTCACGAAACGCACTGCATGTGTGGATACACTCATTTACCATTTACCTGACACAGTCGCCCCCTTGGGTCCATCAACATTTCCCCCCCGCGTGTTGTCACGAGCAATTTATGCGCTCTGCTTGTTTCGCACATTTTTCATATTTTCGCTCTTCGTTTTCCTCTGCTACATGTTTGTTTCTTTTATTTATTTTTCTCTCTTTGTTTTTATACTGTTTTTTTTTTATTTGTATTTGAATCTTTAGTATTTTCCACAACAAATTCTTTGGCCGCTTCGTTGCATCTTCTGGCTGCTGTTTTATTTTCCGGATTTTTGCTAAGAGCAAGCTGGACCATTTTAATTCGATTCCAGCGAAAAAGCTTAACGAAATGATGATGAATTTAAAAATAAATATTTGTTCTATTATTTGCACAAAATGGATGCTGGGCGAGGGAATTATGAGCGGAAGTTCACAAATGAGTAAATATCATGGGCATTATCTTCTAAAAAAAAGCAATAAATTCATAAATAGATTTCAATATTTTTAATGAGAGTTTTAGGGAAAATTTTAAAGCTTTAATTTTGTTTGATAAATTTGAGTAATTTCCAATAAGTCATGACAATCTTTACTAAATCTGTATTATTCGGGGTTTTCCCAGCCTTAAGCTGGCTTTAAACTCTAAATATTTTGATAAGCTTTTCTTGGGCACATTTTCCAGCAGACTGGGCTCTTCCCTAGAATGCAAAATGGCATTTCCCCATCATTCTCTTCCCCTTTCCAGTGACTCATCTTTGGGTAATCGACAAAGTGCAGTCAATTGCCGGGCAATGTAGAGCATGAATAATTATGGGGCAACTCCGCAGAGAAGCTGAAGTGGAGGTGGACGTGGATGTGGAAGCGGAGCCGAGGGGCAATTAAATGATTGGCAATGATCATGAAATTTGATAGCAAATGTGCCAGCAAACTCGAGCGAACAGACAAACTGTCTGTCTGACAGCCTGAGACAAACTCTTCCGACATTAATGTGGGCCCATTGCCAAAGGCAACTACTGTGAATACCAAGTGGCAAAGAATTCCAACACATATAGTAGTTCCCATAGGCTTGGCCCTCGAGTTACCAAAGTTGTCTCTAAAAACAGGAAAAAGAATTTCAGCATTCCCCTTACTGCAGATTATCGATTGATTGTTGATTGATTGATTGTTGATTGATTGTTGGATCTTGTGGAGGCTTTACTGTACATTTATGCGGAACTTGCCCATTGACATTTGCTGCCCCAATCCCTGGGTTGCAACTGTGCCTCATCATTATCTCGGGAGAATCGGCGGCAGCGACTCCGAGGCTCGTAAAATCGGGCAATTAGTCAGTAGCTTAGCCTCTGCGCCGTAGTGCTTTGCCTTGCCAGAGCGCACTTTGCAGTTTATTGTGCCAGTTTTTTTTCCCACATATATATTTCTTCATTTTTTCCTTTTTCTTTTTTATTTTTTTTATTTTTGCCCAATAAGTGTAAGCACTCGGGGGGCCGTGGGTGGCCCACGGGGCTGAAGTGCACGGAGAACATTTGTTGGTCCAAATGAGCATTTTCCTAGGCCGGAAAACTGGTGCAAAGTGGTGGGAAAGGAGAGGAGAGGTGGAGGTGCCCAAAGCAGTGCCAAGAATGCACGACGATGAAAGGAAAAAGAAACTCATTACCGGCTGTCAGGGCACTCCACATCGTAGATGGCGTTTCTTTCACTTGAAGCGTTAATCTTAAGGAAAGCACCACTCCTAGTTCTTTTCTTGAAATGTAAATCCATGTTCTCATATTTAAGACAACTTAGGAGAAGGTCACATGATCATAAGGGTTGAACCCATTTCACTAGCTCTCCGCCAGCTTCGGATCTATTAATTATTTACATTTTTATGGCATTTTTTAGTGACTTGGTTGTAATTAACACCCAATTGCATCGCCTTTCTTTCAGAATGTGGTGGACCATCACGGGCAACTTTGGCAACATTCTGCCCATCGACTGGTCCAAGTCGTACACCCGTCAGATGCACATGCCCACATTGAACCTGGGCCAGAGCCACACTAAGCAGCAGCAGCAGGCGCGTAATCAGCAGCAGCAGCTGCTCCATCAGAGCCACCAGGCGAATTCACACAGCAACGGTTCGGGCTCGGGCCTGGATGCCCAGACTCCGGGAGATGAGTTTAACGATTTGACCAGTGAGGACGAGGCGGTGGCCAACGACCTGGACATGCATGCCCTGATCCTGAATGGCCTGAATAACGATCTCGATGACCAGCCGATCAAGACCGTTGAGGAGGTGATCAAGGAGATTGACGACATCATGGACGAGGCAGAGAGCCCGCTGGACGAGCCAGAGACCTGCGAATCTGAGGTCATTGAGAAGGCGCGCGAGGTTCTGGGAGCGCCACTCTATGCGGAAAGTAAGTTTCGTTTCACTCAAGAAATGAAAGGAATATAAATAACTGCTTGCCTAATCCACAAAACTCTTTTGCAGAACTGCAATATCTGACCACGACACAGCTGAACGAGCTGTACATGGAGATGGAGGTGCTCATCCAGGAGCTGAGCGAGACGCTCATCAACGAGCTGGCCCTGCGCGACGAGCTGGAGTTCGAGAAGGAGCTGAAGAACTCGTTCATCTCACTGCTCCTTGCCGTCCAGAATAAGCGACGCCAGTATCATGTGGAGAAGAAGCGCGGCAAGTTCCAAGGTAAATTCTTGGCACAGACCAAAGCTTAAGGGATACTAACATTAATCTCATTGCGCAGGTCCAGAGCCCAAGTACTTGACCACAGTCATTCCGTATCACCTGGAGAACGGCACGCCTAATAATCAGTCCCTGCAGGTCCTGATCAAAAGTGAGTAGCGGAGATATTTTCTGTTGAAATAGCCTCTAATGTACCGCTTCTGTCTTCAGTTCTCAAGGCCATCAACGAGGACAGCCCAACGGTGCCTGCCCTTCTCACGGACTACATACTGAAGGTGCTCTGCCCCACATAAGCGCCAGCGAAGCAGCAGCCATAGTCGCCGAGGAGTCCCCGCTATTATCGCTCTATCTCTCTGTCTGTGTTTATATACAATTATACCGTGCATCTATATACAACTTGCATATACACACAACACAACACAACACAACACAACACACCTATTTTAAAGATTATAGTTCGTACTTTATGTTATTATTTAAATGCAATCCGTGTAACTTTCTCTCTGTCTGGCTTGAGGAGGCTCGAGCAGGAGATGACTTAGCACAGGCGGGCGCTGATTGCTTTCAAATCCATTGGGAGCCCCGATAGAACAAATATGCAATAAAATATATACATGTAACACATCTTATATAGACACATAAAACATATATCTAACGAAATATTTACGGAGAGCGCGCGTATAGTTATAGCTCATAGTAGCCAGTCCTCCCAAGGCAATAATACTCACTTCTCCGCCTATGTATCTCTACCAATAAGTCAAAGTCGAAGTCGAAGTCGACTATCTAAGGCAATCGAAGAAGACGTTTACTCTAAAGCCGACTCCAACTAAGCTTAATATATGTATACATATACGCTATGTGTGTCATCCCGAGACGCCAGATCGCTGGTCAGGATCGGGCAATTTACTGCTTGCATTATGTTCGGCAGCCAATCCATAGTTTGTACAATATGTAACTTGTGTGTAATATATATTAAATATGACTTTATTGTAAGAATCCGCCTGCCGCCGTTTCCAAATGTGTTCCGAGTCGGCGAAACCCTCGCGCCCGAGACGGGGAACAATGTCAGGATCCGAGTTCGCTCTAATTTCGTCACATCTAATTTATGGAGTTGTATTGTTTTTTATTGTTTACATGTTTTGCTCTCGAGGCCATAAAACGCGTTCTGTTTTTAAATGTTTTGTCAAATTTAATTGCTGGATACAAAAAAGAAGAAACATAAGAGTAATTTTAATTTGCATAGAAAACGCTGTGTTATTTACTTTTACCAAACAAGCATAAATACAATTAATTATAACGATACAAAAATAATAAAAATATATACAACAAAAAAAAAAATAGCTTAAAAAACATAAACAAAAAAAATCAGGCGCACAGTTGCTCTTCTTTTTATTATTATTAATAAATTTATATTTTTCCTTTACTTTGTAAGCTACAGTCAAACCTACACTTACAAATTGAAAAAAGATAAATAAATAATAAGTATAAGGAACAAAATTAAGGTAAACCTGCATATATAGACATATATATATATATGGCAACTGCATCCAGTCAAGTCCAAATCGAACCACTCTTACATATATCATGTTTCACATCTCACTCCACAAAAAAAGAAAAGAAAAAACATAAACAAATGGAAAGGAAAGTAGCTAAGGAGCCAAGGAGGACGCGGATTTCTAAAGGATATTTAAATCACATCTAATGCAAATCTTAGGTACCTTTGTTAGTAAACAATATGCGAGCATACCTAAAAACCAGATTAAATATATGTCAAGAGAGATGCATTAACGTTTACGATTCCATATTATACAAATATAATGTATATCGATATGGTCGCGCTTTATAAAAACAAAAATGAAACAACGTATTTACCGCAAAAGTTTAAATGGAATATGACTCTTTTTTTAGGTCTCTGCAAAGTAAAGCAAAATAAAACAAAACAAAGGCTATATAAATCATATAATATGATGACAAAAATTAAGAAGGAATCCAAAAACTGTATGTGTATTTGTAAATTATTTGAAGAGTCCATGTTAAAGTCGAGCGAAAAACAAAATATAAAACGTCGCTGCCCACGACGAGCCTAGAATGGAAATTATATATTTATTTGATAAATTGAGAAATTAGTAAAAGAAGAATAAGAAAACACATAGTTATATCAAAGAATATAAAACTATATAGAGGGGATATTTTTTGTCTGCGATGTCCCCACTACTATATAGTTCTATATTCGTTGGTTCTATGTATACACGCAATGCAATGCGCTATATACAAAACAAAATGGACAAACTGACAAAACTTTTAAATTGCTTGAATAAAAAGAAGAAAAACCATTTATTTCTGGTTTAACTTGGGAATTATACATGGGAGTTGCGAGGCTTACACACGATTTCAGGATTTCCTGTGCTAGAAAAGTATTCCGTCAAATAGATTTTAACGGAAATTTTGCTTTGAAGATGCTGCCAGACATTTCAAACCTAAAAAATATATTTACCAAAAATACTGCACAATAAATACAGCACAGAAATATCAAAATTATAATTATACATATCGGTATTCGATAAAAATATTTATTTTTCTTCAAAATATCGATATATGGCTATTTCGATATATAATCAACAACCCTAGTTTGTGTGTTTCACAAAGCATCTACACATAAGTTTCATTTTTTTCCGTTAAGTGTAATCATTATTTATTTTTTAAGTGTGCATTCAATAAGAAAATGTCATCGCGAAGGTAAATCTAATAGGAAATTCGACAATGTAGCCGCAAACTCTCATGCGCGACAGAAGCAGGTTGTGCGTGCGTATGTGTGGCACATATGTACACACGTTCCCCCCGCCCCCCCTTGGCCAACCGCCACCCAACACATACACTGGCACACGCTCACGCTCCCAACTGGGCTATTTACATATGTATAAGTAGATACAAAAGCAAAGGCACAGCAAAAAAAAACGAAAAACAGAAACAAAAAACTGTTGAGATAAAAAGTGCAATAAAGTGCCGAACGTGAGCGAAAGAGTGGATGTGGATGTGAATGTGGATGCAACGGCAGCGGCAATGGCATCAGCGGCTGGAGAATTGTAATAACTGTAACCGAAACCGCCGCTGTTGCTGTCGCTGTTACACCTACAGCTGTTGCTGGGGCGGGGGCGGTGGCGCTGAGATGATAGCGTTGTGTGCACCTCCCACCGGGAAACCATTGAGGGAACTGATACTAAAGATCTGTACATTCCGCAGATGGTTCCACCCAACGATATCTGGCATCGAAGCTGAGAAACTGCTGCAGGAGCAGGGATTCGACGGCTCCTTCCTCGCCCGCCTCTCCTCCTCGAATCCGGGCGCCTTCACGCTCTCCGTGCGCCGCGGCAACGAGGTGACCCACATCAAAATCCAAAACAATGGCGACTTCTTTGATCTCTACGGCGGTAAGGCGCTGGTGCTTCCCATTACCCTAGATCTTTACCCGGCTAATCTGTACATCTTTTTTCCGATCCGTAGGTGAAAAGTTTGCCACACTGCCGGAACTGGTACAATATTATATGGAGAATGGCGAGCTGAAAGAGAAGAATGGCCAGGCCATCGAGCTGAAACAGCCGCTGATCTGTGCCGAGCCCACCACGGAAAGGTGAGTCCGGAACACCTTTTATTGTGGATATCTGGGATTATTATAAGTTTAAAATTGTAGACTGACACTTATAGACTTGGGAAACCCTTTCCGCGGCTGTTATGAATGTTGTCAAGAGCCCCATGAAATGTATTACAAGGTTAGGGATAAATCCAGGCAACCCCTCTAGCTGGTATCTTCTTAATTAATGTTCTGTTACCTGTCATAAACTTATATTTTGTAATGCGTTCTGTTACAGTTTGAGATCGATGTACATTTCTGGGAGATATTTCCCTTTCACACATATCCAAATATGATTTATGTTTCCACGAATTTGTTTCTATGTCATAGGGACTTTATCATAACTCCTAGACGGGATCTGTTATCTTTAGAATGGGAGTTATCATAATACCAGAGTGATCTGTTAATATTAGGATGGGCTCCGTCAATTCCCTTTAACTCGTGATAATTGGATCTCTTTGAAATGGTTCCGATTTTCCTCGTCTTTCTTTTCTAATTCCATTTTCCAATTGTGACATCATTGAGGTGCTGGAGTTGAGGTACCCTTCGAAAATTAGGTCATCGCCATGGCCTACCTGTTCTCTTGAAATTCCTTGACCTACATTAGCCTCCGCCACTGGCCTGCTCCCAAGGACAAATCGTATTTATTTAATTTTGTGGGTGGGCATTTTGTGGAAAGTGTACCAATTTTACAAAGCGGCGATCTCTATAGTCTAAACATCCATTCCATTCGGGGCGCTCACCTTATCAGGCTTTCCCCCAACTGGTATCGATGACAGCGACGAAATTGGGGCAGGGCCACATTTCACATCCCTTTGCCCGCCCCTCCCTCTACCCATGCGTGCCCTGTGTTCCGGAAAAACAGCTGTTTCTTTCTTAGCTCCGTCCAACGTTGACAGGCAGGGGACGACGGGCTCCCGGATTTGTTAATAAACATTTGGAAATTATGTATGTTGTTTTGTTTATGAAAAGACACCACCACCTCGCGCACTCACACGCACATGGTCGCTCGGCCGTGCGTGTGTATGTGTGTCAGTGTGGTGCTTTACGTTTGAGCTCGTGTATCTGTGTGATTGCAGAGACGACGCGCTGTCTGCTGATGCGTCGCTGTTAGCGGCGCTGCACTGCTGTTAGAACTTTCGTTGTGGCAGAGCATTTTGATTTTGCTTCTTATAATAAAAGCATACAAATGTTTGCTCTAAATTTTAATTATAACGTCAGTAAACAAACACCTGTTGATTTAATTACATTTAAATGTTAAAATGGAAATACTTGCATTGCATATAGCTTTCTCTAGAATATCTAGATGTGATGGAAAAGTCATTAGTTAAGCATAACATTTTTCAATAGGAATTTAAAACGTAGCAAAAGTTTATTTCTCGAATTTTATTCGAAACCCGATCAATAAATTCTTAAAATTTTTCAATTCATTAATTAGATTAGTGTGATCAGTCTCATAAAATAATAAGGTAACTTCAACAGAAGTATTCCACCTTTAAGATATATAAAAGAAACATTCAGATAAATTAGGAAAACTCTTCTAAAAAAATTGTTTTATTTATGTATTATGTATTTTTATTTATAGTATGCTCAAATTCTATTTATTTAGATCTATAGATAATTTTAAGCTTTAAATATTGGCCTGATATGCCCCTCGTAATCAATTTTCTATAAAATACAAAAATGATAAGGTTTATCACCTTTAAACCTTCAGATAAATAAGTAAAACTCTTCTTTAATATCATTTTTTATGTTTATAATATTTTTTAGACCGTTTTCACCATTCTAATCTCCTTTTATTTCTCGATTTCTTTGAAACCTTTGGGCGCTGCGGCTTATTATTATTGTTTTCAAGTCAAAGATGAAATTTGTGGGTGAATAATTTCTAATTCCACTTAAATCGAACGCACACCCTCACACACACACACACACACCTGTTGCTCATGTACACCCACAAAGCAGTGACCATACAAGCCGTGCATTGTTATTGTCAGTCCGCATCTCTTTGTTGTTATTGTTATATTGGCTTTTACAACCCACACGCGCAAAATATTCGTTATTTATTGTATTTCTTTGCTTGCTTATTAATAATTTTTCACTCTTTTTGTTTGCTTTGTGTGTCCGCTGTCTACCCGACCCATCAAATATTTTACGGTCTGTCTTTCAGCCTTTCTTTCAGTTTTTTTTTTGATTTTTTTATTATTATTCGTCTTCTTGCCGGGTATCTCGTGCATTTTCCGCATCCTATCGGGTCAGCTACCCCATATACATATGTATCTATATATATGTATATATATGCATGCCACGCCCCACTTAATTAGGAATAAAATCCAGATACACAGAGGAAAAAATAAGAACATCAATTTGGTATTTCTATATAAACAATTGGGTTTTTATAAACTTGTCACATTTTCACAGATCAGTGAAGGCAAACTTCTTTTTTCAAGGAAATCCTCTAACAAATTCGTATAAATAATTTTAATAACAAATAATTAAATATAAAAAATCCGAAATAAAGTTAATATACAATTTTAAAGATTCTAAGATATGATACACATGCATCACAAATTTCTAAATTGCTAAAAGTTTTCCTAAAAAAAAAGCTAATTTCGGTACACAAATCCTGAATCCTGAAGCTGCTTTTGTTAAATTTTTCGTGTGGCCATTTATGGACCTTTTAAACTGGGCTAAGTCCGACGATCGACAACAACCAACTGACGTTAGCCACTTATCCTTGACTGGAGCTCGTGACGTTGCTGCCTTTTGTTTATATTTTTAATTTTTTTCCATTCTGGTTTGGCTTTATTTTTAAAACCCCTCGAGCCGAGCTCCGTTTATTTTTAGCCCCTCCATCCGAAGGTGGTGCGTTATAATCGATCTGGCAGATCCAGAAATCATCATTTGATTTGCGAAACGCGGTGACGTCAAACAAGGGTTGGGATCGTTTTTATATATATTATATATTTTTAGGGGTTTGATTCAATTTAGGGGGTTAAGAGCGTCAGTCGGGCGAAATGTGGGTTTATTGGGGATTGCGGGTAATCAATATGAGTTGCGGTTTATTTACGAAACAAGGAAATTAAAGTATAATCATTTTAATATTTAAAAAGGGATCTGCATTTATAGTAACTCTAATATATTCTGGGAAAACTCTGGGAATTCTCGAGGAATGTGAAAGATGCTTGACGCTTGACCTTCCAGCATGTGTCTCGACTCTCGACATTCTCCAGCCTTCTGAAAACCCAATTTCCCCGCGACATTTCACCATTACGTTTACCGTTTCAGTGCGATGCACATTTCCATTTCCATTTCCATCGATCTTGACCTTTGATCGTGTCAGAATTGCGATCGGAGGGCATTCAGAAAGCTGACAACCGAATTGCAAATCACTCATTGTTTTTGTTAGCTTACCTTAGCTATGGCGAAATATATATAAATGTATATAATTTACCTGTCGCACTTTTAATCGTTGCAATTAAAGACGATAATTGTTAATTGCTTTAGTTTCGCGCACTTTCTTCCACTGCCGGGCCGACGAAAACAAATCGTCGAATCGTCAATTAAGTTCTCAAACTGTTTTGCGCTGGATAATGGATATTATGGATAATGCCCCTACAGGTACCTCAGCTCCTCCCCCGCCTGTGCCCTTGCCCACCCACCTCAAGTGCCTGAAATGCTAAATGCTTTCAATTTTCGCCATTAAGACAAGCCTACAAATGCTTGATAAATTATGCCATGCACGTAGCCCGCTCCATATAGCTATAGCCAGTATCTGTATCGGCATCTGTATGTGGATCTGTACCCCAGCCACCTCCACTCGCAAATGTATCTGTATCTAAGGCATCTGCCAAGTACAGCAGCAATAAAAAGTCTACATACGATCGGGCAAGTGAAACACGATCAGAAGTCACATGTAAATTGTTGGGAATCCCTTTCAAATTTGTGATATATAATAGAAAATAGCCGAATATCTTATAGTAAGATCTGAAAGAGTTTCTTTATCGATTTATATTTATATATATGGAAATACATGTTGACATTAGCCAACCGTTTTGTTTACCAAAGGTTCCTAGTTTTGGACACAAGCCAAAGCCAAGATAATTTCTATCTCGAATTGATTTCGTTCTGCATACTTGTTTCGCCCTGTGTGAAATGCAAAAAAAAAAGAATTTGTACTCATCTGCAGGTGGTTCACCATCCCCATTCCATACCCACATCCGCCCGGTAAACGCGAGGTAGCTAACATATGCACTAACCCATCCATGGGGTTTACATAGAGAAGATGATGCACCCACCATTAGGTGCACAGCTGTACTCCTAGGGCTTGTTATATAAGCCAAGATTAATTGTGGAGCATGACCGGGCACTTAATTGTTGACAAACTAATTGAATATTAATTAAACAATTTGATTGAAAGTCAGCCTGTTAACTTTGCTTCCGAAGGCTTTCATGTAGCTATAAATATACGAATCTTGCATGAAATACTGCCTCTGTAGATCGGTAGATTTTACGCCATATCCCCGTAATCTGCGATCTCTGATCCAATTAAATTCCACTTGTAAATTATATATATATATATACTGAAGTACTAATAGCTCAGCTCGGAGGGTTCTTTCCCTTGCCGTACTGGCACTTCCATGAACCAAATTAAATTTGAAACGCACGTAAGATGTCTCCGGATCATTAAATTCGGTGGCATCCTAAACTGTCCAGCGCACGACAATTTAAAGCTCTCGGCACGAACCGCAAATGCGTCCATCCAGCGATTATTTATTCAGGTAAATCCCTCGCCGTCGAAAAGCCTTGCCAAAACAAAGAGCCACAAAGACGGCGAGCAGGAGAGGCGGCTTCTCATGTGAGATAATGATAATGGGCGGTTAGAGGGGGGATGTGATCGAATATTGGGGGCCATCAACCCGGATCGAAGGAAACTCTCTTTCCTCGACTCTAAATGAGAAAATCCCCAAAGCCTTAAAGCAGAGACCTCCTCACGTGGGGGCGCCGTCTTAAAAAATATATTTCTATTTATATAAATATATCGTAAATCTCGGCAAATAATTTCAGTTATTTAGAGCATGGGAAACGCGAAACGGTATCGTAAATCTTTGAACAAAAATAGCAAAGTCCCCCACCCCATGAATGTCAACTAAAACTGAGCCCAGTTAGATGTAAGCCTCTTCAGGTAAATGTGGGATAGACAGCGCCACACCTGCACCCAAACCCCACAATAACAACTAGTGGGTGTAATAATAATAAATAAGTAGCCAGAGATTCATCTGTTCATCTGAATAGCTCGAAAAATGCAGTATAAATCATAATTTATGTCGTTAGTAAATCAAATATTTGATGACTTGCTTAGTCATAGGGTGGGGCTTAGGATATGGATTTGGAATAGGTTGCTATATGCCCAGCTGATCCCCCATTATAAATAATACACTCTGCTCGATGTTCGATATTTCGGCTGAATGCCAGTTGAACACCTCGTCCATAGATCAGTCCTTGCCATAACATCGATCGATCTGGCTGGCTGGCTAACCCATTTTTGGGGATTGGCACGCTTCGGGCTGGGAGCTTCTATTGGCTGCCATATTGCAGCTTGAATCCGGAGCCGAATTCGGAATGGCGAACAATTAATGTTTTTAGTGCGTGCGTGTGTGTGTGCGCGGCATATTAAAAGCGAACCAAGAAATTATAAACAATAAATTATGTTTATTATTTGCCTTCCCTTCAAGCTCTCCCCCGCTTTTGGCTGTGCCCAAAAAAGCGGTATTGGTCTCGGTCTCCAGCTCCAGTCCCAGTCCCGATTTCGGGATGGCCAAGGTCGCGTGGTAAAGCTCCGACGGAGACGGGACTATATTTCTGGGTTGGGCACGTACACTGATCTGGCCTTTGAGGCTGGCTAAGATTCCATTCTTATCAAAGCTATCAGTAATATTCATAGTTTCACCTGGATATCTGCCATGTTTCCTCGTCATCAACATTAAACAGATGCAAGTGTATCTCATAGTCTTGACCCGCCAGTGAGTGTGTGTGGTTTACCATCGGATCTGGTCTGGTCACCATCCTGTTTGCATTGATGCATGCAAATCTAGCTGCGGGCTTTCCCGCAGTCTCTGATTTATGCTCAGCAGTTTTACTTTTCTATTCAATGGATTTTGGTTACAGTTTTGGATTGTTTTTTTTTGCTATTTTGTTGTGGTTCCAGTGAAAAACCTATGACGAAATTTAGGAAAGATATAAACTGTTTCGAAGGCATAAAAGATCGCAGTTAGCAGCCATCAGCTAGCTGGCGGGCGCACGTCGGCCCATTCAGATGGCCAGCAAAAATATGCTGAACACGTCCGCTCCTCTGACGTCTGCGGCTGCGCTGTAAGAGAGCTTTGTGAGTTTGGATGTGGTAGGCCCCTGGTCACCACCACCTCCTACTTGCCTAGATGGCCCCCACATTTGTTGCTGTGCCTCGGTTTCAGTTTCATTTCCGGTGGCAGGCAAACGGACGGCGCTTAAAGCGCTTTTTGCTTCTCGATTTTTTATATTTTTTATTTTTTTCTTACAAGCCAAGCGACACACACACACACATTCATATCATGAAATGACCATTTTCGGATTGGAATTCATTTTCTGTGTGTGTTTTTGTTTTTCGAAATGTATATGATTCGGATTCTGATTGCGATGAAATCAGTGATTCATCCAGGAGTACAGTCATCACTGGACAGCATAGAGAGGGGTGGAAACTGAGTGTGTGTGTGTGTGTGTGGGTGGGCTGGAATGCGGCATTGAGAGAGAGTCTCCTTGCTACACCAAATTCCTGTTAGGCTGAATCTCTGGCCAAGCATTGCCTGATCAGGATCTAACCACAGGCAGTGCTCAGCTTTTGTTTTTCTCCTGCCCTGTCATGACAGTAAAATAAGTCCACAAACAAAACCCCCGCCACCCCTCAGAGTTGTTGGCAACAGGAAGGGTTAAACGTAAAGCCGGGTGCGGCTCCGGCGGCAGCAGGGCTGAGATTTAAAAACAAAAAGCGCAGCCAGCAGCCAGAGAAGATTCATTCATATCCCAGAGCTTAGAACACCAACCAGCAGCACCAGCAGCAGTAGCAGCAATTCTACCAGCCTCAGCCAGAACGGAGAGATTGAGATACTCAGAGATCCCAGAGATACAAAGATACGGAGAGGCAGACAGACCCAGAGAGAGCGCGCGGAAAGACGGCGTCAAGAATCCAAGCAAAAAGCTCCAGACGCGCCAGTTGACGCTTCATTCTCGAGTTGCCGTCCAACGGGTTAGCACACAGCCAGGGCAGAGCTCAGCTTTAGCTCCGCTCGCAAGTTCGGCAAGCAGTTCGTCGTAACGTAATTTTTTTGCCAACGAATTTTTTTAAAAGCGAAACAGTCGCATCCAATAATGCCTTCGGCCACATTCGTCCTGGAGCACTTAATGGCGGCACAGACGCGTCTCAACGAGCAGCCCGCAGAACCAAAGGTCAGCAGTGACAACGCCAGCAACGCCATCACCACGATTGTCCCCGTGGCCAAGGCCAAGTCCTACGAGAAGAAGCTGCTGTTGGCTCTCAAGAAAATTGTGCAATAATAAAAACGAAAACCAATTCAAAGAATTCGAAATATAAACAATACTCTAGTTGAGAAACTCTATCGATATAGCCGAGAACTGCGATCAATAAAATAGCAAATAGAAAACAAAACAAATAGCGGCGAAAAAACAAGAATTCTTGTTTTCAGTGTCAGTGTGTGTTGTGTGTGGGCAACAAGTTGTTACATAAAAAACAAAGTAATAGCAAATCCCCAACTATATATATATATCAACCGAGAAAGACGCATTTTTCCGCAGTGGAATATTTTTTTTTTTAATTTTTCTTTGGAGTGCGAAAGCGAGAGTGGAAAAATGTTGTTCAACAAATGTCTGGAGAAGCTGTCCAGTGTGGTCAACCACAAGCTGCAAGAGAAACAAGTCTACAATAACAATAATAATAATAACAACAGTAGTAATAATAACAACAACAACAACAATAGCTTAAACAACAATGCGTACAACAAACAGCGTAACTTTGAGTACGAAAGAGCCATCCAGGCCCACTATGGCTCCGGCAAGGAACGTGAACGGGACAGGTGCAAGGACAGGGCCAAAACTAAAAGCCACAAGTCAAAGGCCAGCCAGCGGAATGCTGGGTCAGCGGTATCCTCACAGCCCGCCGCAGCGGTTGTATCTTCCTCTCCAACGCCGCCGCCTGCTCCCTCGTCGGGATGCATGACCCACGACGAGCTGGCCCAGATAATCCGTGGAGCAGCAACCAAGAGCCACAATCCCTTACACAACCATCGCCTTAATCGACGCCGCCCGCTATCCGCCCAGCCCTCCATTATCACCGAATCCACATCCTCGGCATCCGCATCAACGTCCACCGAATCGCTGCATCAGCTAAGCCAGCACACCTCCTATCCGGCCACGCCCACCTCGTGGACAGCCACACCGCCGCAGTTTCCATCGGCCTTTGGCGGAGCCAGCTGCTCCACCAGCACTCTGGCCCTGCTGGCCACCATGCGTGTCCAGCTCCATGGCTACACGTAAGTCCATACCCAAGAAAAGGGAAGGGAATATGTCAGGAGCCTCTCCTCAAGGTCGAAGGCTTAACCCTGTTAATAATATCAAAAGCAAAGTCCATAAAATAATAATTAAATTAAAGCTAACAAAAAAGACGTCAGGGAAACGCGATTAACTAATTTGGGGCGCGTGCGGAATTAAATGTTAATTGTTATCAAAGCTGAGAATTATTAATATTAATTTTTAGATAAATGCAGGGCAATATATTGCATATCTTCTATATCTTTTGTAGATGTTAGAACACAGTTTCATCAGCGAAAAGAGTTTAGGTTCCGGTCACTAACGAGTGCCGCTGCCTGCCCATTAGCATTAACCCTAATAAGGGAGGCAATCACGGCTGAAAAAAAATTAAAAAAAAAAAAAAAATACAATAACAAAAATCAGTGAAAAAAAAACACAGAAATTGTCATGTGTTCAAAATTGCCACGCAAAATGAGTAAATATTTACGCAAAACATTCGACAGGGAGAACAACAATAACAACAAAGAAGAGGCAGATCGTGAGCAGGAAAAAATACGTAAATTGAGGTTCTAATATGAATGAGTGTCAGCTTCAGAATGTGGCTCATATATGGGCTTAAATCACCCCCTCACTCAATTAACCCATTGTCAAGCCAAAAATTTCTTATTGATTTTTACATTTAGAGCTGAAATTGAGTTGTTTTTTTTTCGGTGAAGAAGGAGTAACTACGCACTTGCTGGAACTGGGAGCCTGTTCCGGGGAAAAGACACTGCAGCGCAGATATTATCTGAAATTATCTGCCAACTGTTAACCCAATTGTTTGCCTGTGTCTGGGACGTCCACATTCCGACCTCAGTCTTTGGGCCTTTATCTTCACGGGCGGGGGCCATGTGTGTTCTCTGTGTTTGTTTGTTTGCTTATTTGCTTATTTGCGTGGGCTGTCCCAGTCTTGGAATCCTCGATTCGAATTCGCACATTTCCCAAGAAGAATTATGGCCTATAAATTAAATTTGAAACTAAGCTTGAATTCTTGGCTTGCTAACTTGGTCTCTGAGGCTTTGGGAATTCTGGAAATTATTAGAGAGGCTTGAGGGATCATACATAAAGTGCTTATCACAAACCATTATCGTAATGATGTGTCAATGATTCGGCAATAGCTTCGATCTTCAAGCCAAATCTACAATCTCCAATTTCCGGTGATTGCCTTCAAGTCACGCGTTCCTCACTTGTCACTTCACTAGGTCAACAAAATGGGGAAGCTGTCCCCCAGTCCCCCAGATTGATCTCCTCCCTGTGTGGCTTTTGTTTTCCTTTCCCATTCCCATTCGGTTGATAAACAATTTATGAAATCACATTTCGAGTAAATGGCTTTCGAGCAGCACTCACCGCTGACTTCTGTTTTGCATATTTCCGTTTTTTCCATTGCACAACGAACTCGGCTTGTGCGTTGTTGTTCGTGTTTGTTGTTATTATTAATATTCTCTCTTTTATTGTTTTTTTCCTGCCGCTGATCAAATAAATACGCTACAATTTGTGCAAATTCATGCAGCTAACCGACTGCAAAATGCTCTCCATGGAAAGGCCCCAGGCTGCCGAGGGGGAAAACTTCCCCGAAAGTTTTCACTTGTCACAATTTAAAACCTTGATCCTTTGACCCAGACTGCATCTTTAACCTCCGTCTCCTTGGCCTGCCTGTGCGTGGGCGCCTTTCCATTTCGGGAAATTAATTAAACGAAGGCAACTTGGGCCTTAGACCCGTTTCGCTGCCGCCAAGAAAAAAAAAACAAAAAATAATTAAACCTGTGACGAATGAAACGATTAAAAGCACTGCACTAAGGCATCATATTCCGAATCCGAATCCGAACGCAAAAAGTTGCACATGCTCGCTTCGTACTTGGTGCTCGGCATGTAAATCTGTTTGTTGACCTTAGGCGGCGCTTTCATGAATGGCGCGCAGCTTCCTTCGTATGCAAATGACAATATCAGAGCCGCACAGCCTACTGTAACTGTAAATGATGCAAAAAGTTGTGAAATTTTCACTGACGTCGCCCCCAGTCTGCCTTTCTGTCGATATTTTTGTCGCCTCGCCCGCAATTAATTCCCTTCCCCTTTAGCATTCCCCCCTCCAGTCGGCCCGATTTAAATCCAGGGTAAGGGGGGGAAAGAAGAAGGCCGGGAACCGTAAATGTAATTTGTGGAGTGCCTGCTATCGTCACAGTGCTAAAATTAAATATCAACACCAAAAAATATGGGTGGAGAGAGTTGTTGGATTGAGTGGCTTCCACAAAGGATATATGATTCGATTCGATCCGATTCCGATTCGAGGTGATGATAATTGCCAAGTTCAACTCGGGGATTCATGGGGTCAGGCAGCCGAATTTCGAAACCTTCTCCAGGCCAGATATACATATATATATATATTGGAAATAAATACAATACACACAACGAAATGTGCTAATAGATGCGGTGCCAAAACTGTGAATTGTCTGAATGTAAATATCGAAAACCTCTCCATTGAGTCACTGCAAAGAATGCGCAGTTCTTAAATCTCGGGCCAAACGGAAATAGCTGTCAATATACATAATTTGTTCCATTTTATACTAGAGTTTGGAGGGGAGGCACCCTTTTGGACACTGCCTACGTGCCAGCAGAGACCGGCTTGTCATAGACTTCCAACTTCCGTTTGTCGCTAAAAATAAATAATATAAAAACTCATTCTTATCACTACCAAGCGATCGGGCTTGGGCCACCTTGAATCTGTAACACAACGTCCAGAGAAGGGGGCAAAGCTAGCGAAAGGAAGGCAGAGACAGGCAGAGACAGGTAGGCAGGCGGACAGACTAACAGACAGACTAACAGACAGGCAGACAGCATTGAAATGCACGACGCTCTAATGTAATGTTAATTGTTTCTACATGAATTTCTATTAATAGCCAAGTTGGCCGCACACACAATCGCACACGGAAGATATATTGACTTGGCTGGCAAAACCAATCAATATGCACAAAAAAAACATAAATGTTAGCTGAAAGCTAAATAAATTATTTACAAATAATAAATAGAATAAGTATTCCTTTAAACAGCACCCCCATATGATACTTGAAGGCAATGGAAGTGACTATCCGTTACCATTAGCTTTTTCGTTTTCCGCTTAGAGGTAATATCGGACGGGGGAAGGGGAACTTATCATCGGAGCGCTCAACCCACAGCATACATAAAACATGAGTCCCCAAGATCGAGTCACCTGCTAAAAGCTGCCCAACACCCAAATTCGCTCACTCTCCGATGACATATTTTATGATTTCTATGACCCCAAAGGCAGGCAGTGAATCGGAACCGGCTTAAGGACAACTCAATGTTGTCAATTGTTTTCTAGATTTTGCTCAGATTCCGTATTCTCACTTTTATTTTTATTTATTTATTTATTTGTTTTTGTGGTGGCGACGAACTCGAAAGCGGGCTAAGAGCTCGAAAAGAGGCAGAAGCACATGGTCGAGATAATGGCATTCAAAGCTAGTTTTTTTTTTTAAGTTAGTGTTATTTATGCAAAATAGTAAGTAGGAGGCAGAAACGAAGCAAAACAAATCAATGATTTAAGCAAAATCGAAGTGTGATATACCCTCAAAACGAGATCGATCTTAATCCGATTTAAAGATAGGAGTTGGAGTTTAATTTAAATACATAAATATCTCGAAAAGAACTTGCAAAGCCAAAAGGGAATTTGAAATGTATATATTTCTTAGTTTAAACTTCAGCTTTAAATTATTAACTAGATCAAAATCGATTGAAGCTTGGGTTAAAGTCAAATTTAGCTTATAGCTTCATTCGTTTGTTTTTTGCTGTATTAAGTTAGTAAGCTTAATGTTAAGCTACCGTTTTTCTATGTCACAACTGCAAATGCAATTGGCGATGGCAATCGCCAGTCTCAAGTCTGTCAAGTTGAGTCAACGGATGATGGAGGCACGGACGACGGACGACGGAGGGGAGGAACGGGTCAGGTCGACATATAAGTCCCGGCCCCAGGTCCCAAGTAGCAGCTATAGCTGCTGGCTTTGATTCGACTTGCACTTTTCCACACGGCGTATGCGTGTTGTTGCTACCAGCCAGCATTGCTAATACTATTTGGAAAAGCAAAAAGCAAAAACGTAAAAAAGCAAAACAAAAAAAACCAAAAACAAAAAGCAATTGCTATTCCTAGTGCTGTGGCCGTGTTGTTGTTGACTGTTTTCTACCAACTTTGGCTGGCTACAGTAAAGCCTGAATGATATTCTAATGGTGTTTATTTTTATTAATTTAATTTCTAATAAAAACTAAACAAAACAATGAATAGTTTTAAAAAAGCCATCGATTGTCCTGTAAGAATTTTATGGTTATTGGTAACGTTTACTCCTGAAATAGATAAACAGTTCTCGCTAGAGGAGCTCTACTGTACCTGTATTCGATTTGTATTTGTTGTTTTTCGGAATTGGTGCTAGTATTTTGCGCTTTTGCGCGCTTCTCGTATAGTTTGTAATTGCATTTCGAGCTCGCACGTAGTCGCACTCAGTCAGTCAGTCTGTTGGTCTTTTAGCCATAAAAACTATTCAGTTGGATGCACCATCAGTCGGTAGTTACATGTGGGGTTTCCCCTTAATCTCTGTTCAAATATTTCTGCTAACTAACACACCCTTTAATTGTGCTCTTTTTTCCAGATGGTTTCATGGCAATCTTTCCGGCAAGGAAGCGGAAAAATTGATCCTGGAGCGGGGCAAGAATGGTTCGTTTCTCGTCCGTGAATCTCAGAGCAAGCCCGGTGATTTCGTTCTCTCCGTTCGAACGGATGACAAAGTAACGCATGTCATGATCCGATGGCAGGTGAGTTTCAAGCCCAAGTCCAAGTCTAGTAACAAAATCCCCATCTCCCCCATTTCCCTTTTCCCAACTGAAAAAGTGCATAATGCAAATGCAAATCGATGGCAATATAGCAACAAAGTCGTCGCATTGCCCATAAAGTTCCTCATCGCCTGACCTTGGGGCTCTCCGAAGTCGAGTGTGTGTGTGTGTTTGTGTGTTGAGTGTGTCTAAAATGGCACAGTCTGCCCCCGATAGCTGACGAAGAATACATTATTTGCTTCCTTAAGTTCTAAAACAAAAAATAAACTATTAAATTATGATAAATGAACTAAGAAAAAGGCACTTTGAAATGTATAAAACATTAAATAATATCTTAAATATCTGAATCAAAAATTAAAATAATTTTATTCTCATTGAATTTGAACTGTAGTATAAAATTCACACCAACTGAATCCTTCTGCAGCCCAAGCAGTGCATTTTCCAGTTTTTAAAGTACTTTCCAGAAAACTTTATGTTTTGCTTTAATAATTATTCTATTTCCATTTATAACTTACTATTTACCTGAAATTATTTACTATTACTTTTGCTATGCGCGTCTATTTGCGGCTTGCGGCTTGCGGTTGCAATTATGCCATTTACATGTCTCGCTGGCCTTTTTCCCCATTTTGTTCGCATTTGACATTGCAGTCACGTTTTCGATTTTATTAGCTAATCTCTTGACGCTCCATCGAATTCATTGCTATGCACTCGTGTCCCGCATTGTAATATTAGCTCCTGCATTCGTATATCCCCCCTAACATTACTTGTTAAAAATCCCCCACTTAACATTAACTAAAATTCTCTTGAGAAAAATGGGAACTCCCCTAAGTCAGTGCTAAAAATCTCCCAAATCCTGCTCCCTTTCAGGATAAGAAGTACGACGTTGGAGGCGGCGAATCATTTGGAACCCTGTCGGAGCTAATCGAGCACTACAAACGTAATCCCATGGTGGAGACGTGCGGCACAGTGGTGCATCTGCGACAGCCGTTCAATGCCACCCGGATAACGGCGGCCGGTATCAATGCTCGCGTCGAGCAGCTGGTCAAGGTAAGTGTCCTTAGACCCAGTGCCTAGGATCGATAATAATATAATATATAAACTCTGTTTGCAATTTGCAGGGCGGTTTCTGGGAGGAGTTCGAGTCGCTGCAGCAGGACAGTCGGGACACATTCTCACGGAACGAGGGCTACAAAACGGAGAACCGCCTGAAGAACCGATACCGCAACATTTTGCCATGTAAGTGTAGCCACCAAAGGGCGTGGGAGGGCATTACTAGAGTCCCTAATCGATCCCCTCTCCTTCCTCAGATGACCACACGCGCGTTAAGCTGCTGGATGTGGACCATGGCGTGGCCGGAGCAGAGTACATCAACGCCAACTACATCCGTTTGCCCACCGACGGCGACCTGTACAACATGAGCAGCTCGTCGGAGAGCCTGAACAGCTCGGTGCCATCGTGCCCGGCCTGCACCGCGGCCCAGACGCAGCGGAACTGCCCCAACTGCCAGCTGTTGAACAAGACCTGCGTGCAGTGCGCCGTGAAGAGCGCCACGCTCCCATACAGCAACTGCGCCACCTGCAGCCGCAAGTCGGACTCGCTGAGCAAGCACAAACGCACCGAATCCTCGGCCTCGTCCTCGCCCTCCACGGGTTCCTTGGCCAATGGTCATACAGGCCCTGGGACACCCACCAGCCTCTCGGGTCTCTCCGGCATCTCCGGAGTTTCGGGCGCATCCGGCTGTCTGGCTGGCTTGCTAAAGAAGCACTCTGGCGAGACGCCCTACGGCTCCGGCGGAGCGCTGTCTATGGCGGAGCGAGAACGCGAAAGAGAGCGCGAGATGTTCAAGACGTACATCGCCACCCAGGGCTGCCTGCTCACGCAGCAGGTGAACACCGTCACGGACTTCTGGAACATGGTCTTGCAGGAGAACACGCGCGTCATTGTGATGACCACAAAGGAGTACGAGCGCGGCAAGGAAAAGTGCGCCCGTTACTGGCCCGACGAGGGCAAGACGGAGCATTTTGGGCCGGCGCGCATTCAGTGCGTCTCGGAGAACTCCACCAGCGACTATACGCTACGAGAGTTCCTCGTCTCGTGGCGGGAGCAGCCGGCGCGCCGCATCTACCACTACCACTTCCAGGTGTGGCCCGATCACGGCGTTCCCGCCGATCCCGGCTGCGTGCTAAACTTCCTGCAGGACGTGAACACGCGCCAGGGCAACCTGGCCCAGGCCGGCGAGAAGCCGGTAAGTAAATATATATATACAGCTATTCCCGATGAAAACGGTAACTAACCATGAACTTGGTGCCTCTCTCATTTCCACAGGGCCCCATCTGTGTGCACTGCTCGGCGGGCATCGGACGCACCGGCACCTTTATTGTGATCGACATGATTCTCGACCAGATCGTGCGCAACGGTAAGCTTGGAGACTTCGCCTGTTTCTGAATCAATACTGAAATGTCAATATTTCCTCTTTCCAGGATTGGACACAGAAATCGACATCCAGCGCACCATCCAAATGGTCAGATCGCAGCGCTCCGGTCTCGTCCAGACGGAGGCGCAGTATAAGTTCGTTTACTATGCGGTGCAGCATTACATCCAGACGCTGATCGCCAGGAAACGGGCCGAGGAGCAGAGCCTGCAAGTTGGCCGCGAGTACACCAACATCAAGTGAGTATCTGCAGAGCGATCTCCCGATTTGTTCTTTTGCTAATGGCCACTCCTGCTCCCTTCTTTGTCCAGGTACACCGGCGAGATTGGCAATGATTCACAAAGATCTCCATTACCACCAGCAATTTCTAGCATAAGTATAGCACCGAGTAAGGCGCCCTCTACGCCGGGCAGCCAGGATTCGGGCATTTCGATGGCCATGGGCTTCGGTATACCCGGAACGGGAGGCGGTGGCAATAAACACGCCTCCAAACAGCAGCCGCCGCTGCCCACCAGCGGCAGTGGCAGCTCCAGCAACAATAATAATGCCGCTGGAGGAGCTAGCGGCAATATCAACGGCACCAAGGACTATAGCAGCGGCAACGGTATCAACAGCAACGGAAGCAACAGCAATGGGAGCAGCCACAGCAATGGAAACGTCAATGCCCTGCAGGGCGGGATCGGTATGGGGCTGGGCAACATGCGCAAGTCGAACTTTTACAGCGACTCGCTGAAGCAGCAGCGGGATCAGCAGCGCGAGGAGCAGGCAGCTGCTCCTGCTACGGGAGCAGGTAAGCAGTCGCAGACGCAGCCGCAGCCGCAGTCACCGATGCAGCCGGCGCCACCGATGCGCCCGCGGCCCGGTATACTCAAGTTGCTCACTAGTCCCGTCATCTTTCAGCAAAATACAAAAACATTCCCAAAGACATGATCGGCCAGCGCCAGCCGAGCCATGCAACCACGTCCCCACAAGCGACCGCTGCAACTGCAGTGGCCACTGCGCCGCCACCGACACCGCCGCGCAAAACATGACAAATGAATTTCTAAGTCGAAAAAGCAGTACAGAACACTGACACAGAACATAAAGAAATGCTGCGAACGAAATGCCCAGATGCTGCGAAATGCTATAGCGGCCCAAATTGCATCCACACTTGCACTTGACAACCCGACAATTGAGCAAAAAGCAAAAGCAAAACCCACACGCACACAGACAACGAATGGTTTTCATTTATAGCATCCCCCGAGTACCCAGCTCCAAACCCGATACCCAAAAAACCCAAAACCCCGTTTTTAACTGTTGTATGTACGTCCCCTTATTTTTTTTTTTTTTTATTATTATTATTAATTGTAAAATTTATTCTATATATTATATATATATTTTTTTGTAGTCGTGTGTAATGCTTAGTTGTAGTATTTGTATGTATGTAGTTATCGTCGTCTCGCTTTATGTTGTAAGTGTTCCCAAATACCCAATCCCGTAACCCGTATACCCTGGCATATTTATGTAATATTCGTTTAAGGCACTAACCAATCTGAGCGGATCTGCAGCAGAGCCGCCAAAACAAATGAGGGAAGAGAGAAAGCCAGCAAAATGGCAAAGGATAGTTTTTCTAAATAAGATTTTGTTTGCTCCTCCTTCTCCTCCTTTGGATTCCGCAAGTCGGAAGCTAAAAGCGAGAAAACGTCTCGATTTCGGAATGCAAGGGCGGGGGAGAGGCAGGGGGGTGATGATGCAAATGACAGAAGGCAGTAAGCATGTAACGATAGGATACAAACAAAAGCGTTGATTGTGATTCGAGTGACAGCGAGAACAGATGAGGCGAACGGAGGTGTGAACAGATCGCAGCAGATGAGAACATAACAGATAGGAACGGAATGGAGGAGGTGGGCACAGAAACTGGACGAGGATCAGATCAGATTTGACAAGTAGGAAAGCTAAGAACGCTTAAGAGCGTGTCGTCCCTAGGATAAGAACAAAAACAAAAAAACGGAAACTAAAACAAACAGAAACTGGACAAGATCTGTGGTGTGTGTGTGTGCGTAAATATCTCTGGAAGATCCCAATCTCTATACTTCCCCCCTTTTAAATTCTTGTTTATGTAATTTATGTATCGTAAAAATTAGTGATTTTATATGTATGTGTTTTTTTAAATTGTAAATTGTTATTTATATAGCGCCTTGGCACATTGTGTTACATTTTAAATGATTTTTTGACAACAAATTGTAATTTTTAACTATTAATTAATTAATGCTTGTTTGTGTTAGCTATCTCTTTTCCTTTCGTCTCTCTATCTGTCTTCCTTTGTTTTCTGTGTATGTGCGAGCGTGTTGTTTATATCGTAAGATTATTATTATTATTATTTTAACGCTGAAGCGGAATCAAACTCTATATGCAATATATAAGCACAGTACCTTGAAACCCGATGACAAAATGAATAAAATCATATGAACCCGAACAGAAGAATATATATAAAGCGTACATAATATACAGGAATGAATACCTATGTAACTCAAGAAGCATCAGCAACGTGCCCCCACAACTAAATTATTGCTTAAGGGACGTAATCCATGCATACATAGTACATACATATATTTTTAAAATATACCCTTACTTTATCATATTTTACCTTATGCTTTTTTTCTAAGTGCTTTAAATTGTTATTATTCATCTTGATCTTGCAACGAAACAAGAAAAAAAAAAACGCAAAACTAAAGAGAAATGAATACAAAAAGAAAACAAAAACAATACACAAATTATATTTGTATTTATACACATAAAAAAATAAAATATTTTATATGCGATACCACACAAGCACTTGATTTTATTTTCATTTCCATTTGCCTTTCAGTTTCCCCAGCCTTCGGTTTTCCATATACCATTTTCAGTTAGTTGTTTGCCGCCGCATGTTTGTTGAATGCCTTCTTAGCCCCTTCCCCAGCCCTTTCAGAGCCAAATCCAAATTCAAACCCAAAGCACAAGCCCAAGAACCCATACGTTAACGAAATGCCTACCTAGACCCGGACCAAGACGATCCGTCGGAAATGGAGAAGCTTGATCCAAGGAGCGCACACCGAGAGAGGGTGGACCTGGATCCCCGTCTCCGGCTAGAACAATAAGTACTCATGTGTTCATCCCACCCACTCGACTAACGACGACTAACTAACTGATCCCTGACCTCTGGTCTGCCGCCACATAGACGAAGCATCTCCAGAGCTAGCTCTATGCCGAGCGAGTGACCAGTTGGAGGACGAAGCAGGAAGGATAGGTGAAGAGAGGAGACGAAGACGGAGAAGGATAAGGTGTATGTAAGTGCGTGATCTAGTACTTTATATAGTTAGCCTATGATACGATAATTCAAATGGAGCATGTCGAAGCCTGGCTTCGACTGGGCGGCGACCTAGTGGCCCCCAAGAGCGAAGGTGAACCTGTACGTGTACGTATGAGTCCCGACGAGGATTCAAATTGTTTTTGATCATTGAGCCATGGACCCCACATTGTGGGCGGGGTCCCCAACGATAAAATCGTGTTGAATTTTTCTATAGCATAGATAGAGGTGGAAATGGAAATCGAATACCCAATTACGGATACGCACAAGGAGGAGGCGGAAGCGGAGGAGAAGCCAAAGCCAAAGCCAAAGCACAAAGGGAAGACCTCATCAAGCGCAACAACAAGCAACACCAACAACAAAATCATAATAAATAAAATACAAAATAAGAACATAAAGTTAAATGTAAACAAAAGCATTAACATAAACATAAACATAAACATAAACATAAACAACGATGTTAAGATCATAAGATTGAACCGAAATCAAAATATAGACATAGGAGATGTGGAGCAAACACCAACAGCCCAAGAGCAAGGAAACGCTTTAACTTAATTAATATTATATCCCATATATATATATATATATATATATATATATATATATATATATGTATATGTATATATATATATATGTATTATATAGGCAATAAAACAGTAAAACAAACCAGACACCAACTATCCATAGAAATAACCAGAAGACACCATGAGGAAATCGCTCAAGTGGCTTACTTACTTTAAATGTTCGCGGGTGAGAGAGACCTCAGACCGAACCCCTCCCCTCCAGCCCCCTTAACCGACCCCCGTACATCTATAAGCTAACCGCAAGATACAGATGCAACCTCACCCTCGCCCTCACCCCGTGTTCGTAATCCCATTAAAAGTTGTTCGATGTTTTAGGGAGAAACCTCGGTGCGGTTTTAATATTGCGCAGATAAAAAAAGACAAAACGAAACAAACAGAATTAGAGAATAATAATAACAGAACGTTTACTTTGTTCAAATGTTGCCAATTGCATAATACAAGTTATAGTTATAGTCCATGCACGCGGACTATGAATATATTTAGTGAAGACGGAGCGCCATTTCCCCCATTTTAAAATTGAAAATTTATCTATATACACGAGAGAGGGGAGTAGCAGTCTCTTTGCATACAAGAACAAATATTAATCGGCCAACGAGCACTAGATATATATAAATATATATGTATGTGTAGAATACCCAACGAATATTGTTAAAAGATTCGAGATTCGAAACGGAAGCTTACAGACGGAAGATACCTATAGGTTATACATAGTCCCTGAGAACAAAATGAAAAAAAAGCCCACGACGACGAAACGCAAGAAACGTTTCCCTAGCTTTAGATCGAGGAAATCGAATCGAAACCCGAAATAAACGACGATGGTCGTAGGTCAGACAAACACCAAATAAATTATAGATGAACCTCGTTGTAAATGTTAAAGCAAATCTATATGTACTATGTAAAATCTGGGCAAAACCGAAAACAGAACGAAACTTTTGGAAATTAAAACGAAAACAGACAACCCGAAACCTTAAAAGGCATAGCTGTTCGAAACATAATACCGATAATAACAATATTGAGATATATTCTACATTTTTGTGTCTGCATATTTGAAAGAAAAGAAATATATATATATATATATTATTGAATAAACCATATTACGAATAACCTTTCGAAAACCCTCTTCTGTAAAAAAAAGGTTAAAATTTTTGAAAATGTTATGAGGGGTTCTTTTGTTAAATCTTTTGTAAGTATGCCGATTTTTAAGCCTTTTAAAAACTAGCATACTTACTTGTTTAATAAACAAATTCTTTCCTAAAGTATCTGTCAATTTAAGGCTTCATCCAAAAAGTATGCCCCGAATACAGATATGTATACCCGTGTATCTATCGCGAACGAGTATCTGTATTATCCACGCGCTCTTGCTGTTTTAGCCACCTTTCTGGCCTGTTTTGAGTTTTATGGCCAGAAGCGAAGAAGCTCTCCGTTATCGGATAATGGGCGTCGTGTGTCGGCGGCCCGAATTTAGTAAATATAACGATTTTATGGCAGCCATGGCCTACAAAATCGGCAAGCCAAGCGTCGTCGTCGTCGGGCTGTCCCAGGGTCAAGTGCGTTTGCCTTTATTGTTATTCTTGCCGTTATTGTTATCCCGCAGGCGCACACGACGTATGCGTGATGTGGGCACATGGGTGTTCCATTGAGACGACCCACTTCCGGACACATCCGGGTCTCGACCTTACGCCCGCCTACGCCCGACGAATGCTGATTTCTCCTGATTTATATTATATTGAATTTTATATATCTTTTGTTTTTTTTTTTTGTTGTGACGATTGGCAAATCTGAATCTCGGTCGCATTTTGCTGTAATTATTCAGAATATGTGTACAGGTTTAATTTGGCAATTAGTTAACAATGGCTAATTGGCGGGCAATTAGCCAAAAGCGCTATAAATTGTGGCAGCAGGAAGGGATCCGTCAAAGCCACGACATGGAGCTGGGTACCAGAAGCTTAGTGGGTTTGAGTCTGTGCATCCTGGCACTTTTGACCGTTAGCCAGGTAAATTAGTATTTAAATATTTAATCCTTCAATTCATTTAGTTCATTAATTTATTGTTTGGTTTTTGTTTTGTAGGGAACCAACTTTGAGATAATTGGCGATGAGAAAACAATGGACATTTATTGTAATGCCGAGGAGGATCTGGGTGATATTTCCTTTCGCGAATTCGTCGACGTTAGTGGCTTGACTTTCAATGTTGCCGACGATCTGGAAACGCTTCTCTACAATGGCGACATCAAAATGCTAATGGATGTGCCCCAGGGTCCCATCACCATGGAGATAGATGTGTTCCGCTGGGAAAGGAGCCAATGGCTTCCCACTCCGCTCTCTCTGAAACGGGACAACTTCTGTCAGGCCCTCGTCAATCCTCGCGAGCTCTGGCATCCGGTTGTGAAGAGTATACCCAAGAAGCAGCTTAAGTGTCCGCCCACCAAAGGGGTAAGTTTTGGTCCTTTTACTATATTAGAGTTTTCACCTTAATTTTGAAGTGTTCCTGAGAATATTTCCAAGTTTTATAATATTTTTATTTATTTCTCTAGCATATTTATACCCTGACCAATGTGAGCAACCATTTGTTTGTGAAGAACATGCCGTATGTGGACATTGTCGGCGACCTCAAGGCGGTGGTTCACCTGGGCGTGGGTGGCCACAAGACCTGTGCTGTGGTGTTCTTCAAAGTCTACGCCAACTGACCCTGACAATGGGCTGGGAGGTGGGAGCTACAGGTCTCTTCTCTCATCTCCGGGGTTCTCCAAAAAGGAATCTCACTGAAATCCGGCTGTTTGCCTAGTTTATAGTAAGTATTATCTGGCTGCTCTGCTTTTTTATGGCCTGATTTGGTGGTGTTTGCTCGGCTTCAATGGCGCGTCCCCCGTTTATGGCTCCTAACTAAATGATTTGCAAATAAAACCGAAATATTTCATATTCATGCACTCGAAACGGAATGTCAGGCTGCCTTTATTTTTTATATATATTTTTTTTTTCGTCAGTTTTTCGCTTGTAGTATTTCTTGGTTATTTCTGGTGGCGCTGGCGATAAGCCAGTTCTCGAAATGGGAACTTAGCCCAGTAATCCCCTTTCTAGTATTTGCCAAAAAGCTCAAATGCGGCGCCATGCCTATATCCCTCGGCCCCATCTCCATCTTCATCGCGAGTTCTATAGAGATCCCCACATCCACATCGAAATTCTCATCCACTGAACTCATTCGCAACTGCGCGTGACGACTACTTGTATAAGATGATTTCCCTGCTGCTGCTGCTCTGGCTTCTGGAGATCCCCCAAGATTTACAATGTTTGTGGATTCGGGTTCACCGGTTTTTTCTTATTAAGTGAATACATTTAATTGTTAACTGCACGTGGTCTGCCCCAGCCTGACTGCAGTTGGGTTTTGTCATGTGAATCAATTTGCCAGTTTCGGAAGGGAAAAGTAACTGACATAAGTTAAAGAGTATTGGTTTTAGATATTATTAACAAACTCCGATTATTGGATTTTTATTACAACAATTTGTAAAGCAAATTCAACTTACAAATATATTTTTCAAAACACTTTCAAGGAAATTTCCTATTTAAAAATAGTATAATTAATTAGTTGCAGTAGTTTAAAATATGGCACAGATTTGTAAACAGCCATTTATTTTTCCCCTGCTATTAAGTTCCTATAAACAAATAATCTAATTAGGGAATTATTTAGTTGTGGACGCAAACATATGATAAATATTATTTACATTTTTCTCGCTCTCCTTCTACTAATCTTTCGATTGAAAGATAAAGATACTGTAGCCTGAGTTATTACCTAGTTATTAATTAAATGCAATAACGAAATGTATCTCAACCAATTTCCGCTTCTCATGCCAAAGTTATAGAATACTTGTGACTCTATTTGTTATTTTGTGTCGTAATATAATAGGCAAAGTCGAGTCACAACAAACGATAAATCCCAAAAATATAAACAATAATAATTCTCCCTCTCACTCGACCCGACATATTCCTTCTATTTGGGTTATATTAATATTATTTTGATGAGAGGTATGAGGTCGAGATACTTGGCTAAACAGGGTACTGGAGAGTTCGATGGCAATTTTTGGTTGAAATTGAATCTGAGCTGCTGCAACAGCTGGCTGTTATCAATATGCAATTGAGATCGATTGCGATTGCATTGCCCTGGGACAAAGCTGGCCAGAAGACAGTGCGGTTCGTGAGAGTAGGGAATACAATTTGTATACCTGAATACCTCCACTGATGAGTCCTCTTACCAATATTTGATTTTTTATTTTATATATTTTTTAGGAACTCTTGAGCTTTTTTCATCCTTTAATTCATATTTACAGTATTTAAATTTAAACCCAATTCTCCTGCAACTCACTGTAAATGCTAATTTCCCATCGAGCGATCATGCAAATGCAATATAATATAATATATAGTTGGAATTCATATGCATCAATTACCAAGTGTATAATGGTGGTCACAGCTGATGTGAGCCGGCGGTATGTCTGTTTGTCTGAGAAACACCAGTTACTAACACTATCCATAATCTATAGACCGCTTTGAACTGGTGTCAGTCAGTTCTTACCAGATTCGATCGATTTCAAATCGTAAATATCGATGATCTTAAGCTGTAAAAAATTTATTTAAAAGTTTGTTAATTTAGAATATAAATTCTTTAGGAAAATTTTTTAAATGTTTTGCTATTTTGTAAGGCTAGATGGGCTTATAGGTCGTATGCGTAATATTTTTGGTAGCTGTTACATCTGGAAGCCCACAGAGCTTGAAAACTGTTATTTAACAGTGATGTTTAAGGCTTTTAAAATATTTATTCTTGACTTAAATTAACAGAAGTTGGAGTTATGTTTTCCGAATTAAAAATATTTCATTTAGAATATAAATTCATCAGGAAAAAACTATATTTTTGCTATGCCTTGAAGCTGCTTGGGCGTATAGGTCGTATGCGTAATATTTTCGGAAGCTATTATATCTAGAAGCCCTCACAGCTTACAAACCGTTATTTAATTGTTATGGGCTTGATTTATCCTACATTTCTAGGAACTGAATAAACATAAGAGAGTATTAACAATAAACTTAAGTTAAAATTTTTCACAGTTTCAAAGTGGCATTTATTTGTGGCATAAACACCCAGATTAAACCGTTTAACTGGATAGTATTTAGGCCCTTGAGAGTTCTTAAACTTAACCCCCCACAGATCCCATTGTTTGATATCGTAATTGTGGACGTTTACTACATATATCCCTAAAACTAACTATTTGCCATAAGACCCTCCAGCGAGTAAGTAGTTGCACGGCAAACAAGCAAATAAACCGACTTTATGGAGTTATAAACAAAACAGTAGCCCAGTGCCCTCTGTGTGCACATCGTTCAGATTCGTACTACCATATGTATATATGTGTTATTTTCGAATGCAGGCTGTCATAGCTGGCCCTGCCTCCTGTCCGCAAATTGCACGAATTAGGCGCCTTTATTTACCGCATTTATATAACTATCAGCTGTGGGTAAATATAAACAAATGGGGGGAAGGCGCTGAGAATATTTGATGGGAAAACTAAAAACAAGAAGAAATGTTACGAATGAAAATAAACAGAATGTCAGCGGTTCGTACGTTTAGGAGGCATTAAATGTCGCACACGAACTGTGTAGCTGTGTGTATTCCGAAAGATACAGCTAAGCGGAAGATACAGTTGCAGTTACAGCTGCAGTTACAGATACTACGCTCTCTCTCGATATATGTATATGTATACTATAAATATATATACTGTACTCTACTATACTTTACTATTATATTCTCAAAGAGCGTGCGTGATTCTCCTGACTGGCTGTCGACGTTAATATAGTGATAGTTATTGTTAAAAAGCCGTAACAGACATTGATTATAATTTGCATGCATTTAGTAATTTGTATTAAATAATCGCAAAATGTTATAAAACAATTTGTAAGGGTGTTGAGAATGTTTATATTTACTTATGGAAATTTTACAAACGATTTGAGCCAAATCCCAAGGAAATAAATTATTTCCTGTGAAATAATTTAAATAAAAACCCTAATTTACTTTTCTGTTAATTGATTATTTAACTATCTCTCTTCTTCCCACCTTTTTTTATTTTAAATTTAGCATTAAATAATTGCTTAATTGTTGGAACCCACCTATCAAGGGCATTCAGCCCCATTGCGTACATTTCCTGTTCTCTGGCGTTGCACTTTTAATTTGTCGCATGTCGTTAAAAAAAAGTACAAAAAAAAGGAAGGAAAACGAAAAGCGAAAAACACCCCAACCACCACCACCCACTCTCATTTGATTAAATAAAGAAACAGCATTTAATCAAGATGAGAAGAGCAAACACGCAGAGTACACACCGTATGCCACGCCGTTCGCATTTCGTTCATTAAGCAAATAAATAAATGAGAAGAGTATTAAATTAATTAAATAAATAATATTTTCAGGAACAAATAAATAAATAACACATTTTATTGCGCAAAAAGGTAAACAATAAAATGTTGAGACGACACGCAAATGGAAGACTCGCTTTTTCGATGGCCGCCGAACGCCGAGCGCCTTGGAGCCATTAAACCGAGAACTATACATACATAGTTCCCAGATATTTGTTCGATATCGCCCTATCACGGCCTGTATAGCTTAGTATAGAGATGGCAAATATACCGTTGTGATATTCCAAGGTATTACCTATAATTTTTAAATCTTTAAATCATTGAACGTGCAGCTTGTTATCATAAAAGGGTTATCATAAAATAACATGGTTAAATAAATAATTATTATCAATAAATATAAGCAACAATTCCAATAGTTTTTGATACTGTTGAAATCAGATTTTATTCGATATTCAGCTCTAGTACAAAATAATAAATACGGAATACGACGTACGGATCACGGATCACGTGACCGAGGCCGGGACATGCTTCGCTGATTTGTCTTTATTATTTGCCTAAACCATTTTCAATTAGTTGTTTGCCATAATTATGTGAGAATGGAAACGATCCACTCTTCTTGTTGTTTTGACATTTGGTTTGTACCTCTTTACTTGGAAATTTGTCAACATGCTGAAAGTTTATATTCTTAAAATTAGTGCCTTACAAAATAAATAAAATGTAAAAAATGTCTCCGTGTTCAGGCTTGAACGCAAATGCCATAATTGATAGATTGATAGATTAGCTAAATATGGCAATCATGCAATGCTGATGAAGGCTGTCAGACTGTCGGATTGCCGGATTGCCAGATTACCGGAGAGACTCCCTTTCGGGCCCAGGTAATTTGTGTGTAATTACGGCCATCCCATTACCTAATTGCTGGTTATCATTGTGTAAACGGTACGGTACAATGGATATACATATATATATATATATATATATATATTATTTATTTATAAGGAAGCTGAGCCGTTGAAAAGCGATCTGCGAATCACTTATCACGCCTGGATGGAGCCAAATCAATGCTCATCCAGTCGAGTGCGTAATTAGGAACTGCTGGAATCCATGCATCAAGATATAGTGTCTACGTTTCGCGTGATCAAGCCCAATTGAAATTTACATTTAGAGAGATTTTTAGCGATTGAGAATATATATAATATACACTTTTAAGATTTGGCAACTTGTTGTTTTTTTATTTATTTTTCTGCAAGGGTATAAAAACTTCGGTGAGCCGAAGCTAGCTTCCTTTCTTGTTTATTGCTTCGATTGAAAAAGTTAAATTGCTGCAAGCTTAACTTCAATTGAGTAATTGTATATTTTCAATTGAGCTTGATTAAGTTGTTAGGTCTTAATGAAGGGGAAGTGATTTCAGATAATATAATATATATATAATATAAAAAAATGATAAAAGAAGATAGTCTCAAGTTTGTTAAGGTTTTAATGAAGTATTAAGTTAAGCTCTAAGAATATACGTTGTATTTACGTTTATATATATTATAATGTTATTAGAAATAAATAAATTAATAACTAATATTAAGCTATCCATTAAAATCTCTTTAATGTTGATATTGAGGGTGCAAATTAACAAATTCCCTACTCAAACTATCAATGCCGATCTAAAATTACGAGGGGAGTAGTTATAAAATTCTGTTCAATCAATTCCTATGTGTATAAATTTAATGATGATTCATCCACACTAATTTTATACTAATTAAGACCTAATGAACTTCAACTCCTGATTCTGGCATTTTTTAATGAGCTCATTTGATTGAAAACTTGTTTAAAGTTATGCTAAATAAACAAGCTTGATTTAGAGCTAATAAATTCGATTTATGCTTTGTTGTTTATAGTACGTTTTAATATTGTTAATATAAATATCGGAGAAGTAAGATAAGCGGCTAATATTAAAACATATTAAAATGCAATTATTATTAAGATAGTTTTTGTGTTTATATATTTTTTGAATCAAGGTAGATTAGGTCGCAAAATAATTTTGTTAAACTGAAAAACTATTCAAGCTAAGCTTGTATTTTATAAAAATAAAAATTGAACCTGTGGGGATCATGTAAATCTCTTTAAAGTAAACAAAAATATTGGGAAAAAGTCTCAGGTTAGCTTTTTGAATTTTTGAAAGGATTTTTTGCATATTTTTTGTATTAATTCAAACCAAATCCCTTTTATCTCGCAGTGTAGGCGGAAGGTACATATGAAAGCGTTAAGGCCCCTTTTGTGGGCTTTGTATCAAAGTGTTAAAGCAAATTGACTGCAACACCCCCGGGGGCGTCATTCCTTAACCCCCTTAACCCCTGACTGCCGGGCACTAGTCGCCAAAAGCCAGCCGACCATGGCAAATAATAAAAAAATACTACGCTTTAAGGCACTCCGGCAAACAAGAAAGGCCCCTCAAAAATGTCACATTTGCCCAATTGATTAGCGCTGCGTTTACAGTGGCCCATAAAAGTTTGTGGACGGGCCGCCGGGACGCGTTAAATTGGCATTTATGACAGGCCATCGCATTGGATCAAAACCGTGTGGAATCTGGCCAGATATTCCAACCATATCCATCCGCTAACTGGTTGCGTCCGGAACTCCAGCCGTCTGCGGTTTTCATATAGATTTTATTGGCCTTTTTTCATATCGATTTGAATCGATTTTCTAGCATTTACCTGCGAACGGCAAACACTTTGGCGGCATTTTGCGCTGGTGGAAAATTTTTTCGCCAAGTTCGCGGTCAATTAATATGCAATTAGAGGCTGCTATCAATTTGCGCAATGTGCAGTCAAATATGAGCAGGCATTTTACAATGCGTACGAATTTTATTGTTTGTTTGATAAGTTTGTTTTTCAACCAGCAAAATTTGCATGCAGACAGAAAATTTTCCCTTAAATTGGAGCGGAAAGAAATTTCAATTAGAGTATTTTTCTAGATTTTATATTTGATCTTAGCTAATGGAAAGATGATTAAAAAAAGGGCATTTATGTTTTCAATTAGACTTGCATTGGTTTTGATATTTAAATTTCAAATTATAATTGTTACTAAAATGAATAGGTAATTTAGATAAATATAATATTGTCTATTGCATTTTTCATTTCACTTTTAATCAGAGATTGCGTATCCGCCATGGTGGCCCGAAGGCTTTCAGCTAACTGGTTCCATCTGGATATTGTTTTGCCTGGTTTTCCTACAACATATCAAAGACCTGGCTCCCCTTTAATAGCCAACCACTGAGGTAAGACTCGGATATAGACATTTCAATTGAAAATTGAGCCAGTCATTGGCAATTAACACTATGGACATACATTAGAGTCCGGCTAGAACTTAATTGCCAGCCAGGTGAGGCAGGTGATTGCCTTAATTGATCTCACTCTCAGTGCCCCCCCTCCCTCCTGATGCCTAAGTACTTATTCTCCGCCGATATGGAGGAAAAGAGATAAAGAGATGGGAGACTAGAGAAGGGAGCACGAGGAGCTGAGACTCCCAGTGAGATGGAAAGCAAACACCGGGGCGGGTGTGGCTTTCGGTTTTTGAGGAATGCCAAAGCTGTGGTCTCCGTAACAGGTTCATGGCCAATGTAAAAAGATATATAGAAAATAAATAAAGAAAAATAATTCTATATCCGCTTGAGTATAAGGACGACTAACAAGTGCTCTCTGCTATACAGAATGAAAGCTAAATTCCGACTAAAGCGGATTCCTCTAAACTTTTTTGCATAGCTCGGGAACTGCTTTCAAGGAATTTCTTAAATGTTATAGAAATCTATAGAAAAATGTATAGAAAAAGCAAGCAAATGAAAGTGGCAGTCAACGAGAATGTTAAAGGAATGAAGAGAGAAAGTTGCCTGAACTTAATGCCAGGGGGATAAGCCCAGACAAGCTGACAGCTGAAAAGAATGTAACCACAGGGAAAATAGAGAAGCCATTTTATATATGATGTTGTTCCCCCCAGATTTAATCTTATATCGCACTTTGATCGACTCTGACCCTGCTAATCACGATCTCATATTATTGCTAAACTTAGCAGCAAGGTTATTCTTTAACATAATGCATTCCACTTGGATCGGATTGGATCGGCTAACAGAGAGTCTTAGAACCTGTATCAATCAGTTCTGCTTGGCTTCCTATAAGGGTGGACCGCTTATAAAAACAAATTAAATTATTAAACATTAAAAGAAATTAATAAACTAAAAGACAATCAAGAAGCAGGGATACTAAAGCTGGAATTTAATAAATATCTAAAGAGTAGAAGGCACAATAAGAGTTTTAGCAAAGTGGAGTACTGGGAAAATTCAGTTTTTCTAGAATCTAATAGAAATATACACGATTTAATACCTACAAGAGATATTTAACTAAATATATTTCAAATCCGAATACTAGAATACTAGTCTAGTCATAGAATTCATATTAAAATTAAATATTTACCCGTACCCCACTGCGTATGAGTGATATGCGCTTTAGGCAGCTGGTTTATGGCTTGTCTAGACCATCCACAGAGATGCTAAAGTTGAATTTTAATAAATATTTAGGAATTAGAAAAGACAATATGTATTTTAGGAAGGTGTAGTTCTTGGAAAGATAGTTTTCTTAGAGTCTAGAATAGAAATACATATGACAGAGTGTACTTTAACTTACAATATATATTACTAAATAAATCTCAAATGCAAATACTGAAATGTCATACAATTCATATCCAAATTAAATGTTTACCCGTACACCACTGCGTATGAGTGATATGCGCTTAAGGCATCTTAAAACCCAGCTGGCTTATGGCTTGCCTAGACTCTCCGGATCACCCCAGAGCAGAGCAGATAAAGAGAGGCTTTAGATATAATGCTATATAGTGCTCTCTTTGTCACTTTAACTGGTCAACTTGGCTGCTGTTGCAGAAACGTGCGGCAAAACCCAAGGCCAGCTGGCGCAAATTGAAAGCAGACTCGGCATTCTAATTGAAATCCACTTACAAGCGGAGCTCCGCCTGCAGGGAATCACTATTAGAAACACATACATTATACATAAACAAAAAATAAACTAAAAAATAGAAAAATATCAAGCAATGGTTTGAGAAATAATAATAAAAAATCAGATATGATAAAAGCAGGAACTGCGAGCAGGGGCGGCTGTGGGGATCAAGAAACTGCCAACCCTGAGACGGAGCCGGAGACGTAGACCCTCTTGTCAGCCGGTTCTACAAATAAACCCATGTGCACGCATTTATGGCCGACTCTATGATGGCTTCTATTGCTATTCCAAAAAAAAAAAACAAAATACAAATAAAAACAGCAAAATCTCAGCTCGTGTGTCTCTTTTCCTGCGAAGCAATCATATATGTATGTACAGGTTTTTTGAATTTCACGGCACATCTTATTAAATATTCTTTGTGCTGCTGCTGCCTCGCCTTCTTCTTTCTTTGACAGTGAATACTAAGTACAGTGATCTTGAAGAAAAAGAAGGTCAATTAGTATTACATGTCTTAAATTATTAAATATATATTATAAAAAATAATCCTGTACGTTTTTTTTCTCTATTTGCTATTTACATTTATATATTTACAATTTAAATTTTTATTGTAAAAGAATTGCAAAGATACTACCATAAAAAACCCACTATATTTACATTAATTCTCAAATTAAAAATAATAATAATAAAATAAACCAAATGGTACATTTTTGTACATCTTTTCCATCTACAAAATTATTAACAATTAAAGTTAATCACAATATTACATTTCATTTTCCAGCCAAAGCTTTGGGCATCATTAATATAAAAAACGGCAATTTCTGTGATTTATTAAACAAGTTTCCCCTTCAAGAAGCACTCACTGTATTTCTTTGATACATAAACATATATTTTTTTTGGTTGAAGCAAACAAATCGGTCAACGGGCAACGTCCCCGGGCACGTTTTGTTTCTGCCAAAAAGCCAAGACAACAGCAAAAAATAAAACGAGAAGAAATAAAAAACACTCATTTAAACAAAGCTTCCGCAATGGTTTGACTTCTTTGCACTTTGTTATCGTTCACCAGATGGCTTTTTCCTTTTTTTCCTCCCAGTGATGGCGCTTCTGCCTGCTCTCCATCTTCTTTTGGGCAATTTTTTATCAGAGATATATCGTATATATTTCAAAAACCCCGCCGAGTTCGAAGAACTCTGAGCACATCACAGAAACATAAACAAAGTCCAACAACAAAATTTGCAAACAAAATGGCCGGCAGGTTTTTTCTTTGCTTTTTTTGGTTCACATTAAAAACTATTAGAAGCGGTTCAGGGGCCTCTCGCAGATATTTATTTGTTGACGTTGGCCAACTTCAAGTCGGCCGACTGCACAACACCCAACAAGCCAGCGAATGAGGCAAAAACAAATAAAATACAAAATACGAAGAAAACAAAAACAAAAAAAAAATGTAAAAACACCGAAAAACAACAACGAAAAAAACAAGAGCTCGGATCACTGGTATTTTTAGTATGTGGCGATGATTTACAAGGTGAACCGGTAAGGTAGCCAAGCCAGTTCAAAACCCCAAGCACAGGTCGCTTCGGCTCCGGCGGCTCCGGCCGCCCCCTCTTGGCCCGCTTGGCCGCCGGTTAACCCCCTCCGACCAGCACAGAAACCCACCACCTGCTCCACCGCAAACAAACATTTTCAAAATAAGGGAAACACTACTTGCAATATTTAGTAAAACAAAATGTATACCAAATGAGTGAAATATTTTGAAACCAAAGTTTGTTTAGATAAGAATTAAAAAAGAAGAGATTGAGATTACACTTTTTTTTAAATGCTAAATAAGAAATGCAATTAATTAACACAACCTTTTATTGTTTATGTTTGAAACATTAAGATTACATTCTTAAAACGTCCTTTTAAACTTTTCCTGCTTATCCTTTCAGTTTGAAACTTTATGAAGGCTGAAAATAAAATAGAAAATGCTCTTAAAAGAAAACACATTATTTTAAATTACATTCCTAAAATCTCATGAAAAATAAATTTATTTAAATATATTTAAAGGGGTTATTAGGCAACCAATATAACCAATATAAATATATTATTCTTCCAATTTTTTTTGGCTACCTTGGTATATTAAATTCCCCTTAAAAATGCTTTAATTAGTTGCTGACTCATGGGTAACCTTATCAAAATCAAACCAATTATCATCTCTTGATTCTAATCGCCGAACGTTATCAATTTGAAGGTGAGGTTTTCCCAAAATGCCTAATGGCAGGCAGTTCATCAAAATAAAATAAGAACTTAAATAAAAAAAAAGTCTAAAAAGAGCATTTAAGAGTTCACTCTCCCCCTCCTACCTGATATCTTGTTTTCTTATAATGAATGACGTCTGCATTTTGTGATGTTTTTGTTTAGGGGAGACATCACACACCAGAAAACCAGAAGCTAATTAATTAACTAATAAAAATGCAACTTGAAATGCTTATCAAGCGGTTTGATTGCAAATTATTATTATTATCAAGAAGCGAGCGACATTTGCAAAGGTGATTCATAGCAAACAGACAGGGGAATTACCCGGGTCTGAGCAAGTGCCTTTTGAGGAGGTCCCGAAATGTAGAATATAGAAATATTTCTCCAAAAAGAAATCCTTCACTCTGTCAAGAGTTTTGCCTCGTCATCCCAGCACTCGTGCCAAGTGCTCAATTCAATGTCTAAATATAAACAATTATAAATAAGCGGCTTAGTCAATAATTATTTGTTTATTGTTCTGGCGTAATTGTCTTGATATTTTATTCTCAGATTTCGGCTCGATAAGGCCCCCAGTCAGTCGCGAATATTATAGATTTCCGCGGCGATTGAAGAATTGCTTATAAATAGGAGGAGGAGGAGGAGTTGTGTGACTGGGAAATCCCTTGACCCGATCATGTGACCAGGGAATGGAATGCCTTGGCCGTCCTTGGCCTTCACATACATTTTCAATCTCCTTTACCTCGGCCACTTACTTGCTCGTCCGCCTGGCAGGTTACTCTTCTGTATTCTTCCCTATATTTGGATTATTTCATTTTTGTACCCGATTTGCTTTTGGGATACATTATTTTTGGGGGTTTTTGTTTAAGGGAAACTTTAACAATACAACCATTATTCTGGTTTATTTATTGTTCGCATTTATTTCTATTTTATGCTTGATTTATTAAAAAATTCTTGGTTTTGTTTGGGCTTTATAGTTATTATTTGTTCAATATCCGTTTGTTGTTTATTCGAGAATTCAATTATTACCAGCATATATATCACTCTGGGCCATTACTCAGCGTTTTATTTTCTTTTTTTTTTTATTTCGTTTGTTGAAGAAACGTATATGGGGGTAGCATCTACTTTGGGCTTTAAGGCTAAAATATTTTGGTAATTAACTTACTGCGCATATTTTTAATGATACATTAAAGAGAGATCAGAGATCAAGAAATTAAACAAAAAAGGAAAACAATTCAAATAAATAGTATTTGTGTTATTATTTTTATTGTGAATATCCTTTTGTTGGTTGAGTAACTATTTTTATGTTTCCTTTTAAGGTTTTCTCTAATATTTCCTTGATTTTCAAACTATTTCCTTTTGATTCTTCAATATCCTATCCATTTTACTACAATTTGGAAACAGGTTCTAGCTGAATATCCTGAAACATCCTTGAAATTTATTTAAATTTATTTTGGCCCCCTTAATATTATCCCTAAACTTTTAATAAAATTATTTCCGCCCTCCCCTAATTTAGTCCTTGGTTTAACATATATTTAACCCATTTTTAGAGTGCATCCATGATTCGGGGGTCACCAGTGGCGGTAGGTAACCTTCCTTCCTTTGTTTTTATTTTTTTTTAAGACATTTCATTGCTGCTCCCGTTGTGGCTTGTTGTTTTTCGGATTGTTCAATTATTTTGTGATGTTCTTGTTGTTATTGCTGCTGGACGTGCTGCCACCAACATAAAATATATATACATATATATATATATTGTGGAACTTTTGCTGCTGTTATTGTAATTTATCGACTCGGATGCTACGTGAGTGTTATTGAAAATGGTCATTTTGTCAGCACTTTGCCAGCGGCAAACAGCACCTCCACCTGCACCGATATTGTGGATTTATATTCGTATATCCATCCACACACACACGCCTGGGTGTTCGAGTTTAATGTATTCAAACATTGAACTTTTATATTGTCGGCGCAAGTGACCATAATGATGATGAGGAAGGGGCGGTCCGTATCAGTTATGCGGGGCGTGGCCGCAACGGTTAATTGTTATGCCTCCTATATATACATATATAGTAGCACATATTTTAGAGATATTAATTTGTATAAGGTAAATTAATCTATTTTATTTTAAGTTTAGTATTAAAAATTTTTGGCCTTTTTTCAAAAATATCACTGGAAACCTTTAAAGCAATTACACTTCTACTTCGTACTTTAAATGCAAGTCCTTCTGGATATTTAAAATGTTTATAAAGAAAATATCTATCAATTTATTTATTCATGATTCAGTTTTTCAGCCAAAAAATATATAATATTTAACTTTAAATTATATTAGATCAGATTTAAGCTCAGTTTGATTTGTAAACATTTAAGAGAAAAGGTTATGAAGTATTTTGTATGCAAAACCTCAAGGAAAATGTATGGGTACAATGGTAAAATGAAATAAAATTATAATTCACATGCAAACGGCGCGGCATAAATATGTGAACCACACAAAATATGTTAACAAGATATAGATAGATATAGAAGCGATAGCTGTGGCCAAGTGGACGGAATTATAACTATTGTCAAAGCTGTCGAACCTAGATTTTTTATCCGCCTTTTACAGCTCTCCCCCTTCCCATAAATTATTGAGTTTTATCGTTTATTTTTTTGTAAGGTTAACACAATAAATATTCAGCTGCGTCTTTTATTTAGTTGAGAATTTTGCACAGGGGAGTGGTTTGATATTGACAGCTTCTTTCCCGAAAGTTACTTAATTTTTGCTCTGAAATAATTTATTTATTGTTAATTTCAAGATAAGTGGGTTAACAAATCTCCCAAGACATGCACCTGTTTGTACTTAAAGTCGCATTTTAATAAATCAATCAAACAAAAACAACACTCGTTGCCTAATTGTGTGGAAAATGCAATCATTAAATGTTAATTTATGACTAAATCATTGTAAAATATGATCTTCGCTGTAAGAAACAAATAAATGTTATGCCAGCAAGGCTAATCAAAATTCAAATCGAATTCTAATTTCACCCCGCCCTCAGCCCGAAATTCGTTTCATTTTAAATATAGACAAACGATAAAGTGGACCGAATATTGCGGGAGGAGAAACTCTTAAGCCGCGATGCGACATTCATAAATTACCAAGTGTTTGGCATATTTTGATGGATCACCACGCCATTTGTCATAATGTTTGAATTAAAAGCCACAAAACCGCACGACACAGAAATGCCGAAAATAAAAACTGGTTTCGTTTCGATTCGATTTGGTGGCGATTCTCCCGGCCCAGAAGACAGGCCTCCCCCAGACAGTGTCCAATTTTCAGCTTCCAAATTCCTAGATTGAAAACGACGTACATGTTATATGTTGAAAAAATAACAAAATATAAATATATTGTATATATATGTATGGTATACTGTGTAGTTTCGCAAGAGGCGAGTGAGCTTTTCATTGATTAGCGATAATTAAGCAAGGGTTGAAGGGGTTTTGACCGCGGAGGATAAGCACTTAGCGCAGCCGTGTTAATGGTCCACTCTAATGTCACAGCATTAATTGAAACATGCAAACAATGCTCCAAAATGTTGTTTTCCCAATGCGATGACTGATCATCAAAGTCTGGCCCGGATCAGGGATTATAGATTGTTGAATTTGAATTTAAATTGTGAATTTCACCTGCGTTGATAGAGCAAACAAATATGGTGCTTATCAATTAGATAGTTCGCAATTTGTTGCTAATTGCAATTTACATTAAGTGAAATAAATATTACGGAATTATATTGGAAACAAACTAAATAGTCTTCTCACTGTTTATTTAATTTTTTGCAATAATATTTGTATTTGTTTCGAGCTTTTCACTCGCTTACTTATCGTTTAATAGAAGCTAAGCTCCGTCTGAATGTCGTCTATTCTTATTTTTTTTTTCAGAAGCAGCTGTGCTAATTTTTTCCCGCTATTGTTTGGAAAAACTCACCCTGAGAGAGTTGAACAACGGCGAAAAAAATACAAAATATATAAATATTGACTACATAAATGATATTTACCCACCAGTTACCAGTTGGAAAGAGTTTACTACGTCAATTTGTGTGGCGTGTGGCAATAGGGGGAAGGTCGTGAACACGGCTTCATGGCGTAGATCTGGGAGTCTAGAATCTAGAATATAGAATATAGAATCTAGAATAATTCACCCAATATATATGTGTGTGTATCTCAAGCGGAGCGCACAAGTGTATCTGGAAGTAGCTGTGTTTCTCTGTTTTCTAGACATTGAAATGTACATATAGTTCGCATTTGATAGCTAAGACACGACACCCCCACCATCACCCCCACCAGTTCTATGTATTCCAAATTTCTTGCGATTGTGAAAAATATTCCGGGGGGCGGCTCCATTGATCTATTGATGGAGGAGAGAGGCGATTGTCAAGTTGTGCCTTTATGACAATCCATTGTTAGGCCTGGTTTCTTTTATAAGATCAAGGGATTTAATATCTTAATTATTATTATAACATTTTTTTAACTATATTTTTTGTATTTATATTTTCGTTTTATCGATATATTTATATATTCTACCATGAGCAACCATGATATATATGCTTCCAATATTTTATTTATAAAATAAAAATATTTTATTTTCTATTAAATATAAAAATATATGTTTACAGCATTTTCTACATATAATTACATTTTTTTTTAATTTTTATCAAAGGAAAATACAGGTGTCCATCCTTATTCCTTTTCTTTTACTGAAAAACAATTCAAGAAGTGATTTAGAAATTAAACCTGACACGATATATATACTACGAGTATATGTATATTAAAATGTTCACCAAACAGGCTCTGGGAGAAGGACAAAAGGCTGAAAAGTTAATGAGTTTCAATGATTGCAAAATACTCAGATCAATAATATACAATTAACTGGAACAGCAGATTATTATTATTATTTTTTTAAGGGCCTTGCCAAAATTTAAAAGAAATACACAAAAACCAAGCTTTCAATTGGCCAATAAAATGTGGCATAAAAAGTCTGGGCCTGGGCGATGAAATAAAAATTGCAATTGAAATGGATCCGAGCAAAAAGCGACATTCTTGTTTTCGGGGTGTGGCGGCGAGTTAATTCAAGATTTTGATATCGAACTGGACAGCAGCGGCCAGTGGCCACCGCCGACGACCGAGCACAGACCACAGAATATTGCGCATACGCCACGTGCAGCCAAGCGGCCAAGTGAGCAATGTCAAAATGAAAAGAAAAAACACAAGAAACGGTTTAGAAAGGTTGCACCATTAAGATCGGAGCTCCAACTCGTCAAATCAATTAATTATTATTATGACTTGAATGGAGCTGCATTTTTTATGAATTCACATGCAAGAAAAACTTTATTATATTTAAAATTATTGTGTGTCATGAAAAATGAGAAGTTTCTGAAGCTTTTTGCTCGCAACTAAATTATGTTGGCAATAAGAAACATTTCAGGGATTATGGAAATTTTTAAATTTAATGACAATACTTTAAAACTTTAAATAAATGGTGTTTGGAAAAGGCAATTTGAAGAATCAACAAGCCTTGACTTTCTTGCCAACCCAAAAAGTATATCAGCTTGGATTTTGAAAGGAATAGAATCATTCCCTTGTTGTTTGAACTACAGTGAAGTTTTTTTTTCTTTTTTACATTTTATTTATTTTGTATTATCAGGAATTTTGGATTTCATTTCGACGTGCATCCAAACCCCGGAGTAGGCGAGTACAAAGGGGACTTCTTCCTTCTTTATTTTTCTGAAATTTAATATTATTTTAATTTATTTGTGATGTCGTTTTACGTTTTAAGGTTTGGGTTTATTTGTTATGGTTGAGCCTCTGAAACACCAGTTTGCTGCAGTGTTAGTTTGCAGTAATTGGCAGTCCTTTATTTTTAATTAGGATATTTGTTTACAGAACTGTTTCTTTATTTTTGCTCTTTAAAATTCGTATTAGTTTTAGATGTCACATTAATATTCGTCTTTTGTCGTCTTTTCTTTTGTAGCCATCCTTTCTTTATTTTTTACTATTATTATATGCAATAACAAATAACTCGGAAGCACTCTGACTTAATTCAAAAGGTCTCAGGTCTCACTAAAAACTGTATGCAATAATTAAATATTAATGATTTTATACAAAGAAATCTAACTGTTTGAGCTACACTCACGAGACCTTCCTGCCATATTCGTCGACGACTTGATCATATTTTTAATTGATATCTTCTTCAGCAGCATGTTTTTAATAACTCTTTTCCTACTCTTGGCCCATTGTTTACTCCACTCATACATTCAGGTATTCGGACTAATAGCACAAACGACCTGTCGTCGAGCTTATGTAATTGTTTGCCTGGCCTTTGTCTTCACTGTACCGCGCCTGCTCCCTGCCTCGCGGAACAGTGGAACCTGGTTAATGTACGTCCTTGACCATCGTTGTCGCACTGGCAGGCCAAGAAAACACGCACCCAGACACACACAGCAGTCGGTTTGGCCGTTCTTCGGCATGCAACTGCATCGGCTCAGTTCGGTTTGGAACGCATTGGATCGGTTTTTCTTTTTTGGAGTCCAAACCGATCCGATCCGATCCGAACCGAAGGTGGACAGACCAGTTTGCTGTTAGCGATTGCAAGATTTATTTATAGACTCTGGAACTGGCACTGCACCGACTGCACTGGCTCTTAACCTCCATTTGGGACACGCGGCGTATGAGTTATGTCGATTGCGGTTCACTGCAAATTATGCGACACGATTTTTGCATTGCAAAAGAAAATAAAAAATGTCAGCTAAGGCGGCAGTAATAATGCCAGAGGTACACATATATATTTGGAGATCCTGGAAAATATGTCCGCCATTAGTTAATACCCCTTGTTGAGGCTTCAGGATGCAGAGGAACCTTGCTCGATACCGGGCTTTAATTATTCATAAATGTTTTGAATATAAATGTGTAAATATAAAACATAAACAACATGAACTATAATTTATTATTATTATTGATATATTCGCTTATAAAATAGTTACCTTTAAAATGTATTTTAAATATAAAAACAATTCAGACCTTTAATAATTTCTTACTTTCATAAACTTTTTAATTTAGAGTTAAAATTCAAAGACAAATCAAATAAGTTGACTCTCTGCTCATTTCCCTGCTCCTAATAGGTACCACCAAAGTCGGTATCCTGGCCCAAAGCCAGCTTAAGGCAGTATTTCCTCGACGGCCATTGCCAAAACTTCTGGCGGGGATCCTCCTCGACGGTTCTGGGTTTCTTTGTCGGATGCTCAGTTCAGTAAATCAGCACAAATGGTGTCACATTTTGGCCAGCTGCTGGACGATGGCCGATATCCGATGCCAGCAAATCGTCTTAATGCGCTGATAACCAACTTGGCCCGACTTAACTCAGTCGAGACGAGGCGAACCCAAACCCAGACCCAAACCCAACCCAACCCGACCGAACCGAACTGAGCCGGGCCCGGCGAGCGGTCCATCGATTCTAGTTTCAACCGGCGCCAAGCGGTTTCTGGCTGTTTCGATCCACGTCCCAGTCACCGTCGCCGCCTGGCCGCCTTGCCGGTTTCCAATAATATTTATTTACATACCCTCGATCGGGGTCTTACGGTGATAGCCCGGCGTTTGGTCCGGAGATATTGGGCGCCTTGTACAATACCTGGTCCATAGTTCAGTGTGCAGTTCTTGGAATATTTTAAAGTTGGGTATATGATGATTTATAATATAGTTTTACCTTTTTTACGGTTGAAATATTTATAACATTTTTTGAATATATTTGTTTTTTTTTAGAGGTTCTTCCTTATTACATATCTATATGAAATTTTTAATTTTTTTCCATTTTTCAAGACCCACAATTATTTCATGATCTTGCTAAGAGTATCAATAGCTATAGCTTCCAACAATAAAATCTTGTTCCTATCAATAAATAGTTTTACATATTTCTATGACATTTTCTTTGGCTAGTTTTCCTTCGTTTTAGCTTTGCTTTAGAATATCTAATCAATCGGTTTTCCCCATTCCAAAAACCCACAAGAGTATCTAGCATTTTCCAACTATCAATATCGGGCCTTTCCCCACTAGTTTCGTGTGCCTCGTTTTCGATTGGAATCGGTGTGGATCGAAGGCGCTAAGCCAAGCCATGCTGCTGCTGGCTGTGGACAAAGACAATTGGAAGATTGATGGCTGCTCCACGGCTGGCTAATGATTCAAAGCGACCGTTCCGTACCGCTAAGCCACCTCGATCCGTACTTAACCATTCTGATCCGTTTCATTCCGAACCGATCGGTCGGGCCTCCCAGCCACTATTTACCGTTGCGTCTGCTGGACTTCTTGGCTCGCGAACGCGGCTTCCAGTGGGTTGTTGGGTTTCCCTGGGTTGGGCACTGTTGTTGGCACTATCATCCAGTCTAGGAACCTAATTTATACAATAAAAATAATACAGTATCCAGCAACGGATTGGAGTTATTTAATTTGTATTTTATCTCTAATAATATTTGCTTTATTTTGACTATGATTCAGACCTCCGGTATCTCCTTCTTGGCACCCATAAACAAAAATTAATTAGAATATTGTATCAAGCTCTAAATCTTAAACTAAAGTACTCCACTTCAACGTAAAGATTGCGCTATTAAATAATGAATCATTTGTTTTCATTAAAAATTTAGTGATTTACCTTATGGAAAATTATACCACTTATGGTACTTCCAGAGAAGGTTTATAAAATGCATTTAAATTAAATGTAAGTAAAATATTATAAGAAATTTAAAAAATTATAAAACCTTATGATACAGCAGATCCCTAATCCCTCCCACACTGCACCCAGATCCCTTGAGCTGGAGCTATCGAATCAAACCAGAGATTCACCCAAACTGGGGGGCAAAGACATGTCACTTGGATGTTGAATCGGTGGATCGCTGGACCGCTGGATTGCGGCGGCTGTAAACCAATTGGGTCCGGCGCAGAGCGGTCTCCGGGCTGCAGCTGTGTGCGTGTGCTTGGCCAAGTGTTAATTGTTCTTAGCCATTATTAATTGATTGAATTAATTAATGAATGACTGGACGAGACGCAATAGCAAACGAAATCGAATCGAATCGAATGTGTGTTGCTGCAGATGATGAAATGCCGCGAATGGTAAACAATGATTATGCTTACAGGCAGTGAACTTGAGGAGGTTATTAAAGCTAAAATTCAAGTGCGGTAGCCGGGGGCGCCAAAGCAAATACCCATATATTCATCCCCAGTCTGAGTGACCCACATGGGTGTCGCCGGTTCGCCAGCCAGATAAATGCCACGCATATCCCTGACGCGCGTTTTGTCGCTTTCGCGGCAATAGATTTATGGTTCATACGAAGCTCATAAAGTGATTTGCAATTTGCTAAAGCCAAACACAAGCACAAACAATGAAGAACCTACAAAAAGCCGATTCTAACGCAAACTCTTATCGCCGGAAAGATCCCGCAGATTTCACAGATCTCACACAGATCTCTGGGTTTGGCTTAGTCAGCGGACTCAAAGTGCTGAAAGAAAATTATGTACAATGGTGATTAGTTAAAAGCAATTAATACATTCAATCCTTCCTTGATTCTAAATAAAATAAAAATTCTCAATTAACTTTAATAAATATCCATACCCTTCCTAAAACTTTATAAACCAACTTTAGAACCTTAAATATTTTTCGTTTCACAGTTAAAACCCCTTCCAGAGCCGCAAAACTAGTTTATAAATAAAATAAAAAATACATTCCATTGGGCGGCGATTTAAATAATTCTTCCATAAACCGAGTTCCAGTTGGTAAAGTTCGTCTGTCTATCTTATCTTGGCCAGCAGCGGGTTTATCTTTCGCGTTAGTCAGCCACCTGCCATAAGAGTCTGAGGAGAGTTAAGTATCTTGTGATGACTGGTGAGGATTTTGTCTTTGTGTTTTTTTGGGGGTTTTTCTTGTCATTGCCATTAGTGGTGGGGGTGGGCTAAGTTGCATAACGCCAGATTCATACAGATTTGATTAATGGAATATATAGAATCTAGTATGGAGTATCGTATATGGACGTAGGTATTTGCACGTGTCGCGCCTCCAATTAGCACCCCATCGTACGTAGTTACAGCTATCATGTGGTGTCTACGCTATAATTGCATAACCCATTATGGGGCTGGTGAGATCTGACTACCTCCCAACCTCCCTCCTCCCCCAATTAATATGTACATGCATCCGGGTGACGCATTCCAGGAGGCCAAATGAATCAGTCCGATCTTTGTGTATATAGTATAGCGCGCAGGCCGATCTTAACAGAGTCAGCTTGGGGCAGATCAGTGCAGATTGTGGCTTGGATATTTAATTGAAATGTGAAATGTGTCTAATAAATAAATTGACAATTAAACGAGGGACACTGTCAGTGATCAGAGCTAGAGTTCTTCCCAACTACATACGCTATACATATACATATATATCCCCACAACAAACCATGGATCTCTTTACTATATATAAACACACATGATATACTCGTAAGATTGATATGTTTGTTGTTGTCCGCCTGGTGACGTAGACTGCAGTTTTGTATTATTCCATTAGGATTAATTACGCAGTGAAGGGTTTAATTCTGTAAAAGAAATATATACATTTTTCCATTCAAATTAGTTGCAAAATTATCAATAAATAACCGTATTATATTTTAAAGAGTTTTCATAACACAATATGGGTTATAAGACGACCTTGAAATTGAGTTTAACGACCCTCTCATATCGCTGAATAGCTCATTTAGGCTTATTTACACAACGGAATAAGTAAGTATCTAGCAGGCAACCAGAAGTGAACCCAATAAACCCAAAGCAACAGCAAGGCAAACGTTCTATAGACCGAATTTCAAGCAGATTCTGGCTAACGAAGAAGGCCAAAACATTGCGGATATGCTTAAAGATTCGCAATTTGTCGTGCCCGCATCTGCTTATCCATATACATATATAGAAAGATATATACATATATATATACATATATATGATGCTTTTGTGACGTCAGGGCAAGATGACGAAAAGCGAAAACCGAAAGCCGAATAACGAAAACCGATCCGAAATTGAGACAACAATAAACGACAACGTCGTTCGTTTAAGCAAACAAATAAATAATTAATAAATTAAAAAATGAAACGATAAAAAAATTGCTTGATGGCTCGTCTGGCTTTTGTTTTTTCTCATTTTTTTCCCCAATTGCCATGGGATATGGTTATGTATGTGTGTACATTTATGGGGGAGGTAAGTATATGGTTGTATATCGGTGGCTTTTGTTTTGTTTGCCGATCTGTTTGTTTGTTGTTTTGCATTAAACAATTGACGCACTCCCCTGACAGTGACACACAAAAAATTATGATGAGAGTTGCACCGCTACGATTTCTTGGCTCTATTATCGGCTTCTTATGTTTCAATATTACGTAGCCGCAGTGGTGGCTCATGGCTCATGCATTTGTTTCAATTTGGCATGTCTTGCAGTTAGCGTTATCTAATTATTTTATAACCTTCAGGACCCTTATTCCATCCATTAACATGTCCTGTTTTTGATTCCCAGTTCCATTATTCACTTTCCACATCCCATGTTCCAAATTGTTGTATCCTTTTAATTACTCAATTACTTGTTACGTATAACGTTTTATTTAATGTGATTGTTGTGTAACACATATCCTTTATTTTCAACATCCCGGACACATTTACATTTACATTTCATTTATCCCATACTCCACATATCCCTCGATTTATCAATGGCGTTGCGCCAATTGTTGTCTCATCTCTTCCATTAACGGCAATTATCGGCAATTATTGAATTAAGATGTGCTAAAAAAAAAGATGTATACAAATATTCGCATGGCAAGGGGCTAGGGGGAGAGAGGAAGTGGCGATATCGGTGCCGTTAAATCCAATTTTCAATACACACACACAGGAGCACTCCACAAAAGTGGGCGTGGCGTCGGCATCCGATAATTTCTAATGAAAGTTGAAAAGCGCCGCTTAAAGCGATTGGCTGGCGTGTGAATCCCACCGATGATCGAGCCGCAACCCGCGGCGAACACGTTCGAAGCCGCTTCGGACGCGGGGGCGAACTTCCCGGCGATGCTGCGCCATCAACAGTGGAGCTAAATGTCTTAACTCAGTTTAATATTAAGCCACTGTTTGGGTGAACTTTAGATAGATAATGCAAACTAGATGCATAGATACTCAGATTTTTAAAAACTTAGATATTTAAAGGCTTAGATACTTTGATAATTAGCTAAAGAAATACTTAGATACTTTGATACATAGAAAATTAGATACTTTGATACTTAGATACTTGGATACTTTGATATTTAGATACTTAGATTCTTAGATACTTAGATACTTATTTCGGCCCACAGTGCGATGCTGCGCTGCTGACACCCACACATACACGCACAGTAAGTGCTCCAAGCTGGCCAGAAGATACAGCCAAAAGCAAACAACCGAAAAAAAAGCTCGTGATCCGGGCGGGCGAGCTCTCTTTTCCGCCGCTCTTCTGCTGCCAGCGCCGATGGCAGCGCCGACGGTGACTGCGACGCCGACGGCATGCAAACAGGATCTGAGCGTATATTACGTAGCGGTCGGCTTTAAGCCAACATCATTCCAAAGCGAACGGCCAGCGATCAACGTTTAGCCAGCGCCAGCAGCCCCCCAACGAAAAAAAATAGCGCTAAAACCCCAAAAACAACAAACACGGCCTGAGAGCGATAACGAGCAGCTGATTTTTTTATTATCTCGCATCGCATCTTCACAACAACAACAACAAAAACAACTGCAGCTGCGACTCTCCCCCGCAGCAGCAACAGCAGCAGCCGCAACAGCAGCAGCAGCAGCAAAGTGAAGTGAACTTCTCGCGCGACTTCGGCTCTCGGAAACTCCTCGGCAAGCGCTTCGGCCGCGACTTTGGCTTCGGCTCAGTCACTTCGGCGACCTCGGGTCGCATCGTAAATTACTTGCAAAGTTAATTTTAGTCTCGGCTTTTAATACCGTTTTAGTGCGTTTTCGAGTTGGTCGTGCCTTTTCCCTCTCCGAAAACTGAAAAACTCGAAACAACACAACAATTTTCAAAGAAACTAACAAAATTCACAAAAACCGTAAACCCAAAATAACAGTAAACCATAAAAAAGTTCCAAAAAAAGGACGGCAACGCAGGAAGTTCCTTTATATTTTAATGTGACTGTTCTTTGGTGACATATCCTGGTTTCAATATTATTTTCCTTTTTTTTTTGGCTCTTCAAAAATTGTTTGTTTTCCAACGGAAATGTAAATCATTCGCCCCCGCCGTGAATTTGACCCGTGCTTCCTGCTTTTATTGAAAACAAATCAAGAACTGTTTCTCTTTTTTTTTGCTGCTGATTCTCAAAAAAGACAATTACGTTAAATTGTCGAAATCAAAATTAAAACAAAAAACATAATTTACGAAATAAAAAATACAAAAAAAAAACCGCGCTCACACAACACACAGAGGCGGCAGAAACGCATTAAAAGACGGAAGTGGATTTTCGCTAAGCGGCAAAGCGGCGCATCCTGTTTTGGGCTTTCCCACTGAAAACGCTCTCACACACACTCACTCAATCCGGTGGTGCACACTCACACACACAGTTCGGATTCGTGTGTGGCTCAGGCTCACGTATAGGAGTCTTGACGGTAAGTGTTAGAGGCTTTACTACAATTATTAAGTTTATATATGTAACGGGTCCTTTTTGAACAATATTTATAAAGATCGTAAAACTTATCTTAAAAGGTTTTATAATGCAAATAATGGAATAGAATATGGCATTAAAAAGGCAGTGAGAAGTTTAAGAAATTAAGAATCCCCCAGAACCATTAAATTAATTTTCTATATTAAACAATCTTGGGAAATAATTTTAAAAGGATAGAAAACTAAATCAATTTATAACAATATAAATGTTTCATAAAAATAAATCTTCTGTCTAAATTATTTATTATTTGAAGGATATATCTGTGAAATACAATTATACATTAATTAAATAATAAAAAACAATTGATTAAACACGCAAAAGATGTCTGATAAACAATTATATATTTTTTTAATCTTTATAAAACGGCCTAAAATGATTTTTCAAATTTTAATACACAGTATTTCTTATTTTTTGTATTCATTTACAAAGTTCTAACAAGTTTTAATATTCCTATAGCCAAAGCCAGTTACAATATGTTTAATGTAAGCCAATTAAGGTATTGATCTTTGGGCAATACAACTGTCATAAAGACCATTAATTAGCCTGGTAAACACTTTCAAGTTGGGTTATACGAAAACCTCTTAATCATGAGAATCATTTTGTAAACTTTCGACTTTAAAACCAAAACCAACTGGTGACTGACGGCAACAAATAAATAATAAATAAATAAATAAATAAACAAATTGCATAAACTTTTTCGGCGGCTTAGCTGGGGACCCCAAAGCTCGAAATAGGAAAATAGCAAAACGAAACAGAAAAGTGGAAATTTTGTTAGGTAATTCTAATGAAAGCTAAGTAGGCGTGGCAAATTTGGGGTTAAGATATTTGGGAAATGTTCAAGTCTAGCCTTTAAAAGGTTTTATTTACCAAGCTGAGGGCAAAGTTTCTTAGCTCACCAAAACTGGGTTAAATATTATTCAGATATTTGTTTTTTGCCTTAACTTTGCACTATTTATACCACAAAAACGGCGAGTGGGTGGTCCTACGCCCGTACACACACAAACACCTACGATCACCCACAGCAGCAGCAGCAGGCCCAAAAATATGGCCATGTGACTGTATCTGATGGATACGTTTCAAGTATTCAGATTTGGGATTTCGCAGGGCGTACGTCGATGGATTTTTGGCATGCGCAGTGCGGAGACACGGGCGTTATTTAAGCGCTGGCCGCGCATGCGCAGCTTGTCAATCGAGACGAGACGGCTCCTAAGGGGCTTATAAAAAGGCAGCTCACATCTGGCGCCCCGGATCAGCATAGAAAACTTTCACTGCCTATCTGGCTATCTGACTGTCTGGCTGTCTGGGGATCCATGCCAGAGTTTCGAGTTTTCGCGCTGAAGATGCGTTCACAGGCGGAAATCCGCACACAAATTGCCCACTTCCAATTGCAATTTGCATAAATGTTACGATAACAAATCACCTAGAAGTAGAAGCAGAAATAGAAACAGCTAAAAAACAACTGCCAACTGACGAACAGAAAAAATACTAATACTAAAGTTCTAATTAAAAGTGCTTGCCGCCGCGAGCGGGGGGTGGGGGGAAACTAATTAACATTTTTCAAGCGCAGAATGAGCTAACACACAGAAAAAACGGAAAAAAGAACAGAAAAAAGTTAAGTAAATAAAGGTGAGAAAATCAATTCATGACGACAGCGGCAAGTCAAGTGCCCACTTGAGTGGAAAATCAATGCACTTCCGCAAAAAGTCAGCAAACACAGGCAAACATACAGATACAGCCTATAGATACATCCGCAGATTCAGATACAAATCAGAAACAAGCTTCATTTGTTGTTGCTGTTGCTGTTGTATTATGAAATATTTATGGCACAAAAAGTCGCACAATACTTAGTTGTGGAAAATGTTTTAACGGTAACAACGGGTATTAGAACAGAGCTTTATTTAATTAATTATTAAGCCTAACAACTCAGCGCCCCTCTCGACAGATTATCTAACCCGAAAATACATTTACTAGCAATTATTTCAACGCTTTGCTGGCAATTAAAATGGGCTGCTCAATTAAACTATAAACTTAACTAATTATATAACTGAAAATATATTCACAGTTTTGCTTCAATGGGAATTCTATGAATTTTATGCATATTTTCCCCTTCGAGTAAATAGTTTTGTGCAAAACAATTGTTACAAAATTATTTACAGCCAGCTTTTAAATAATAAAATAACAAAATTATTCACCAGCTGAAATCGCTTAATTATAATGCGAAAAAGATCTTGAGAAAGACAGTCAATAAATTGCTATAATCAGAGTCTTTTGATATCATATATATATATATATATATCTGTATATATAATATGGTCATAAATTCAAAGCCCACACTGACGGTAAGCACCATTAAAAATAGATGAAAACAAATGCCCGAATTATGGGCTTAACTGTTCTAGATCTCATGACTAACATGTCCAGTTAGACATGTCCATTAATCAATCAGGAATATAGCTGAGAAAGCGATAAATTATAGACTCCACTTGTCTTGATCAGACACAAAAAATTGAAATTTATTAGTGTCCATAACCATATAGATATAGATTGAAATATACATATACATATCAGTTTTCTTTTGTTTTAATTTTTTTTTTTCGGCTGCGCCCGGACAGGTGAAAACTTTCGCCCAGGCTTATATATTGTATTGTCTGTTATTTTGTTCTACAAATATAACTTTTAAATATTTTACGTATTCATTTTGGAAAGGCTGTTGACGTTCAAAAAACAGCGAAACATCTGCAAATGCTGATAATAATTTAGCTGTCCCTCTGTCTGTCTGCTATATAGCTCCTATATATATATATATATATTGTTGATATCGGTTTGCGATCGTTTACACAGCAATTTGTTCGCTCAGCTTCTTCATAAATGACGGCTGGCGGCGGCCAAGACATCATCTTGACTTTATTACTCATACGCACCGTGTGCCCAAGTGCACATGTGCTGTGCGACTGGATATACCTCCTTGGCACGACCAGTGTCAAATAGACCAGCAAATATTTGCATCCCCCCATCCGTATATATGCTAATACACTGGCCAAATACTCCTAGTCTGTATTTTCAGCCTGGCAAATTAGCAGCGACTGAGGCTCCCAACTGGAGCGTCTGTCTTGGCTGGCATCGTATTATCGCTTCATTAAAGTTGGCAACACACAAAAACAGCCTCGCCCAGAAAAGAGCTATTGTCGCCACGATCTGCGATCGAAAATCACTCAATTTTGAATTGGAACACAAACACGCAGACACACACCAAGGTGTCATTAGTCAGTCAGTCGATTTGCATTTCGCAGAAAAGCAGAGACAGTCAGTAAATGTTTTGGCAGCAAATGGATAAAATAGTAGTAAAAAAACCTCCTCACTTATAGCTTGATAATCGTGCTCTGAATATAGAATTCTCTGGAAACATTAGTTGATGATTTTCCTCTAAACTTGGTAAGACTGATTAGCCACCTTTAACAATTCACAGATGTGTTCAAATATTTATTTAATGACTTATGCCATTCACGTAATGATAATTCTTTTTAATGATAATAAAGTCAGCTGATTAGAAAATTAAGCACAAGGCCAAGGCGTGGGATTTGAAAGCTTAAAAAAATACTTAATTAATATGAAATATTTATATAAAAAATATATTAAAATAGGTGATCTTTGGCTTGATTTGAACCACTTAAATATATTATATAAATAGCTTTTTTTTATGAGGGTTTTAAGTTTCTGTCTATAATATTTTGGATTAAATTTACTTCCTTAAAAAATCTCCCTAACTCCTTATAAAAAAAACCCTTATAAAAACCTAAGAAAAATATAGTATACATGTCAAATGAGATACAATAAAATTCTTAACTTAAGAATAAGTCAAACAAAGCTGTCTGTAAATGTCGCAACAAAACAATTGATTAAATCCAACTCCCATATTGCATAAGCCACCGAAACGGCAGCCCATAATCCGAGGCGAAAATAATACAAAAAAATAAAGCTAAAACTTGTTTACATCGATACACACCAGTGGCGTATAGACCGACATTTATGTATACATATATATATTTATATGGCGGCTATATGTTTGCATGTCTCTTTTTCTCTGTGGAGTTTCTTTTGTGAATGAAATTAACATGGGAGCCCAGAGCTGCTTGTAACCTTTAGAATCGGAGTTTCAAGGCGCATCTTCATTATCATCATCACCATATACTTATAAAATATAAAACTTTCCACTAAGTAGATGGCAATGAGAGCTGGATCTGGCTTTCACCCAAAACATATATCAAATGGTGACTAGAGAGTTACATATAAAAAATGCGGAAAAAAGCTGCGATCATCACCATCATCATCGCTGGGTGATAAGGCGCTGCTTGCTGCCAGTTTTATGATCAGGTTTTTATTGTTATTTATAGCCAAATAATTACCTGCTCCCTTACCCGATAAGCGGACGCCATATGACCGGCCGGGGCAGCCACGTAGCTTGGCTGATGAATCCGAATCCGATTCCCCCATTCCCATTCCCATTCCCATTCCCATACCCACACCCATTACCCATTACCCATTCCTAGAGAGCATCTGATAGATAAGATTTCGTATTCGCATTCGTATTTCATAATATCTCAACCGGCAGCAGGGTGATATGATAGTGCCTGGTAGCGTCTCAATGGCAAACATTGAACTTTGATGTGCTGCTCAGATTATATAACACGTTCATTATGCCCCATTACTCCCTATCCCAGATCTTGTTATATTCTATATACATATATATTTCTTCTTGCGGCTCAAGCAACAACCTCAATTTTTACGACGCAGAAAAATGAGAAACAATGTGTAGAAATACCAAAAAAAAAATATATCTAAATAACCCAACAATTGAGTTTAAGCCGCAGGCTGAGTAAACACTTAAGTAGCGAAAAATAAATTACATATATACAAGCAGCTGCAGAAGCGGATTTTTGATTTATTTGTTAACAAAAAAAAATAATATTAAAAGAACGGACAGCGGACAGGTGACAGGGCATTTTTCTACCTGATTTTTAGATGTCTCAGATCTTTGCTTTATCCCCATGCGGCGGCGGAGGCCATAATCTTTTCACGCTAAAAATTCTGGCCGAAAATAAAGCACACACACACCACACACACAATGTGGGTTAAGCAAAGAACTAGCTACCAGTGTGTGTGCCTAGTAATTATTCTTATGTTCATAAAGAGACAACAGTAGAAACAGAAACAGAAATTTATAGTTTTATAGTTGACGCTGCTGAAGCGGAAGTTATTATGACAGATAAAAAACTAAAGCCAGGCCAGGCCAGCGTAAACAACTAACTGAAAACGAATCTGTAGCGGCCACGGGAAAAAATTCAATTGGGAAAAAATTCAATTGAGCAAAAAGTTGAAAACTGAAAATGAAAATGAAAATGAAGCTCAATGTTGGCACTTTTTTCTGGACTTTTTTGTGTTCGTTTGTTTGCTGTCCCTGTAGTTTATGTTTCGTTTGTTGTTGCTACTAATTGCATTCTAATCGCGGATGAAGGTCTCGGTCTTGGCCATTTTTAGTTCAGTTTTGAGCTGTATTACGCTTTGATTTGAAGCTTTTTTTGTGTCTCTCTCTCTAGTACGTTGTTGTGGGAAGCAGTTGGCCAAGATGTGCAAAAAATATATATATAAGTGTATGCAACACGGCTATGGGGGCGTATGAACAATATTTTGATAGCCAACGCTGCGTATGCTTGATTTTTAGCCAAGGAAAATAATTATTTCTTAAAGAAATGTGCTTGATTTTTGGTTTATTAATGAGTTTTTGATTTAGCCGAAAGTTTTTATATATGCACCCCGGCTACGGTGGCGTATGAGCAATATTTCGATTTCCAACGCTGCGTATGCGTGATTTTTAAATAAAAAAAGTTTAAGGACTATAAAGTATCATTTAAAGACAACTATCTCTATTCTGAACCATTCTGAGAGCATTTTTTTAGTATAAATATTCTTTAGAGTTTACTTTTCCCTTCTAGAACCTTTCACTTTCACCTGGTTGCATTTCAAGTGCCGGAATTTCCCTACACCGACTTCCTCTTGCACTTTTACCGGCTATATACCTTTATGGCTACCCCGTAAATATTGGTATATATGGTATATACATTGTATAATGGCCTCATATCGCTGGGGCAAACCTATGGCGATAGGAATCAATCGATTTATAGCCGCATGCGGTAGCTTTCGGTATAATCTTTACGGCCCGCAGCGAAATCAATCAATTTAAATTTGATTAGGCCGTGATTTCTGCGCTTCCACAGCACAGAGGGGATTACGAGACGACACTTATATATATATATATATAAATATATATATATGGATGCCTAATATACGACCGAGCCGATTACAGCCTGGTTATACCAATATATTGCTTTATGGCCGGCCAAATCACGCGAACTCACTCGACTCGGGGCGGAAATTGACAAAGTGAGAGAGAGAGGAGCCTTACCTCGTGTATATATTGTATATAATAATATCAAAAGCAAAATAATGCCCATATATAACATACTATATGAGGTATATATAGTAATGTCTGTGCCTGGGTCTCGGGTTAAAAAATCATTGTTATTAATACGATTATTGTGTGCACAGTTGCGTGTTAATTTCACTGTGATTTTACATGGGAGTAGAATAAAAAGATACTATTCTATTCTATTCTAGTTAATTTTTTACTACTACAACTCTATATTTTTGTATATATTTTTTACGCTTCTCAATCTGTTATCCTTAGATTAACTGTCATTAGTCTATATCATTTAATTCGCCCGCTATCATTGTGTCCAAATCTATACCCTGTCGGCGCATCACACTTATTTATTATTTGGCGATCTCGTTGACATTCGGTCACAATTAAAACCCCACAAGATTTTAATTATATCGAAAATACACATACGTACATAGATACACACAGACTGTGCCGTATTGTTATTAAATAATTGTCGCACAATTGCCAGTTGGCCAGTTCAATCAACTCGGCCGACAGTCAACAAAGCGAAACCATTTTCGAAGCGTTTTTCTTATTTTGTTTTTTCTTTATTTTCGAGTTTCTAGTTGCTTATTATCTACATAGAGCTTAGTATTAATAAATATATTGGTAATACAGCCAAGGAGGCTGATCTTTGGCCCCCAAAAATGTATTTTTTATGCCAAATAAATTATAATTTTTTTTGTTTTGAATTATTTTGGAAATATTATGAAGATATATTGTAATAACTATATGGAATATTGAATATAGTTATCAACTCTCATTTCCTGTAGAAACATCTCGTAGAATTATAGCCTAATCTGTTTTGGATTTTAACCTTTAAAACAAATCGAAATAATCCTGGCAATCTCGAACAAAATCGCGCATACGACATGTGCGCCGCAATCGACAAATCCCCCTTAGACAATTCGTCGCTGGGTGATCGCTTAAGCGATTTGTGTTGTTACTTTAATTAAAATATTTCGCATCAAGTGGCCGGCCGGCCAACAATATCAGGCACTCTACCACCATATACTATATAGTATATAATAATGAAATGAAATCAGCAGCTAAAAATATTGGCTATAAATAGGCGGCACGAATGGCCACAAAAAAGGTATATGCTCATATGTGTTTAAGCACCTGGAATAAGGTACAAACCAGTTGGGGCTCCTAGTCTTTTTTTTTATTTTGTTGTATTTTTTTTTCGAGACATTCACGTGACCAGCAAAAAGAGTCGTATTTTTTGTGAAATTTCTGGCAATATAAAAACCTGATTATCGGAATTCATAGGCAAAATGAATCTTTAATTAAATGATAGAAATTCCCGAGGGGACCAAGAATAGACAGTGACTGCTTCTTTTTCGGGCCACTTGACGACTTGTTATTGATATTGACCCATTTGACTTGGTAACAGGTCTCAAGATCACCAAATTTTCGAATCATTTTCCTCGCAAGTGAGTGCGTAATGATTAATTTACATTATTTTTTGTTTTCCTTTGTTCGCCGCCTTTCCTGTTTATGTCTCTCCATTTTTTTTTTTTTTTTCTTTTTATCAATATATAGTGTCCAGGGTTTAGCCTTCGATTCCGATTCGATTCCGCTTCCATTGTTGTAGTCACCTCTTTAGGGGTGATAAGCTGTCAGTCTCTATCAATCAGCCATTGACTTATGTCGATGGCCTCTCGTGGCTTTAGGGCTTAGGTACACACCGAATCGAAGATTAATTGATTTTAAACGATCTTTTAGTATTGATACAGGAACGGGGAAATGTGTTATTTTGGGGATTAAGTGGATTATAGTTTTAGGAAGAAAATGATGGTGATGGGTAGCTCATACCCTTTCCCACTTCAGAGAGAGATAGACTTAAGCCTTCGTTAGCTGATGATTCTTTAAAATCCACTTCACATTGTGCTCTTTATTCGAATGCTCACTCACCCAATGCCAATCAAAGTGTATTGTTTTTTGGCTTTTTTATTTTTTGTTTTTTATGTCTGTTTTCTGTTCATAGTTTGGCTTGAAAACTGGGTCAGCCAAATAGCAAATATGTCTTTGCTCCTCCTCCCTTCGGGCCAGATCCGTTTCGAGGCTTTAGAGCAGCCATCTCGAATAAATATATATATATATACATATATATGCATATAAGCCTGAGTCAAGTGCGATACCCTTCGGCTGGGGCATCATACTTTTATTGACACAACTGCTGAGCGGCTTTATACTACTATTGTAAGTTAGCGGAGTTAATGCCTTCGTTTTATGGATTTTTGGCAACTAATCGGTTATGTTATATATATAAATATATGGCTGCAATGAGGGCTCGAGTGAAGATACAAAAATAAATATCTTTCTAAAGAATTCCATAATATATTTATATATTTGATAATATATAGTTCTTTAAATATATTTTAAAATAATAATAAATCTGTTTTATATGTAAGTCTTGCTTACTTTTTCTCGGTAGATTATTTATTTTGATTTTATTAAATGAAAACTCATAAAAAAAAACCTTTTTATCAACCCTCTAAAGCTTTATTTACATAAATTTATGTTCCCCATATTTCTCTTTGTGTATATTGATATTGATTGCCATATCCACCTGGCCAATTTCATACGTCATTCTTCATTAGCGCCTGTCTCGATTCTCGAGTGGCCAAAATCATTAATATATCCCCCACCACGATCACGGCATTTAGTCATAGACACTTGTGGGGGCTTCTGATATCTCTTCAGCCGACATTTCCAAGGAATATCGCACAAAAAATATAGCATTAGCAGTAATAAAAAATTAACCCAACCCCCGAAAGACAAAGAAGTTACAAAAAAAAGTACCTAATTCCAGAGTTTTCCGCCGATCGAATCACTTTTGTGCCGAAAAATTTACGATCCCAGCGAAATCGAAATCTAAAATCGAAATCTGAATCACAGTCCACATAATCACGCGCTAATAAGCGCGATAGCTTGAGCAGTAAAAGAATGGCCACCAGTTCTGGAACTTGTTCCTCCTTCCACACCATTCTGGCCACCAACCCGCCCCCTTCGATCGGGCCTGGCCCGTGCGCGTTTATTAATTAGAATTTATGGTCCCGGCAATCGCGGCGTCCATATAGAGACAATAAATAGCCATTGTATATGTTGTTGGAGGCACCATAATCTTATCACGGACCCCTCACTCCTTGCGACAGGTGAAGAGCCCCCCCCCTCTCCCTGCATTATTGAACAGGAGCGGTTCGTAAAAGGTTTTATGAGCAGGAAGCCATTAGAAGATATAAAGGCTTTACTTTTGGTTAATAAAAACTCTAATAAATAAATTAAACCTCTTTTTGTATTAATAAATGGGAAATCTAATAGATTGGTAGAGTACGATAAGCCTAAACCGTTCCTGCATCCTGCCACACGTCCCTATTATAGACCACTACCTATCACTACCTCAAAAATCAAATATCAGATCAGATATCAGTTTTTAGATCCTTAATTTTGGGTAATAAATCCCTAAAATAGTTTAGAATTTCATATTTTCTTTTTGTATATTATTTAAAAATTAAGAAAATTATAAACTGGAACTGACAGGACCTGCCTAAACCGCACCTGTATCCTGCCACACGCCCCTATTGTCAGCTGTCAGCTGAAGATTTGAAAAGCGCGCGTCGTGCAGCTGCCGCTGCGCCTCGGTTATCTCCGAATTGGCGAACGCAAATCAAATCTGGCCAAAATGAGTTAACAAAAAAATAAAAATAATAAAGAAATAAAAACCTACAAATAAATATAAATAAATGCGAAAATATAAGAAGGAGGAGGAAAAGACTCTGGCACTCTTAGCTCTATCTCTTTCCAATTATTTACAGTTAGCTCCGTCCAGGCGATAACCTTGCCCACAATATATCTTGGGCCCAAACGCCGGCAGCGACAGCGACTGCGACGCCTGCCACTAATCACTCCAATTAGCTAGAAAGTGCTTTTCGTTTAAAATTCGCACGTTGTCGCAGTTTCTTGGCATTGTACTGCGAGGCTCTGAGACAGCCACTTGGCCAGTTCGTTCGAGTTTCGAGTTCGATTTCGATTCGAATTCGAGTTGAGTTTTAAGGATAACCGAAGCTGTGGCGGCCATCTATATTTTTTGTGAGTGTAACAAAGAGAGAGAGTGTGGGACTTGCAGATCCTTGAACTCAATAAAACAATGAAACTCAAACACAAAACCAGTGAAAAAAAGAAAAAATGTGTTAATTAATATTAAAAATAAAATACAAGTTTAACAAAATTAAAAACTAAAAGAGTAAAGTTAACAGAAAAAGCTATGAAAAACAATTTAAATAATAATATCAATAGTTACAGATAGCTAAAAAATTATAAAAGTTCAGGAAATTTAAAGCAAAAAGTTTTTTTTTCATTTATAGTGCATTTAAAAATTTATCTTTTCAATAACTACATTTTTTTTTTTAATTCTAGAAAATTCAGGGATGTATAAAAGATACAATAAAAAACCATAAACTTCCTTTTAATAACCAAAAATTTGTATACAATTCCCGAAAGATTAGAAAATTTTGTAAAGGCTTTTTCTAATTACTTAGTTTTCATAAAAATCTTCACAAAAATATTTAAAAACCCACCTTAAGTACCCAAAAATATAAGTGTATCCAGCTGATTTGCCAAGTTCGATTATAAAAATACAAAATTGTATAAAAAACCCCAGAGAGGCCGGCGGCGGGCGGCTTAAGTGAAGGGCCAAGCAAAATGAAAATAAAAATGAAAATACAATAATAAATAATACATAATGGCGAGGAGTGGGTTAGAGAGGGGCGGGGTGAAGCCAGCGGCCAATTTGTAGGCCACTTAAGTCCCAAAGATAATGCAGATTGTCTACAGCCGATTTCGAAACAATTTGGATAGCGAAATAAAGCGAATAAAGCGGAATAAAGCGTAATAAAGCGTGTGTTATAGACCCCTCCGACTTTGATGAGTGCGTTATTTCGCTAGAATAATAATTGAAATTGAAATTGAAATTGAAATACTTCTTTATTTTTTTCTTTAATGACGTTTGGCGCGTGTCGCTCTGGCTATATATAAATATATATACTATATATATAAACTCACACGCAGCAGCCATAAAAATCTTTGGCTTGAAAACTGTCAATTGCCGGCAGCGACCAAATTGGGTGACTGCCATTTTCAGAAAGGGGATCGTAGACAGCAAACTCCTCTATATAAAAGATAGATAGATAGATAGAGAAGTGATAGCATACAATATATATATTCTTATTTATATAATCCCCGGTTTCGGTTTCATTCTGGTGAAAAATTGGTTAATTGAAAAGCGAAAAGCAAACACGTGCTCCTATATAGCTCTATATGGCATTTCTTTCCCAATATCAATCGGGCGAGAGGCAGGGGGGTTGGCCCAGCTGTTTAGGAGGATAATTAGCATTAGACGGCGCCGAGTTTTGTTGTGATGACGACAGTGGGCCAGTAGCAGGTTCTTTATGAGTTAATATTAATTATGGCCAGGTTTTTTTTTTATTTTTGTGACTTTGTTTCTGGATTTTCGTGCGATGGCGACGGGTCCGTAATCGAGCGTATTATCTGCGATAATAATTGAGAGCCGAAACCGAATCTATAAGTATGTACATACATATATAGTCGCCGTAACAGATACTTGGAAGGGGCCCAATAATCATCGCACAATTAGCACCTTTTACCGGGCAAAAATATTGGAATTTTTCAAGACAAATAACCGAAATTGTTTTTAATTATAATATATATAGAAATTATAATCAATTTGGTTTGCAAACTTAACTGACGCACTGTTGACCGTGCAACTCACATGCTTAAGAGTCACGAGTGAAAATTAAAAGCTTTTGGAAAGTATATTAAAGCTGCTAATGATATTGGTAATATCAGGAAAATATATATAAATATTAGACTCCTTATAAACCCAAGGACAACCCCCAAATAGTGTCCTGCCCATTACCAAATCGTTCTGTAAAGCATCCTTTAATTGTGCTGCTAACTGCAAGCAAAACAGCTGCGTTTGCTTTCCCGCCTCCTTGACGGCAGTTGTTAGCCAACAAAGATTCGACAGCCTGATTAAAGTCACACTCAACGAATAGCACGAGTTTCCTAAATCACTTAAATAATAAAAAAGTCACCTTTTTTCAGAGGATTACTCACCAAATAATAGAAATTGTGACAGGTTCTTACTCAAACTCTTATTTATTATCTTTTAATGTGTATTACAAAGTATTACAATGAATTTTATATTTTACAGTCAAACATTAAATATTTCAAATTAACTAACTCTGTATTTCGAATTAAAACTCACCTAGTTCCCATACGAGGAGAGTAAAAACCAGATTCAATTATATTAAATTTCGTGACAATTCACTGCCCCAGCACGTGACGGTTATTCCCAGCCAGATATAGCCATACTTTTTGGTCCATCTCAGCTTCTACGTATTGGATTTTTATGGCATTTGCTTGCTTAGCATAAATGAATAAAAAAAAATTAGGTGGGATTATAAAAAAGAAACCAAACGAGCCACGATTATAAGTCATATACATTTTATTCATTTTTTTCTTGTTCATTTTTATGTTGTAGTTTAGCATTGTTATTAACATTAATTTGCGTTGCGTTTATTTCCTTTGAGAATTTCTATGCCAATGTCTGGCCATAAAAAGTTTAACATATTTTTTTGTTTTTCTATTATCATTACTGTTGTTGTTTTTTTAGACAGGGTTTTCATTGTGTGCCGTTTTTTGTCGCTTCAGTTGAGGGGCCTGAATAATAGTTGGATACGCGGCCTAATATGCAATTAATTGGACATGAACTTGGACAGTGTGCTTGTGTGTGTGAGCGGGGGGATGATGTCAATTATAAACAATTAGACAATGGCAAAATTGGTAACAAACCGATGGGAATAGATGATGATGATGATGATGATGGGGCAGATGAATGGGGAAAGACTTGGCTAAATCTCGGAACAGCTTGGCAATTGTTCCTGGCTTTTATACAAATCTACATATATTCATATATATAAATATATATATAACTCTATATAGTATACATGGCAGTCGGTTCTATCAATTTGATTCTACGAAATTTCCGACAATTATGGCTCGGCTCAGGCAATTTTCAAAAGCTAAAACGAAAACGAAAAATCTTTATTATTTATATTATTCTTTTATTACTATTATTGTTATGGACGAGACCACACAGATCACACTAATGGCTGTTTTTTTCTATCTATCTCTCTCTTTGCAGTTAACTCTTTTTTCCCTTGGGTTAATTGATTAACCAGGCCCAAAAGAAGCCCCCCAAAACAAACAAAAAAAAAAAGAAAGCCAGATTCCTGTAGAACACAAAGCAAAGGCCAGCAAGATGACTGGTTTTACGAACGCCGGTTTCGAAAACGATGAGCCCGTCAAGGTGAGTCTTTTTATTATTTATTTATTTATTTACTTCTTTATATTTATCATTGCCCAAGTAGTTCAGTTCGTTCCCCCTCTCCCCCTGGGGGGAGGAGGGAGGAGTAAGTGCTTTACCTGGTTTTTTTCCTCCTCATTTAACTCGAACAAGTGTCGGACACGTCAATGTACGCATAATTAAAAAACATCTGTAAACAAAGGAAGGGCAGAAGGAGAAAATCACGAAAAAGATTCGAATAAGATTCGAATAAGAGACTCATTATATTCCGGGTTTGTTATTGTCACTATTTAAATGTACATATATTAAAAAGGGGATATATGTATGTACATATATAATTAAGGCAAGTTTTTTAATAATTATTTTGCAGAAACCTTTTTTTTTTGGGGGGGGGGGGGGNTTTTTTTTTTTGGGGGGGGGGGGGGGGGGTCCAGAAATCTTCTTAAAGCCATAAAAGTTTGCCTTGAAAAAGTCTTAAGAGTTAGAACTCAAAATATACATTTTATCAATTATTATTGCATAAATCATTTCATTGCATGATTTTGTGACAAATTCAACTAACAAATGAATAATTATATTGAAGTAAAGCTTAGCCCTTGACTATAGACAAAAGAATTCTAAATTCAAGACCCTTTATAGGCTTTATAGGCTTAAAAATTCAAAATCGGCTTTAAATCAAAATGGCTTTGGTATTTCCCTTCGATTTGCTTAGAACTTATCGGGGGGAGCCATCGAAATGGTCATAACTTGGCCCATAACACGGCTGCTGCCTCAGCCACTTGTCGCCGTTGTTGTGTGTTTTGCGCCATTCATTCATGCATGGACAACAGATATGGCTGGCATATAGCTTATAGGCCGGATTACACTTATCGTGGGGTGTCTGGGAGACCGCCTTAGCCCCTCTCTGCGAATGTGTGTGTGTGTTAATGACTGTGTTTGCCTTCGGCCAAAGAAATCATGTTTTATAATGACACGCGTCACAGCTTTTATGATGGCCCAGTTGGGGAGGAAGTGCCCAATAAACCGAAAAACTACAAAATCAAAAAACAAAAAAAAAAGCCAAAAAGAAATATAACCAAAATCGAACAGCGAAAAAAAGCTCTGGTGGCGGCAATGATCATTAGCATTTTGGTAAGCCACTCCTTGGCCTTTTAATGAGGCGAAATAAATTTCACCTGCAGAAATTCAAAACCAAACAGTTCGAAAACGCCAGAGCCAGCCCACACGCAGAAGCGGAAAGGCACAAACTCAGAAAAGCTAAGAAAAAACCAAAAATACAGAAAAAAAATTAAACAGAAAAAGAAATGTGACAGCAGAAAGCGTTGGCTCCCTCTCCACTTATTTATGGATATGTCTTAGCCGCAAACTTGACCAGAGAGTCGGCCAGGCAGCCGCCAGCTACCCAGCTAGCCAGCTTGCCAGCTTGCCAGCTAGCCAGGTGATGATGGCCAGCGAATTTGGCAATAAATAAGGTAACACGAGAAAAACCGAGGCGAACGAACGGCGCAAACTAACACGAAACTGAAAATAAAATACACAAAATACAATACAACAAAAAAAAAGTATTGCACAATTAAAGCACCGACAAGGTTTCATAATAAAATATTGCCAATTTACAATACCCACCACCCCACCACCAGCCCTCCCTGCTGAAAAGGGAACGAAAGACTTCGGAAACGAACTTGTTTTCCTCAACCCAGAACCGCAGCAGCCAAAAGGAAAAGCAACAAAAACGTAAATAAAAGAAACCCGAGAACGTCCAGCAAACACCAAAAACAGCAGAGGTTGCTTCAAAAATAAATAAAGCTTAAAAAATGCACACCCGCATATGCAGTTATGGCTTAAAAGATATTTTTTCATTTGCATATTCTTCCATATTTAATTATTTCCTTGGAACAAGTGTTAAATTATGAAATCCTTATTAATTTCCTATTAAGAAAAATGGATGCTAATCTACTGTCCGCTGCTGCATGTAAAAACCACCAAAGCAAACACGAAACGTGCCGCGTTTAAAAATAAAACGCAAATCTCGTGCAGCACAGCGCGTGCGCAACATGTTGCCGCGTAGGCACACTCACACACATGCTCATAGAGGCTGCAGGCAGTAGGTCGCTGGCAACATGTTGCCAGAAGTAAGCGACTTACACAGATAAAAATGGGACAAGAATTGAGCTTGAATATTTGAACCACAAAAATATTTATTAATTATTATTATAAATTAAAAATTTTTTCTTGGCTTCTTAGGAATAAAATATTTATACATTAAATAAGCTGTAGTAAATAAGTTAATGCTGTTCTTAAATATTTCTTCTTTAATTCAAATTAAAATTCATTCAAATGAGACAATTTTCGAACTGTGCAAGCACACACATACTCGAAAAAAAAATTAAATAAAAAATAAATAAAAATAAGACAATATCCACACACACCTGCGGCCACACTCGAAGAGACAGTTTGCTCACCTGGCCGCTTTTAACTGGTTTGCGGCGGTTTTTGTTTGTATCACCTAGAGGAGCCCGTCGACGGCAACGGCCAACACTCTCGCATATCATTATGGCCCGGCCCGTGTGCACTGGCATTATTATTACGCGCACTTGTCTTAAAGCTCCGCTTGCCAAGAAAAACTATAGGAAAAAAATAGAAAAATACAAATGAGAAGGGGTAGTGGGGGGTGGTGGTGGGGGTAAATAAATATCAACTCAGACCGCATTTGCAGCCATCAGCTGTTTAGCGAGAAAAGCACATGCAAGCACAACAAACAAGCAAACAAACAAAAATAAAGCAAGAAAATAAATGAGAGACTTGGTGGTTTTCCAGCTTGTTTTTATTGCTCAGTCATGATTTTTTCTTGACTTCTGCAGGCGCCTATAAGCCTAGATTTGGAGGAATACAACAAATTCCTTCATTTTTTGGGAGATTGGAAAAAATATATACACCTAAAGTTTAAAAAATACAGCTAGAAAATTACAGAATTTTTTGTAGATTAAAAAATGTATTACACATTAAGTAAAACCTCTAGAATGTTATGGTATATATTTTTGATATATGAATTTTATATATTTTGTAGTTTATAGTTTAAAACGATATTTTATTTATATAAACAACAAAAATATATATCCCTATCAGCCTCTAGAGTTAACTATAAAGTTCAGCTATATTTTTCCTTCATATTTTTTTGTACACCGGGCGTATGAGTGATATTTATATTTGTACCTTTTTTATGGTTTTTAGTTGGCCATTTTGACCTATTTTTTTGCCTGCATTTTGGCTACGTTAACTCCTTTTCTTTTTATTATTTTTAAACATTTTGTAGCTGCCAAATAAATGGCCCACAAAAAATTTAAGTATTTCAGGTATTATTCCTTTTCGGTGTTATGGCTTTTAATGTTTTTTCTTATTTAATTTTTTTGTTTTGTTTTATAACAATTTAAATGCAATTTTATTATGCTGATACAAGCACATCGAGGGGATTTTTTACATTTTTTTTGCTTGGAATCTGAAATCCGTCTGCAATTTGCATACAAACAAAACGGGGTTTTCTACAGCCTCTCCGATATATGCATATATAGTATCTGAACGATTTCCTTAACGAAACTAAAATCGTGTGAACAGCAAACGCATTATTATGTGCTGTAATTAAGTTTGTAAATATATATGTATATATATACCATATATATAAAAGGCGGCCTGTGAACACATTGATCGGTGGGGGAATTGCATAACCAGTCGTGTGTGGGTTAAACCCTCCCCTTCCCCTTTCCTCCCCCGCAATGTAACCTTCTTGGCCCTCTGTGTGCGATGCATGCGAAATCGCCATTTTTGGCTTTGGGGTTCAGTTCTCGCCCAGGGTGGTGGATACATTACTTTCGGCGGCCTTTTTCCCGGGGACTCTATGTGTGTGTGTGTGTGTGTGGAATTCGCCTCAAGCATTTTGATGGCCATTAAAATGCTCGAAAAAAAAACAAAAACAAACTTTGCGCCGCGCCACGCATGCGCAACGCGAGCAAAACGCGTGCGGGCTTTTTAAATTGATTTTTCGGCTTTTAATCAGTTCAAATTATCCCCCCATCCCCTTATGTATGGTTTTTTTTAGAAACTAAATGCGTAACACATAAATAATTAATTAATGAAAGCTGATCAAGGCTTAAACGATGGCTAAAGGTGGCCACATCGAAATAATTAAGCATAGAAAATTAAATTTATTATTATTAAGGAGAAAAATATATATCACAATTTGATGATATTATTTTTAGCACATTTTGTAGATTATAAAACCGCTTAGTCTTTTAAATTTAAACTTGTTTAATATCTAATCGAATAATAAGAAAGTTTAAGCTCGTTCGAAAATGAGGAGATAAGAAAGAAAGTAGGATGCACTTCTCGGCGTCTCTCGAACACAAAAACACTAAAACAAAATAAAAAAAAAACCGACGATCATCCGAATGCTTGGTGATCTTTACCACTTTGCTTACGACTTACGTCTTTTCTTTTGCCTTTTTTACGTTTTATTTTTAGCCAAAAGCTGGTTTCGAGCCCGACACCGCCTCGCTGCGAGAGAAAGTTGTGCTGAATCCGGGCGAGAAATGGCGCATCTTAAAGAATATCTCGATCATCTCAGTAGCCTTTATGGTGCAATTTACAGCGTTTCAGGTGAGTACCTGCGGGGATCATGATCATCTCCAGCATATAGTGATTCCCATTATTCTAACTATATAAAATTACGTGAAATAAATAAATATATACTTTTAAATTACACTTTGTTTTGGACCAAAATGAACTTCAAATAAATTCAAAATAATTTCACCCTCATAAAGTAATTATATTTAATTAATATAACATTGTATTTACATCAAATAATAATAGTTTAATTCCAATATTGCAAATAAAAACAAAATACTTTTTCTTTATTTACTGTAAAAATAAAATCCAAAGAGTTAATACTATAAAATAAAACGACTTTTGCTAATTTGGTTTGCTTATTAACATTAAATATATTATTTATAGGGCACGGCCAATCTGCAATCCTCGATCAACTCCAAGGATGGCCTGGGCACGGTCTCGCTGAGCGCGATCTATGCCGCCCTGGTGGTGTCCTGCATCTTCCTGCCCACTCTGATTATCCGGAAGCTGACCGTCAAGTGGACGCTCGTCTGCAGCATGCTCTGCTATGCCCCCTACATTGCCTTCCAGCTCTTCCCGCGCTTCTACACCCTGGTGCCCGCCGGCATACTGGTCGGTATGGGTGCCGCCCCCATGTGGGCGTCGAAGGCCACATACCTGACGCAGGTGGGACAGGTGTACGCCAAGATAACCGAACAGGCGGTGGATGCCATTATTGTGCGATTCTTTGGCTTCTTCTTCCTGGCCTGGCAATCCGCTGAGCTCTGGGGCAATCTCATCTCCAGCTTGGGTGAGTTTTTGTTGATAATTTCTTTATTTATGGGATTTTTAAAATTTTGTTTGTGCCCTAAAAATGCTGTTAAAAGGTTTAAGCTTTGGAAAGGGATCAAACTTAAACTATTGCCTTAAAGTATGCCGTTTTTAAGGGATTGAAAAAGGAAAGAATTTAAATAAATTAAATTAAGTGCTCCTAAAACTTTAAATTTTAAATAAACAATTGTTTCACATTAAATTCGCCTTAAAATCTCATATTTCTTTTCTGTTTTCTTTGTTCATTTCCAAGTTAAAATGTATATATATTTTGATTTAGTTCTAAACTTTTAAAAGTTCATTATCCCCAAGAGGAGCTCTCAGGAAAATTATTAACAGTCTCGTTTCCGTTGCTAAACAATCTTATCAGTTCATAATAAATGATTGCAAAGATTGCCGAGACCCTTAAATTAATAAAGTATTAGCGTTTGATTTCTTTGCTTGCTGTCCAGCTATCGAAGACCATAAAACATTTTGTGATTATTGGCTACTGAAAATCATAAAATGAACTAAACAGAATTTTTCTAAAGGAATTTTTATGGCCCCCATAAAGAGTGCCAGACGGAATCTTCCGCTAATAGGCTTTAGACTCTCAATGGAAAATTTGTTATTTAAATATAATTTCCGGTTTGTTTTTAATCTTTACGTTTTTGCCCTCTCCCCCCTCCCTGTAGTCCTGTCCAGCGGCGCCCATGGCGGTGGCAGCAGCAGCTCGAACTCAACCATCAGCGAGGAGGATTTGCAGTTCTGCGGCGCCAACTTTTGCACCACCGGCAGCGGCGGCCATGGAAATCTGGAGCGTCCGCCAGAGGATGAGATCTTTGAGATTTCTATGATTTACCTGTCCTGCATTGTGGCCGCTGTGTGCATTATTGCCTTCTTCCTGGACCCCCTGAAGCGGTATGGTGAGAAGCGTAAGGGTTCCAACTCGGCCGCCGAGCTCTCGGGCCTGCAGCTCCTGTCCGCCACATTCCGTCAGATGAAGAAGCCCAATCTGCAGCTGCTCATCCCCATCACCGTCTTCATTGGCATGGAGCAGGCCTTCATTGGTGCCGACTTCACCCAGGCCTATGTGGCCTGTGCCCTGGGCGTGAACAAGATCGGCTTCGTGATGATCTGCTTCGGCGTGGTTAATGCCCTCTGCTCCATTCTGTTTGGCTCTGTGATGAAGTACATTGGCCGCACTCCCATCATTGTGCTCGGTGCCGTCGTCCATTTCACTTTGATCACCGTGGAGCTGTTCTGGCGCCCCAATCCCGATAATCCCATCATTTTCTATGCCATGTCCGGTCTGTGGGGCGTCGGTGATGCCGTGTGGCAGACGCAGATCAACGGTCTGTACGGTCTGCTCTTCAGGCGCAACAAGGAGGCTGCCTTCTCCAACTACCGCCTGTGGGAGTCCGCTGGCTTTGTCATTGCCTATGCCTATGCAACCACGCTCTGCACGCAGATGAAGCTGTACATCCTGCTGGCGGTGCTGACGCTGGGCTGCATTGGTTATGTGATTGTTGAGATCCTGTACAGGAAGAAGGTGAGTTGAGTTTATGGTTTATAGGGTTTATTTTAAGGGAAAAGTGTTAGGAAATATGCAGAATTTGTATTGGGAACCTGCACGTTGCATACTTTCGGGCGCATCCCCAAAGGATCTTAAGAGCATTGGAATTTCTTTTTTTTAATTAACTTTCTGCCATTCGATTTATTTCCAGCAACGCAAGGTGAAGAAGCAGGAGAAGATCGAGGCGGCTGAGAAGGAGAAGGAGGCCGCCGCTGCCGCGGCAGCTGCTGCAGCTCTGGCCGCCGCCGAATCAGGGCCCGATGGCGTTGAGGAGACCGATGACGAGCTGGACGATCTCGAGGAGGACATTGTGGTTACGCGCCTGTAAATGTTTTATTCTCCAAACGCACAATCCACGAAGCACACACTCCCCACACACTCCTACATTCCATCAAGTTATCAATAGAGGGAGAAAGCGAGAGAGCACTGGAAGGAGCCAAATACAAGGAGAGAAAGAAAGGAGAAAGCAGCTCAGAAACGCAATATGATATTGGGCTGTTCGAGAAAAAGAAAGCATACTTTTGTGGTTGTAGTTTTGTAGTAGAACATTTGTAGGCCCCCCTTCACTAACCTCTCTCTCTCCCCCACTCCCGGAAGAACCCCATTTAGCTCAAAGACCAAGCGAGTTTGGCTTTACTTTAGTTTGTACATACAGAGAAAGAGATCGAAAAACAAAACAAAAACAAACACAAAAAACAAGGTGAAGATATCGGAAAGAAATGCAAAGCAAAACCTATTGTGTGTTAGTCTAGGTGTAAGGACCCTCACACAACCATACAAAAGCCACACCTGCATGAGCACACACACAAACACACAAGCGAGACACACACACTGTAGCAGTGTGCGTGCCCACGATGCCTAATAAATTGTTATTTTATTTTAAAGCGTACTTTAAAACTGTAGTATATACACTAAACGAAAATTGTAATACACTTCCGTTTTTTGTACATTTTTTTTTTCTCAAAAAATAGAAAAAAAGGAAAAAGAAAGCGTGATAAACTAACACACAAACACAGACACGAAACACAGTCACAAAAAAAAAAACAAGAAAGAAAAGATGTTATGAAAATAGTCAAATTTGTAAAGTTTTACTGGCCTTAATGAAATATATATATATATATATATATATATATATATATATGTATATATATATATTTAAAAAATATATATGTGTATATATCAAAGAAGCATAAATACATAAAAATTACATGAAAAAAGAATAAAAAAACAAAACAAACAAAAAATAGAAAAGAAAGGAAGAGAAAGCAAAAAATCTAGTAGGCAAAATGTTATATACACACATTTTTTGCTCAGTATTATGTTTTAAACTACATTTAAGCGAGTTATTGTTTCCTGTTTATATATTTTTCTTTTTTTTCCTCCCCGTAAACCTTATATATGCATATTGTTACGATTTTTTCGAGTTTAGATTTGTTGTTGTTCTTCTTCAAACAAACTCCCTGCGATGGCAATTAAGATTAAAAACAAAAAAAGACAAACTTAATAAGAAACCATAAAAAGCAACAAAAGGTATACTTATAAACACATTTTGTTTTTTATTTAAACGTTTTACTTAAATATTAGTGAAAAAAACACACACAATCCAATCAGACACGCAAACATTATTATTTGTGAGAAGAAAGGAGATAAACACACTTTTTTTTTGAGCTTAGCCTGTTAAGTAGTTCATTATATTATGTAAAATAAAAATATAAAATAAAATAAATAAATGAATATAAATATAAAATGGAAATGCTGTCTGTCACGCATCAATATCAATTATTTCAATTTGGAATTATTTAAAGGCAACACGTAAGCATAGCCAATATGCAATTATTTTCTTACGCTAAAAACGAAGGCAAAGGGGTGAATGGAAGCGACTAAGGGATACCCTCTAATGGATTCTTTTTAAGTAAATTAACTAGATTCAGTGTGCTTTTAATTAAGCATTACAAAACAAGTCAGAGACGTGTCTCTCCCTCTCTCCCTCTCTCTCAACTGGGTCATGATCCAACTAAATATTTATTTATATCCTAAATGGAAGGGTAGACCCATTCCTGCTACCTTCTCAGAGGACAATTGCCTCGTCCTCCTGCTGGTACTGCTTGTTCTTGCGCCGGCGATTCGACTTGATTTTGCTGAGCACGCTATATGCCTGCTGGATCTCAATGAAACGCTGGTGTGCCTGGGCCCTCAGGGCCTCATCCTTAACCTTATCGGGATGGTACTCCTTGGAGAGCTTCCTGTACGCAGCCGTTATCTCCGCCTGCGAGGCTGTGGCACTAACGCCCAGCACCTTATACGAGTTCCGCTCGCCATCCACATCCATGCTCTCGAACACCTCCTTCCAGGTCTCATACCAGCCATGATGCTGGGCATAATTGTAAGTATCATGCAGGGCCTGTTTGAGATCCGTCCACCAGGCAGAGGCCAAGAAGTTGTGCAGAGCCTCGTGAATGGGCACCTCGCCGCCATCCTCGTCCGAAATGGTGCCATTGAAGTACAAAAAGCTGCCCCAGAAGGCGCAATAGATGATCACAGCGGTGGTCAGCTTGAAGGTCCGCTCGCCGGGACTGCCGCGCCTTGGAGGAGTGCGTCGCCACTCCTTAGAGATGCCGTCAAAGGTCAGAGCCGAAATCAATCCAGTAAGCAGCAGGGAGTAGGTCTCATCGTATATCAGATACCTCGCCGGATAGGCCAGACAAGCGGCCAGAAGGCAGTGCCACCAGACACCCTGCTCCCGTCCAATGTTGCCCACCAGCCAGACGCCCAGGGACACAAAGATGGGTATCGCCCAGTGCAAGAAGCTCAGATCCCAGCCACCAATCAGAGTCTCTGGAATTGCCATGGAGCACACCTGTCCAAACAGGTGGCCGATCATCACCTGCCCCACGAATCTCTTCGAGGAATACGGTGGCTTTGGATAGGCCTGCAGCTTGGCAACGAACTGCTTCACAAACTGCGGATCCTCATTGGCGTCCCTCACGTATTCGGGGATCAGGAACAGCTCACCCATCCAGCCGATGCCCATGTACCCGCCCAGAGTACACCACCAGATGAAGGCATGGCGATCCCGATGCAGGTACAAATGATGCAGTCCAAAGATACCGCCAAACAGCCAGCATATGTAGGCCACCACCACTGATTTCTGTGGTGGCAGGGCGTTCGCCTCCTTATGCTTGCCGTTGCCCATTGCGGATGGTGATGGTGTTGAAGTGGAGCCTGCCTTTGGCTTAGAGGACGATCCGTGCGTCGAATTCTTGGTGGCCACGGGGGACACTGTCTGCTTGGTGCCCATGATCGGATTAATTCCAACGAGGTTACTGGAAATTAAATGTAATAAATAATAATATTGCATATACATATAAAATATATATTTTGGAAAATAAAATATAATTTTGTAATAATTTTATCTAAAGTCATAACTCATACTCACTTGCAAGCTCATCGACCTCAATTAGTTGTGAAATTGTCGCTGCGCAGGCGCAGTTTTTGGGCCACGAGACGCAAGGCAGAAGAAGAAAGAGGTGTGGAGACGGCGGGTGGAGAACTTTCTCTTTTCACAAATTCTACGCACGCAGGTAAAACAAAAAACAAGAACCCGGGACTGGAAAAACTACAGCAACAACAAAGACTATAGATCCACTGATGCGCTTAATTCCAATTCATTCGTGTTGCTCTTATTTGATGCGCTGAATTAAGAAAAATAAAAACGAACAGAAGAGAGAGAATTGTTGTTTTGCGGGCCGGGTTAAAAAAATTAATACATTTGACACAAAATTGTTGATCAGCTCGGGCTTAGTGTGGCCAGGCTCACGAAACACAAAAAATACTACAGCCATTTAAAGATGTGCGTCAAATTAGCGTCGGTGAGTATTTTTTATATATTATTTATTATTTATTATTATTAATAAAGTTTATAAATGCTAAAAGACGATTTTACTAATGTTTTTTAATGGGATTGGGGGTATTTGACCTTTGGATCTATTAAAAAAAAGTGTTTGAAATATCGGAACCATTGAAAAAATAAAGTGAAATGTTTGTGCTTTATTTTTTAAACAAACAAAACAACACCACCATTCATATGCATTACATTATAAAAAGAAGCCACAGGCAAATAAAATAAATTACAAAAGAAACCACGACGAGTTCTTAATTTTTTTCTTTGTATTTTTATTTCCTCAATGTTTATTTTCTCTTTTAAAAGCAATCCGCCACCTATAGACACGAAAAGGAGTTTGAGTTGGAGCACCAGAACGCCAACGTCGGCAAGTGACGCAAGTTCAAACATTGCACTCAATTTACATTTTACTTAGATCTGCTCTAACTTCGTTAGGGGCGCCCCCTGACGACAATTTGCTGCAACCTATCCAATTACGCAGTGCAAAGTGTTTCAGCAATCTGGCAGCTCCATGCTATCTGTCTTCATTAGGTGCGCCCCCTGACGACAATTTGCTGCAACGTAGCCAATTTCAGCAATCTGGCAGCTCCGTGCTATCTGTCTTCATTAGATGCGCCCCCTGACGACATTTTGATGAAACGTATCCAATTGCCAGATTGCTGAAATTGGCTACGTTGCAGAAAATTGTCGGCAGGGGGCGCGCCTAATGAAGACAGATAGCACGGAGCTGCCAGATTGCTGAAACACTTTGTACTGCGTAATTGGATAGGTTTCATCAAAATGTCGTCAGGGGGCGCCCCTAACGAAGATAGATAGCACGGAGCTGCCAGACTGTAACGATTTAATATACCTATATTATTTTTAAAAATACTAACAAAACTTGCATCCCAAAGTTCGGTATGCGGTATTTTTGAATGCCGAACGTGTGGCAACGTCGGAACATTAAATACGCGACTCGCGACTAGCACGTATTTGTTGCTCCTTTTTTATCCTCCTCCTCCCCTTCTCCCGTAACAAAAACAAAGACGCGTATTTTTTATTGTTGCAGTAAGTAAAAGTTTACCAAGAACTCCTTATGCACAACTTGAAATGAAAACATTGCTGTCCAGCTGTATATGCGTGTGCGTGTGTGTGTGTGTGAACGTAGTGTGTGGCTGCCAACAATTTTACAAAATGCGAGACTTTCATTCATAAGAAAACAACAAGAAAACAATAAGAGGGAGGTGGTGAATGAAGAAGTGCTTGTGAAGTGAGAGGCAGGTGACGAAGAAGAAGAAGAGGAGGAAGATGTGGAGTAGCATTCGTAATAATAACAACAACAATCTCTATTTGGCCTTCGCCTATTGCCAGCTCCCTCACACAAACATACACACGTTTAAATATCGCCCACATAATGTGCCTACGCTTTGGTTTTACTTTTCACTTATTTGCTGTTGTGTTTGTTTTTGTTTGGTGCAATTCTCCACTCGGTCGCGGTATTATTTTCAGTGCTTGGCACGACAAATAACTCAAGCTATTAATGCACACACATTTATGTACGGAGATCAAATGAGAGCAAGCGAGACAGCCAATGTCCACCCCCCATTTAAGCCCCTCTCTTCATCTTCTCCCCCTCTCTCTCTCTCTCTCTTGGATGTGTTTAATGAGCGCAACAACTCAGTTTTGTTTTGTTTTCTGCACATTCCGCTGCTTTTTGCTTTTCCCCGTTCATTACACTTTTAGAACAACAGCCAGCCACCCGTTGTTAATTTAATTTTTAGTACTACATATTCCGAGTTATGACCTATTGTTTATCTGAAAACGCCTCCTAAGACTTTCACACACTTATCGATAAGATAAAATTGAAAGCAAATACAATGCCTCATAGGCGAACAATTGTACATATGTACATACTTATGAACGATTCGCGCTTCCACTTCCCGTGCTCTGTTGCTCCCCCGACACTTGTCTTAAACCCTACGCCAGGAGCTTATTATTTATTGTTGCAGCCCCTGCATTTTTACATATACATATTTTATATATATTGACTTAAGTTATACTCTCTTAGTAGATGTTTTAAATCTGTATGTAATTTAGTTTTAAAGGTTTTACCATTCTGACCCACACCTTAGCTGCATACAAATTGCCGTTAATTGAGGCGCAAATATTTGTTGCTATCTCTCTTTGTTTTGGGCTGCCACCTGATTGATGCTCCATGTGTTGCAATACCACATGAGGGAGAGAAAGAGAGGGATAGAGCGCGCGCCTGTGTGTGTTAGTGGTAGGGCATTGGCTTTCGTAAGTGATGTCTGCCCTTGACCAAGGCCTAAAAACAAAAACAATGCGAAACCGAAACCTAAAACCGAGATTACAAAGAAAACACCCCATTGTTTTGTGCTTTTAGAGTGTGTATAGACATATTTG
>VNJN01002048.1:0-14158 GCA_008042485.1 Drosophila mayri | reverse complement strand
AAGATTAAATTTTTGTTTAATCGAGATTAAATTGGTTCGGAGTCTAGTTAAAAATTTGGATACCTTAGACCAATGATCCTTTGTTAGGTTATCCCGCTGGTCATGTATTAGTACTCGTGCTTCACTAAAACACTTTACTAATATACATGCGTGTTTTTTCACAGTATTTTCTTGTATTTGCCTATTCTGGTTAAGTGCCTTATACGATTTGTCAAACTCAGTTTTTATCGTATTTAATTCGGCGTATATTCTAGCCCAATCCATTACGCGTTGAACATTGGTAGAATTTTTTTTTTTTTTATTGAACGGGATGGATGGCAGTTTTTTCTAACCTCTCTTGAACAACAGGATAGCTAACTCTCCTGCATAGAAATATATGAAGTGTTCGGGCTGGTGGGACACATATGACCCGAAATCTGTACCTACAATACAATGCCATTTGCCCTTGTATTTTGAATCAAATTCGGTCTTGATATGCTTCGCTATGTCTATTTCCATATCGTACCGTTCGATAGCCTGTGTTGCGCATTCAATGGCGCTCTTCTGCATTTCCTGACTCATGTCAGTATGCCGAATATCTACCACGTTATTAGACATTTTCGATGTATTCTATAAAATATACCTGATTTTAGTTCTGTTATCTGTATTTATTTAGTTCAAGGACAATTGATTTTCTCGTTTTTTTTTTATTTTTATTTTAGTTATTATTACATTTCACAAGGGTTTACATAATTGTGTAATCGTTGTATTGTGTGTGAAAAAAGTAAAGTAAAATGTTTATTGTGTTTGAAAATAATTTATTTCAAATTGCTGCCGGTGCTTCTTATATTTTGTCCAGGTCATTAGCCTGGCTTTTATTTATAGCCCTCTTTGATATACATTTATTGTGTACTATATAGGCTTTATACAAAATATAAGCGCACATTATGGCAACGATAATTGATAATAAAATATTTGTTAATTTTTATATTTTAAAAAACATAAATATACATCGCAGTGCAATAAAAAAAAAAAAAGGCTGCACAGAGTCCTCTTTCTCGACGGTCCTCTATGTTGTATGCGCTCTGGGAAGCGCTGTCGGTCCTTTCCTTGGTCTTGCTTGGATGGCAAGACGTGACCGGTGCTGGCTGCACAGACTCCTCTTTCTCGACGGTCCTCTATGTTGGGGCACCGGTGCAGGCTGAACAGGTGCACTCGCAATGTGCCGAGAATAGTGGTCCCTCGCAGTCGTTTGGGCACTTCGTCTTCAGCTTTGGGATCTCTTGTTTATCTGGCGGAGGTTTTTTCCATAAACTTTAGCAAGGCTTTGGATTGCAGAGTTGGTGAATGTGTGGGTGGCTGTGATTTGACTTTTTCCTTCAATTATGAATCATTCCATTTCAATTTAGTTTCGCAATTTAGCTTTAATTGGCTTTAATCTGCCTTTAAGTCTCTTGACCACACCACTGCGTTTAGCACCCATCACACTCACTGCGGTTGTTCCTTTTTGGTTTGAGGTCCTTCGATGTCATCTTCTTCATAGAATCTGTCACGGTCGCCATGTAGTGATATTTGTCCATCGATGTTACGGAGTGGTAGCGAAGAGAGATCCAACCAAGACTGGTTCCCCGAAGTCATTCATAAGACCTTTTGTCTGAGTTTAATATCTCAATTTATTTTATTTATTTGTCTTAAGATTTTCTTTCATTCAGAGCAACTGTAGTTGCTCATTGTCTGTTCTTATCGATCTTAGTTTAGAATTAAATAAGTCTAAGCCTTATAGCTGCGCTGCCAATAGCGGCAGCGGAGAGACGTGTATATAATATTCTTAAATACATAGGTATGCTCGCTTAGGCTGAGCGCGGAGGTATATACACATATATACATTGGTCCGCTCGTGTAGCAATTATGCTGACACTTGCATTCTTTGAGTGCGGGCCAATGTATAAGTGGGCGATTCATATTTCGTCCTCTTGAAGTATATGACCACAATTGTATTGCGTAAACACTGCAACAAAGTGTTACAGTGTGGACCCGTTAAGTACTCTTGGTACGATGGGTATTCAATATATATGCATACTACAATATCTTTTTTTCCTAGGTTTTAGGTGTTAACATTTATGTGTAATAACTGTGCCGTTTTTTTTTTATTATTTATTTATTTTACTGCTTATATCTTATCCAGGCCATTACCCTGGCTCATGTAACTTTTTTTCAGACACTGGCTTACATGATAACAATGATTATCAAGAGTACTAAATATAGATCGATGTTGCTATATTCTACCTTTTTGATGACATTGGCAGTGGAATCCACTATTTTTATGTCCAAAGTCAATTTGGTGGGTTTTGCATATACTTTTATCCTATGTGTATAAAGTGTTTTATTAAAATTATTATGATCTTCTATTGAAAATTTACTTATCGCATTACTGCGCATTCAAATTAACAAACTTCCTACCTAGTTTTTTGTATAGCTTTACGGGCTACACGTCTGATCGGCGGAAAAAGTTCCGCTCAATTTTACAAAATATTATATTATATAAAAAAAAATATGCATCGCAGTGCAATCAAAAAAATTATGCAACGCAGTGCATGGGTTAAAAAATTGTGGTTTCCAGCTTGGTTGGTTTCTCTTTCTTCCCTCTACGTCCCATTACGCACACTCTACTCACTCAGACGTTTCTTTTTTTTTTTTTTTTGTATATCCTCCTTGTATTATTGCCACACTCTACCCGATCCGCTGCTCCTTGTGACTCTAGTCACGGTCGCCATGAAATATTTATCTTCTTTATTACCAATTTACTCCATGATTTCCCAGTTTATTAAAAGTATTCCAAGTTTATTTTAAAGTCTTGGGTTTGCTTAATTTAATTAGAGCGGCAGATGGTGCCGCTCCAACGATCGAAGTGTCTCTGATTTTTACAATATTCTTTAAGTCTAATTAAGGGCTAGAAGTCGTAGCTGCGCTGCTCGCAGGCAGCGGCAGAGAGACTGCTATGTACCTATATACTTATGTATAAAGAAATGTACTTATATACGTTGCTATGCGCTCTCTAGTGGTGGCGCGAGGGGCATGCATGTGCTGTCCGTTAGTTACAATTATGCCGACGCTAGCACTTCCTGAGTGCGGGCTAAGCCATAGCGATCGCTTTATATGTCGGCGTCTTGTTATTTGTGCCATGGCCCTCTCCTGGTAGTCCGTCGGTACATAGTACTGTTTTATCTGGTCCCTGAAGGTTTCCCAGTCTAGTGCTGCTCCCTTCAGTAGGACTACTGTCGCTGCTGCTACGTGGTTTAATTCTATGTCGTACGCTACTGCTAGTTCTTCGACCCGTGTTAGGAATTCCAAAGCATCTCCTGTTCCGTCGAACTGTTCGCCCCATCCGCGAATGATGTTGATGGCTGCCAGGCTTTCTCTCGTTTTGATGCTCCCTGTCTTATTCGGATCTGGATTCCCTTTCTGTCCCCTTCCTATTGGTATGAGTTGCGTCGCTGCCGTTTTTACTTCCCAACTTATTATGCTTAGTTCAGTACAGTACAGGGTAGCAATCGGTCGGTAGAACTCGGCGCAAGACTAGCAGGAGGCTCGCGAATCATGACGAGCTTCGGCCCGCAGTGGCAAGTCACCTACCATCGATCCCGCAGACATCACATAACCAGTGTAGCAACAAGGGACCCCAGGCCAACACACTTTTACGAAGAAAATAAAACACTAATATTTCGAGCAATTCATTCTGTGTTCTTACTGGGTAATGGAAGGAGGGGGCTCAGAGCCTATTAATTTCTAAACGAATCCGGCGAGCAAAGCCGAACAGAGGGTCGATACAGTCGTTACAGTATTATTTATATATTTTTATCTATTAGATTAAGATAACTAGATAATTGTTGCCGTAAGAAATATAAGATGAGTTAATTTAAATTTAAAAGAATTTTGAATACATATAATAATTTTAGTGATTTAATCCATAACTTACGTAATTTAGACGGATGCTTCAGAAGGAACTCTTCTAATTTTTCACGCTCTCCAAGTTCAAGAACAGCCCCTAATGCCCACATTAAAGAAAATAAAAACATGCGTTCCAAAGACTTCTCAGAACGTAGAGATATATCTATTAATAAACCATCCATAATATCCAGCATTTGACGTATATATATAGCTTCCAGAATTCTCATCTTTGCTGTAAGCCTGGACTGCAGAAACACGTGTGCATCATCATAAAGAGCTTCATAACATCGCCGAAAAACATCACTATCATCTCCCTGTTTTATTAACCAGGCCTCCATATATACTCTCCAGCTTAAAACAGATGAACTAGTAAATACCATTCCGACTCGACTAACTGTTGCAGGGGATGCATTATCTACATTATCAGGTTCAAAAACCAATTTCGAGTTATCTGCCATTTTTATACGATCGCCGTTTGCTAATGTGAGTGTCTTATTATCATCAAGAACGGAATTTAAATTCTCGATCCACACAGCATCAACTGGACCATCCAAAACAATCCAACAGTTTTGATGTTTTGGAACTTTAAGAGAGCGTCGCCAAAGCGTTGAAAATATGCCATCGGTCCAATCGTTTGTTGCTACATCCAATCTTCCAAACATTTGTGGTGCCGTAATAGCTTTTGGATTCATTCGCATTTCTTTATGAGTTCTGCCCATCTCCGTAAAACACCTAAGCATACAAAGGGTACAGCTTGTTTTACCTGATCCAGTGGGTCCCATAAGCATAAGCCCATGTCGCACAAGAGATGTCTCATATAATTGCACAACTTTAAGGTTCCACTCGGGATTATTTACATAACCCAATTCTTCGCATGTCTTTACAATGGCTTTCTGAAGATCTTTGTAAACATTAGTGGTCAATTTTATACCTGGAAACATGTCATCTACCAATGACACAAATAGTCCTTCATCTTCGTCAATTAATTTTGAAACGTTCATATCTCGTAATACGCGCATGACTATTGTTTCTTCAGTATCATTCGGATTAGATCGTTTCTGGGATCCTAAAGTACGGAGAACAGATAATATATTACGAAGACCAAAATCATAGTGAACTTGCTTAGACAACTGTTCCTCGCACAATTTGTACAAGGTATACATTTTCCTGGACAAGACAACATTTTCCTTAAAACCACAGCTGGCCATCTTAACCCTAATAATTATCTGGCGGTCTGGGACCATCATAGCTACGGTGCGAAACATTATTTTAAGATTTTCTGGCAACTCTTGGCGACCAGCGTAGCCAGGATTCATTGTAATAAAAATACCAAATTCCGGATTAAGAGATACTACATCTCCATCTAAAAATACAAAAGTTGCTCGCTTTTCCTTTCGAGCCGTAAAAACGATACTACAAAAAAAAAGGATAGTTTCAAATCAAAAATAAACATATATAATCTTACTATATTTGCTGAGCAGCAACAGAAAGAACAGGTAGCTCAATCCTATTAAACTCATCAAAGCATCCCCAAGAGCCGGACTGCGCAAGACCCTTGTAAATGCGGCCCAGGCCACGGAAATCCATTTGGTCTGAGCAGTTAAACACAACTACTAATTTTCCCAACGCCCGACCCATATCCTTTGTTGTTTCAGTCTTTCCAGTTCCAGCAGGACCGGCAGGCGCACCTCCCATACACATTCCAACTGCCTGCGCTAGGGTTATGTAGCACCGATCAGTAAGCGGAGTGATGGCCAATCGTTCTGTTACGCCAAGATACTCATTCTGATATATAAAATTTACATCTGTTATTCCAACAATGATATCATCATTATCTTCATTATAATAAAAACGAGCCTGCTTTTGCCATTCAAAGTCACCCGCTGATTTAATCCGTTGTGTACATAAATCATCAAAAATATCTCGTTGATGTACATGAATGGTTACCATAGTCTCGAATCTTATTCTATCGAGTGACGTTAGATCCTTTACTGTCAAATCAATAAAAAAGTTCAGCAAAACTAAAAATTTATTGTTTGTCCGTTTCATAATTGTCTTGTCAGTTCGACATTTTCGAAGAGCATATTCAGAGTCTTTGGTCCATAGAAGCTGGACCCCAACAACTCCTGCTTGACCGCAGAATGTTGGAAACTCTTCAGCAAAATTAAATTCAGGGTCGTTTAAACTTACAGACATCACAGCCAGAATGGTTCGCATTGTATCTTGCATTTCTTTTAACAAACGACCTAGCCAAATCTCCACACTTCCCAAGCACTGTACCGTATTTTCAAACTTAACTTTTTCTTTATTCATTGAATTCATAGATTCTATGATGTCAGTGGTTTTTTCCTGAAAGTCTACAGTAGCAATGGCGTCAAATATACTTAAAAGATGAGGCTGTATTGAAGCTGGATCCGAAGCCTGACCTAATATTTCCAGCAAAACTGGGTCAGAAACAAAGAAAAATCGAGGAAAAAGTAATCGCTTAGATTCCAAATAGCCTGTCAAGCTCTTTTGACATGTCTCAAGTTGATCCAGTAGCCAAGTTAAATTTGTGGCAAGTGTTTCATCTCCAGTGCAGCAGTCAACTGCATTAGGTATTTCTCGGGCACGCATCATAATTTTTACATAGCTTTTATCAATATTTGTAAAGCGTTTAGCTTCCATAGGAAGCTGTTTGGAAATATCACCACCGACAAACACGGCTTCCAAATAAATCCAAAGATTTTGCACCATGAGCCACTTCTCTAAAACTTCTCCAGTATTTACTAACTTTGATAACCAAAGTTGTATTTCCTTTTTAAAAGGAGCATTATATCTATTTGATGCCAGTGAGTTTATGATCATCAAACTATCTTCTAGTGATGCTATTATTTCCAATGTCTCGCCTCCCTTAAGAACAAGCTCTCCTCTATTTTTAAACTGTCCTAATTGTAAATTAACAACGCCCCAATCTGAAATAATTTGCTTCAGCTTGGCTTCAATATCCAATTCCTTACTAGCACCAACGCATATATCCTCAACATCCTCTTTAAACTTTAATATTGGAGCTTCAAGTAATTTTCCTAAAGTGAACTTTGGACTTGTGGGATCAAAATCAGTTTTAAAAAGAGCGTTGAGACGAATCCAATGTCGTTCTTTCATAGCCTTATTTGTCATAAGCTCAAGCAAGGGACATGTTTCATTAAAGTCATCTATTTTGGTTTTGAGATCTATAAAAGCTGGCCAAGATTGCATACCTTTAGGTAACTTTCTGCAACGCAGTTGAAAATCGGCCAATTCTGCACTGATTTTTTCAATATTTACATCGGCCCAAGGCATTTCATAATAGTCTGATATAGTTTTTAGGACTTGAATATACAAAGAATATAGCCTGTTCAGATAATTAAACTCTCGTTTACGCTGATGAAGCAATGGATAGTCGGTGATTGGTAAACCAAAAAGCTTTTCACCACTACTATACATTTCAAATTTTCTCCAAAGCTCATCAAATCTGTTTTGAAATAAGAAAACCCGATCACTTGCTTCTTTGGCAGAAATTCCTTCAACCATGGGACCATTTGCTTCAAAATCGCGATTAAATTCTTCAAACTCGTGAACGAACGTAGATATACCATCATTCAGTTCTCTTAAAAGAGGTTCCTCCATTTCTGATATTCGATCGGACACCTTTTTGGCCTAAAAAACGTACATTAATATATCCCCTACTTAGCAAACTGACTTACGTTTTCCAGCATTTTATTGAACATAAGTTGGAGTCCTTCAACTTTATCATAGTCCTCCTGAGGCACATATATATTAAATTGAGAGAAAAGGGCATAGGTATCAGTAATCAACTGGAGACTTAAATCCATTCTAAATAAAAAAAAAAAAATTTATTATAGTTATTAAAAGAATATAACTAATAATAATTAAAATAACAATAAAGAAAAACAAGAAAGAAAGTTAACTTTGACACGCCGCAGCTTGAAGTTTAGAATTCGATCATTGAGAACTAATACAGTTTTATCAAATTATTGGAAACTAACAGGAATTTTAATGCAGTTTTTTTATTTTCTTTACATTTAACGATCGCTTTTATGGTAACTATATAATACATTTATCAGAATTGCATACAATTAAAATCGAAGTTTTAAAATATAACAAAATAGTAGGAAAATATAACGCTTGAATCAGGGATCGTAAATAATGATTATCGGTCAAATTTTGAAATGAAAAAATCAACCATTTAAAATCGACTTAAAAACAAAAAAAATCCTGTGAATCCTTGTTGTCTAATCTATCCATTTCCAACATTATTTTTTATTTTAGGAGTTTTATTACATTTATTTATTTATTTATTTTCAATTTCACGTGGAAGCGGAGGTGGGCGTGTCAAATCCAATTGATCCTTTGGATGTACTTTAGAAGAACATATAACAAAATTTTCAAAAAGTATGCATAAACCCCTTTAAATTAACAAAAGAGTTTTATTATTGATTGAAAAAAATAAAACTCGAAAATAATGATTATTTTATTATTATTTATTATTTTTTATCAAAATATTGTGACGACGGTCACGGCGTGGCCGCCGCCACAACATTGTAAAATAATATGTAAATAGTAGTTTTAAATGTAAATAGTAGTTTTAAGTGTAAATAGTAGGTTAAGTTAGGTAGTTAGGGCAAGAGTAGGGTTAAGGGAATGTAAAATATGAAGTCACGTAGGATGTAAGATAGGAGATAGGCGTTAGGGAATCACGGGGCCGGGCCCTCATCACCGGTCACACCACACCTGACGTCACAGGCAACATTGCCGACATCACGGGCAACATTGCCCGCAACTTTGCTAGCAACATCGCCCGAAAATACCTCCGGGAACGGGACGAAAAGCTGAGGACCGAAACATGGAGTCGGCCAATCAGCGATCGGCAGAGGAGGCCGGGGACAGCGATCGGGGCAGAGGCCCGCGACGCCAGCGCCGACAGAGATACAAGTGCAGAACGGAATTTGCATGGGCCACCTGCCGCCCGGGAGTAAGAGCGAGATAGAAAGCTCACGTGACACAAGAATGTGTGGAATGCGGAACAGCGCGTGCCATCGATCGTGGCAGCGCTGCTGCCAGGAATAGGCAGAATTAGGCCACACAAGATGCGAATTGAATTACTCGTAATCAGGCCAGCGAAAAGATAAGTCGATTAACCAGTGAAAACAAGCCCACCCAAGACGACCCACACACACACGCACTTCGGAAAATAGGACATCGAAAGGACACACAGGACCCCATAACGATACGGAATTGACGACAAGGAAGTGGAGATTCACCACGCACGGCATCGGTGAGCTAACGCGCTCGGCGCATAAGTTTTAATAATCAGTGAGGGCACAGAGAGTAGGGAAACCACATAGTAGTAACGGGGCACAAATAAATATCAAATAAGCACATTTAAGACATACAATAAACAATAAGAAATGCAAACGAAACAAGTGGCCCTATTTATTTCCCACCCTTGTCAGTCCCTCGCACCCCACTGTGCCCCCTCCTCCCCGTCTCAGTCGCCGTTGGGTAATTCCTGGCGCAGATTTGGGCAGGACGGGGACAGGAGCGACACGTTGCTGGGTTAAAATCCGAACGTGGACGCGGGCGGCGGCTGCGGGACCCATCCCAGCCGCCTTGCCTAGTCTCAGAGTGCGCCGCAGGGATTAGCCCAGGCGCCGACGCTGGCCAGTTGCGAGTCATAGGGCATTTTAGGGGCGGGCGTCGGCCACCGTTGGGCTACCACGGTGCAGCCGACGGGCCGCGGCGGCTCGGGCACGCCGGCGCCGTGGTCATAGGACAGGGTTGCGGGCGCGGGAGCAGGCTGCTGGGTCATCCCGAGCCACAGCTCCAGTCTCTAGGGGAAGGGTCTGGCCGCTGGGAACGCCAGGGCCGGTAGCTAACTCCCGCCCAGCGTGGGCAAATAGGAATCTGGCAGTAAAGTCGGCAAAACCCACCCCTAAAACTCTCACAAATCTCGGCCTCCTCCATTTTTTGGCGTTTCCATTAAATAAATTTAACTGGAAGGGACTCTGGGCCGCTGAGTTTATATCTCGGCCGTAGTGCATCCTTACAATATACAAATCAGTACATAATTATTATGTTTGGGCAAAAACATAAAAATTGTTAACAAATGTTTAGTATTGATTGAATAAAATAAAACTCAAAATTAATCATTATTTTCGAGTTTTATTTTATTCAATCAATAATAATAAAAATAAAATAAATAATCATTATTTTCGAGTTTTATTTTATTCAATCAATAATAATAATTGGTAACGATTTTTATTTTTTTGCCCAAATATAATAATTATGTACTGATTTGTATATTTTGATCAAAAATAATAATTCTTATAGATTAATATAATAAATTAATTAATTGTTCAATATATTGCTCAATTTTAATCATTATGAATGATCAAAAAATTATAAATCGATTTGTAATCATTATCATGTGATTTTTAAAATAAAACTTATAATGATTACGTTCCCTGGTTTCAATTTTTTTATTTTTGCATAGGTTCCTATGGCAGCTATATGATAAAGTGTCCATTTTTCATTAAACTAAATCCGGAAATCTAAAATAATAATAGATGGCCATGTCTCAAATTATATGCAAAACTGCAATTTTCATAGTAGCTGGCCATCAGCCGTTAGGGCACACAGGGGGATCAACAGGTAGCTATGTCATCTGCCGTAACTGTGTGCACCACCGGTAGTGCGACTATACTCTCTGTTGGATGAGTTTATGGATTTATAAAGTTTAGTGTAAGCTAGTTTAGGGCGAAGGCGGGACCATAATAAAGTTATCTCGCTCTCTTTGCGAATTCGCCCAGTCTTCGCCAACCTTCGTTAAGTTAGTCCATAAGAGCTATTATAATGTAAGGATGCAATTGGCCGAGATAAACCTCAGCGGCCCAGAGTCCCCTTTCAGAAATAATTAACATTTTGGAAACGCCAGAACATGGAGGGGCCGAGGCTGGAGAAAATTTGTAGGGGTGGGTTTAGACTCAGAAAACTGCAGATTCCAATTGCCCACGCTGGCGGGAAAGCGCTACCGGCCCGGGAGTTTCCCAGCGGCCGAACCCTCCACTAGCAACTGGAGTCGAGGCTCGGGATCCACCCAGCAGCCTACTCCCGAGCCCATAACCCAACCTATAACCACGACTTGGCTTGCCCAAACACCCGCAGCTCAGCGGCTCCGCCAGGGTGTCCAGTTCCTTGACCAGGTCTTCACTGAAAAAACTGTTTCTAGATCCTGTGTACAGGGGGGCCACGAATCTTCGTCCCTCCATTGTGATGGCGACTCGGATGCGTCCCTGGTACGGGGGAGGGTGTATCCTATTAATTGCTCGCGTTGTTTGGGTTCCTCGGGTGATTTCCGGTCACGCGAGGCCAGTTGCCGTTTCCTGAAACCTGCCGTCGGCAGCATTCGACTCTGAGCTCGTTTGCTCCGGCGACGAGTCTCCTCGTAGTCGACCACCAAGTGAGTCAGTTCCGCCAGGGTGCGAAAATCCTGTCTCCTAGTAACTGGTACTCTGGCAACGTGTTGTCGTATACCCGTTCCAGCTCGCGTTCCGCTGTGAATCCTTCCCGACGCATCTGTAGGCGGAGGTCCACTAGGTATTCCTTGAAGGGTTCGTTGGGTCTCTGGAAGTGCGTTCTGATTTTATCCTCCAGTCGCTGATAGTAGCTTGGCGGCAAGAAAAAATCCAAAAATTCTCGGCGAACTTCCGCCCAGGTGGACCACTGGTCCTGTACCAGCTCTCGGCCAGTCAGTAATACCACTAAGGACGGAGCTACATACCTTCGGTCGATCCGGCAGGTATCTGCTCGTTCCTCAATGTGCTCTATAAAGCAAAGCGGATCCGTTGTCCCGTCGAATGAAAGGCCCCATTTGGTTATCCGATCCATATGGTGGCTCCCGGGATCCTCGGTCTTTGCTGGCAAGCGTCTTCCCGCGGCAGGAGAAGTGCTCCGTGGCATCAAAAGGGTGAGCGGATCCATCGGCCTCCGAATCCAAGTACATGAGTGACAGTAAATTCGCGTCGCCTGTGGGAGTGTTTCCAAAGTTCCGTTTTAATTCCTCGAGGCGGGCTTGCACAGCCTCGGAATGTTCCTGCAGGCGCTGCCGTGATCGCTGCTTCTCCACGGAGCTTCCGCGTTCCAGACCAAATTCGACTATTATGGTCTCCAGTTCCAGTTTCTTCATGTAGCCAATCCAGGTGACACCCATGGTGGGGTTTGGCTGTTGTCCTCGGCGGAAATGGATTGAAATGAATTATTCCTGTGGTTTAATTTAGTGCATTATTTCTATTATTTAGTTTATTGCTTTTGTAATAAACGAAGTAATATCTTTCCTCCAGCTCTGGTCCCGTTCCATTCAGACAATAGATTATATGATTTTCTTTGGGTAGTTCTTTATTTTATTTTCTTCCAATATTCATAAGATATTTGGAGCAACCATTGTTGTCGCTTCCAAGTCACATTTGATTCTCTTCTTATGGATATATGCTTAAGACTCAGGAAGTCTAATTTTTAAAGCTGCGCTGCCAACAGCGGCAGCGGAGAGACGATTATATATAATATTCTTAAATACATAGCTATGCTCGCTTAAGCTGAGCGCGGAGGTATATACACATATACATATACATTGGTTCGCTCGTGTTGCAATTATGCTGACACTTGCATTCCTCGTGTGCGGGCCAATGTATAAGTGGACGATTCATATTTCGTCCTCTTGAGGTTTATGACCGGCAATTTATATTGCGTAAACACTGCAACAAAGTGTTACAGTGTGGACCCTTTAAGTACAATGGGTATTCGATATATGTGCACACTACATCTCCCTCCTTTTGAAAAATAACGTAATATAATGAAGTTACCTTATATATAACAATTTTATTTATTTATTATAATTTTGTTTTTTTTTTTTTTTTGAAGTTGTCTTATTTATTCTTTTTGTTTATAAATAAAACCGCCTAGTGTTACTGTTTTTATTTATTTATTGGTTATTTAGGAACTGTTTCCTTTATTGTTGGCGACCGCGATGCGTCTGATTGGGCTGAGAGCAAAAATGTGATTGATTTTCGCTTGGGCTAAGTAAACTCTCATTCAATTGTTCCAGTCGAAGTTGTAAACAAGTTACAGTTAGGATTTAGAATTGCATGGAAAAGCACTGGGCAAAGCTCGTACGCAGGTGCAGTAACGGCAACGGCGATCAACGTAAAGTAAGAAAACCTAATACAGGGTGTCTCGTTTCCAAACACTTATGTTATTCATATAGTTGTAATATAGTTTTTATGCTATGTATGGCCACACGTGGAATATAAAAAGAACCAAATTTATTATGAAATAAATGGTTTTAATCTATCCTTATTAACTGTCTGTTTCTTATGTTTATTATTTGTTATTACTATGTTATCTCTATCTCCTATTTAGAGATTAATTTTACTCTTTTTATTCAGAAACCCGTTAGGCCAATAAATGGTTACAATAATTAATTTTTAAATTAACATATGCGTAGCTATGGCTACGGAGTCATTTCTAAAACTAAACTTAACGATTGCTCCGGCACGGCTTGTGGCCTCCGGTTAGCTGCAGCGCTGCCGACGGCGTGCTGGATCAGCATTCGATATCCGGCGCGTGTAGCTCATGCGCTGGGCGCATGTGCCCGGGAGAAAGTGCCGGATCAACACTTCGTTTGAGTAGCAACGAACTCCGGGCAATTGCACCCGGAATACTTGCTCGCCAGTTTTCCCGTTGCGCGTGTTAGCCACCGGATATGGCCCGCAACTCTGCAAGTTATTCCCTATACGAGAACTGGGTGTGTTAACTTATATGTATGTATTTAACTGGGGGACCAGAGGGGTTATGCGGTGAAAAAATGACACTGATTGAAAAGAAAAAAAATATATTGCGACAGCGGCGGACTTTTCGGCGAATTTGGAAATTGCCGGAACTGATGGAAGTTATCCAACCCTTAAATCCCTGCCACTTACGGCTATTATAAACAACAATTTCCAATTCCGCATTTGCCTTTGTCTTTGCCTTTGTCGTCTTTGCCTTTGGCTTGAGATACGATCTCAGCTCGCCAGCTAAGTTAAACAAATCAAAATTATAAACAATATTTCAAACTCTGCATTTGCCTTTGTCTTTAGGTCCGATCTCGGCTCCCCAGCTAAGTTAAACAAATCAAAATTAAAGTAAACATCAG
>VNJN01002044.1:0-10107 GCA_008042485.1 Drosophila mayri | reverse complement strand
GGTTCGAGTGCAAAAATAATTGTAGCCACGTTGACATTGCTTGACTTATTTATTTATTATAACTTTCTGGCGGCTTTCTTATTTGCTAATTCCTTCGTTATTCGTTTATTGTTTTCTAGGTTTTTTTCCTGACTTTGATTTCCCTACTCTACTGTGTCCTGGGAGTCCTTGATGTGTGTGCGGGGTCCGTGATCGTTTCCTTGCTGGTTGTCGTCGTCGGGTTTTAGTTAGCTTTCAAAATTAGGTCACTGGCGTTTGCTGGTCCAATTGCGAGTGAATTATTTCTCGTCTTGGGTGGCCTAATTCTGCCTATTCCCGACGGCAGCGCTGCCACGATCGATGGCACGCGCCGTTTCGCATTCCGCGCATTCTTGAGTCACGCGAGCTTTCTGTCTCGCTCTGACTCCCGGGCGGCAGGTGGCCCATGCAAATTCCGTTTTGCACTTGCATCTCAGTCGCTGCCAGCGTCGTGGGCCTCTGCCCCGATCGCTGCCCCCGGCCTCCTCTGCCGATCGCTGATTGGCCGCTGCCGTGTTTCGGTCCGCAGCTTTCGTCCCGTTCCTGGGCGCATTTTCGGGCGGTGTTCCAGCGTATGTTGCGGGCGATGTTGCCCGTGACGTCAGCAAATGTTGCCAATGTCCGGTGTGACCGGTGATAGGGCCCGGCCCCGTGATTTCCCTAACGCCTAGCTCCTATTCTACATCTATTTTACTTCATATATACAGCCTTAACCCTATCCTTACCCTAACTTAACCTACTATATACACTTAACCTACTATATACATATATACAATGTTGTGGCGGCGGCCACCCGTGACCGTCGTCACAACATAAAAAGGGACTCATAACGGCCACTCCAATGGGTAGTGCTTGCCGGCTATGCACGAGCTTCCGGCCAGACGCTGTGTCAGCAATTTGGCCGGAGAGAGCTTTCGGACGATCGGTCATTGCCGTCGCCAGGTTAACTTAGTTAACTTACACATACGTTTTGAATTCATATGCAAAGGAGCATCGTGTGCAAATAAATTGTGCGTCGGTCCCAGAACACTTCCCTGTGGTACTCCAGCATGTATCATTCTTGCATTTGAGGTTACACCATCTTGGATGACTTGGAAGCTTGTTCCTTATAAATAGGTTTTTATTATTTCAAAAAGCTGCGGTGGTAGTAGCTCTTTGACTTTTGACAAAAGCCCCTGATGCCAGACCCTGTCAAAAGCCTGCTGGATATCCAAAAAAAGCAGTAGCTGCTTTTTTTTTTTGTACTGCTTCTTCTGAAAATCTTCTGATATGAAGTCAACCACGCTATGGAGTTGTTCAGGTGTACCAAGTCCTTTGAGGAATCCGAACTGATGTCTGGGAATCGCTTCAATAACCTCTGGAATCCTCTGTATCCTATCCAGAATACATCGCTCGAAAACCTTGGCAAATATAGGCAGGAGACTAAGCGGCCTATAGTTTTCTACGTCGTGACAATTCTTCCCGTTCTTATGGATCATCACCACATTAGCATGCTTCCAGGAGGTCGGGAAATGTCCTAGTCTAAGGGCTGAATTATATATCAGGACCAAAAACAGAACTGCCTTAACCGGAAGGAGTTTGGCAACTCTACTGAAAATGCCGTCCGATTCTGGCGACTTCCAGTTCTTCAGATTTTTTATCTTCTTATCTTTAGACCCTCAGTATAGCTACATCAACTCAATGAGAGCCCTGAGCTCCGGGGAAAGAGGAGGGGAGGACCTGGAAGAGAGACTGCTGCTCCGCCCCTAGAAATCGCACCCGAGAAGTCCGCCCTGTGTTAACTGTATTCTGGAAAGCTTATGTGCTCTCCGTGCTTAAGGTGGGTCTCAGACACCAGCATTTTATCAATGCTGTGCCGAGAGAGGTACACCAGAAGCTCCTCCCGATTAGCAAGGGGACTTCTGGCATTCCATATGCCCACCTTGAGAAGCGAGTGGACGTGTGCACCGTCGTCGATCCTAAGGGAACTTTATACCAACAGTGTGAGCCCGTTACTTATTTTTTTTAATTCAGGAGCAGAATGTTCGTTATTAAAAGAAACATTAACTGATAAGTACACGGGAAAGAGAATAAATAACACTGTGTATATAGGTGGCATAGCTCAAGGTTCTGTAACGAGCACAATGTAAATTCTTTCTACTGTAAAAATATGTGCATTTTCTCTTGAGTTTTTGTTTCACGATGTTATGGACAATATTTTAAACTAGCGGACCCAGCGAACTTTGTCTCGACCCAATTTCACGACTTTATGTAACCCCAGAGTAATAATAGGACACTGGTAATTTAAAATTCACAACAATTTATTTGGCTTCTTTAATCAGCTCCACTTCCAAACATGGCTATCTCCAAAATAGTTTTAAGGAGAAACGGTTGAGCGTCGTCAATCGGGGGTCTGCCGGCTGTAGATCGCTAGCTACAAAGACTTTTAGCTTCAGGAATTTCTTCAAATAGGCAACGCAACTTTTGTTGTTTATTCGCCGGCGAACTTTGTCTCGCCCCAATTTCACGACTTCATATAACCCCAGAGTAATAATAGAACACTGGTAATTCAAATTTCTTAGCTGTGTATTACAACTGCTGTTAAATAACAGTATTAGTTTTACATACAACACAGAATCCGCACTGTCAATACCATGTCAAATATTGTGGAGTTGAACCTCATGGATACCGTGAATGGAGATGTGAGCTTGAATCACTCCGACCGAGCAGAACTTGCAGAAATATTAAAGTCACATTCACCAGTATTTATAAATGGCATACCTAATCGTCGGGTTACTAAGGGGTAATTAGAAATCCGTTGATTGATGCCAATCAAACTGTAATGAGGCGTCGGTATAGATTGAGCGTTGAAGAAAAATTCATTCGAAGTCATACGTCCGAGCTGTCCCCATTTGCGAGTCCGATGTTGCTAGTCACTTGTGTATCGACTATAGAAAATTGAATACTAATACGGTCTCAGATAAATACCCCCTACCCATTAATATCTGACCAAATTGATAGACTAAACTTCTCAACAAGACCTTTTCAAGTCTTGGAATGTCGAGCGGCTTCTACCAAATGCCAATACATACCCAGGCCAGTACGAAATCGTAGATATTTGGCTTAAAGAATACATCGTCAGGGTTCCAGCGAGCTATAAAGCTAATGTTTACATAGACGACGTTTTAATTGTAGATAGAACAAAAACAAAAAACGCTTTCATGAGGCTTAAGAAGATGTTGCACAGACTGTCTAGTGTTGGGTTTTCTTACAATATAAGCAAGTATTCCTTTCTCCAAATAAGTGTTGAGTATTTGGGGTATAAAAATAAAAAAAATAAAAAATAAAAATGTTGAAATAAGAAAAAATTCACGCAAAGTGTAAGCATTGGCCGTGTTTGCGCCAAAAGGGCGCTTATTTTCGAAAGGCAGTGTAATTCCACTTACACCCTCAAAATATCCCGTACACTCTCTTTCTTTTCCTCTTTCTCCGTGCTTCCAAGACAGAGCTTCCAATCCGCTCTCCCATCTAGGTTTAAATTTAATGTACATATGTTAGTTCTTATTTACCTATATCTAAATAAAGAGTTCCGAGTTATTATTGTGAGTGAGGCCGCCCCCCTCCAGAACAGGCCGCATTGCCACCACCACAGACGGTTACGCAAATGAGGCAATTTATTGGCTTGTCATCTTACTTTCGGCAAATAGTCCCCCGATTTTCTGAATTGATCAAACCTTTGTATTTACTAACGTCAAAAAACAGCAAATTTGAGTGGTTTAATTTAGCTCGAGCAGGTTCCACAAGAAATAATATCCGCATTAGTTGGTGATTTGGTTCTTATTATTTATGATCCACAGCTGGGTGAACTTCACACTGACGCTAGTGCAGATGGCTAACGGTAAACCAAGGGTCATCGAGTTTTTTAGCAAGTGCACCACGGGAACAGAAGCAAGATACCATTCATATGAACTGGAAACGCTGGCTATGTATAATGCGGTAAAACATTTTCGCATTTATCTACATGGCCGCCCATTTGTGGTATTTACAGATTGCAACACACTCAAAGGTAGTCGACTTTTGAGTTTGAGGTTGAATATAGGAAGGGGAATAGCATGGCACATGTTGATTTACTTTCGCGAAATCAACTATCGGTTGATAAGCAAATATAACGGATAACTTCAGAGCAGCATCGATATTCGGTAATTTTTGATTTAATGACAAAGTTGCAAAATAAATAACTGAATCATGAAGACGCGAAAACGTATGAATTGCGATCAGGTATGTTGTATAGGAAGATACAAAGAAATGGACAAAATCTATGTCTTCCGGTGATACTGCGAGCCGTAAGGTGGTCGGAGATTAATTACGTTAACGAGATCATAATGCACTTAGGCTGAGAGAAAACGCTAGATAAGGTGTATACACAGTATTGGTTTCCAATATGTCCAAGTACGTGCGACAACTTTCAAAATCAACTACGGCTATGGCCCAAATATAACTTCATCCCATACCAAAAGTCTGTATACCATGGCATACAGTGCATATGGATACCAGTGGAAAGTTGAGTGGTAAAAATGATATCAAAAAGTATGTGATAATGCAAATTGATGCTTTCACTAAATATGTTCATTTGCATCACGCAAATAGCTGCATTAAGGCTCTAAAGTCTACCATATATATGTTTGGAGACCAAGGCCGTGGTTTTGCCAGTAGTGATTTTTTTACCAATAAAAATCGATTTACACCTAATACCAACAGGTGCTAGCCGCGCGAATGGTCAATGGTCAATGTACAATGAAATCAAAGTTGACAGCGCACTATGGGAAAAAAGTCAATTTGGCATAATGGCATAAAATCAAATTATTTTTAAAAATAAAATATATTTTTGAATTTACATACCCTAATTAGCCAAAAGCCGTTATCTAAGATTTTTTATTTTGTTTATTTTGTGGAGCAACAAATTGATTTATTATTTCAGATTATGGCAAATCGTACCAAAGGTATATATAAATGTATCTTAGATAACATGTTTTGATTATTATGACTTGTTGTCCAACTGTGAACTGTTTTATATGTGTATCTTTTTAGCTTAAAACTAACAAGTTTGTTTGTGTTCCGTGGTGTATAACTTATACATGGCACAACGTTGTACCAAATGTATACTTAATATCGCAAAACTAATCATTTTTGCAACTTTTTGCACGTTTCTTCAAAAAAATGACTTATGTCCAGAAACTTATTTGATTAAACTTTAAATCAGCAAATATCAAACAAAATTAAATGTTTCATTGTTTCCTGAGGCGTATCACCAACGCTGAGTGGTATATCAGCAATATTGACATCCGGAGGGAATTAAAGATTCCAGCTATTGGAGATGTTATTAATTCTATAACAATACTACTACTACTGGCTCATTCAAACCCGCTAGCAAGAGCATTGGTCAGGAGAAGAAGAAACAGACGTCGCCGGAGAAGGGTCACATTAAGGGAGCTACCTACCCGCTTATTAAATTAGACAGGAATAAGAATAATTAGGAATAATCTCTACTTAAGATTGTTTATAAATAATACATAAGTAGTATAATAAGTTAACAGTAGCTGCAACTTACATGTAACAATAAAAAAAATGGTTATATTAAAAACCATTTGCCAAAATTCTACCGTATAATGGACCAATTTAAGAAAAAACACTCTTTGTGGCTAGCCGGCAATATGAGTTTAAGCGTTTGTGCTCAAAATATGTCATCGAATAAACGAGGTCGCCCAAAAATGAAATATGAGGATGCTGGCATAAGGCTCAAAAGAAAATTAGCATCTGAACTTGCAGAAGAATAACAATTCAAGTTATCTTTTACTCCACGCTGCCACCATTTCGGCAAGAAAATCTAATGAAAAAATATTTTTTTTTGTGTTAAAAGCGGCTTTAATGGGCGGCGGCTTTAATCTCCGCATCACCAAAGGCCAAAACAAAAGAAAGCGTCTTCCAGCAGAGGTTATCTATCTTTTTGAGGAGCCAATATTGAATGAAAAGGACAGATACCTCCGTAAGTTCGTCCGAAGATGAACCCGATTACGATAATCAAAGTGATTGTTTGGAAATATATTTATATGAAGAGGAATCTGATTAAACTGTACATTAATTATAATAAAAATATAAAAATAAAAAAAATTAGAGGTGGACTTTGGACCCATCAACCAGTTGAGGCGCTTTGCTGTGTTGTGCAATTTGGCATAGGTCTGCTTCAAATGTGCAGCAAACGTCAAGTACCAGGCCCAGGTAACAATGATAATTCCTCTGCGGTCATATCTGTCCATGTAGGAAAACGCCAGGGAATGTTTCCCTCCGCAGCGCGAAATTCACAACCACACATTTATCCGTGTTAATAGCAATATTCCACCTGCAGGCCCAGTTCTCCATATTTTTGAGGAGAATCTGAAGCCGGTCAGTTGAGGTGTAACTGGATCTTGCCATCATAGCAGTGTCATCTGCATATGTGGCGATGCAAACGCGGTCCGAACTTGTATGAAGGGGAGCATCATATGCAAATAGGTTATATAGTGTGGGCCCCAGCACGCTTCCTTGAGGATCTCAGCTAGTATCCTCCTTTTGATAGAAGCCCCTGATGCAAGACCATATCAAAGGCCTGTTGAATGTCCAGGAAGGCAGCCACCGTGTACTGCCTTCTTTGAAATCCATCAACAACAAAGTCCACTACGCGATGAAGTTGCTCAGGGGTACCATGTCCTCTGAAAAACCCGAACTGATGCCTGGGAATCGCTTGCCTTACTGCTGGAAGTCTTTGCAGTTTTTCCAGTATACATCGTTCGAATATCTTAGCAAAGATAGGAAGTAGACTAATCGGCCTATAGTTACTCACATCCTGAGTGCCGTTCCCCTTTTTGTGGTTCATCACAAAGTTTGCGTTCTTCCATCTGGACGGGAAGTGACCTAGCCTGAGTGCAGAATTGAAGAATACTAAGAAAAGGAGAGCCTTCACCGGAAGGAGTTTTACAACTCTACTGGAAATGCCATCCGCTCCTGGCGACTTCCGGTTTTTCAGCTTCCCAATATTGGGAATTGGAGGCTCCATCTGATGAGGCACTTCTAGTGAAGCATAAACCTTCTCAATCCTCTCCCTCGAAGCAGTTTCAAAGGGGGTGAATCGCTCCTAGTATCGCTCCAGTATTCAGATGAATGGAGTCCTCCAGAGGACTCTGGAGGTCCTGATATTGGATCCAGGGGGCAGTAGCAGTCTTCTGGCCACTGCGGGGCTTCCTGGCAGATGTAGTCTAACAATAAGTGAGATGTGATTCGAGCTGAGCTCAAAGGATTCACATATTGTCAACCTACAACCTTGAAGACCTTTGAGCAAGGCAAAGTCCAAGGCAAAGTCCAAGGCAGACGGTGTCCTGCCGTTGCAGGGAAAGCAAGTTGGCCTTCCCTGTGGCCAAAATTTGCGCACCCAAGTTCTCCTGGGCCTCCACGAGTGCTACTCCTCTTCTATCCTCTGAAATTGCCCCAGCCGCGATGTTTAGCGTTGAAGTCTCCACATATAATTGCTTTATTGTCGAGGAGGTTGAGCAGTGCCTCAAATCCTTCACTGTTCCAGGAAGGACGAGGGGGCAGGTAGACAGCTGCCACATCCATATCTCCCATGCCAGTGCAGAGTGTGACCCTTGCCACCTGGACCAACTCTAGTCGAACTGGATTTTGATGGTAGTAGGTCAATCCATTTTTGACCAGTATAGCTGCTCCACCCCTGGCTATCCTGCCAGGATAATCAGCTCTGTATAGTGAAAAGCCATGGAAGCCTAAATAATCCCCATGTTTTAAGTAGGTCTCAAATACGAGCATAATGTCGATGTAATATCTAGAGAGAAACACCAGGAGCTCCTCCCGGTTGGCAGGGAGACTCCTGACATTCCAAATACCCTCTTAAAGCATATCCATGTCGAGTAGGCATGCTCGCTTTTAGGTCTCTCACAACAAGAGAGATCGTTGCAAGAGAGGCAGCCAGCTGCTCGACTGTATCCTTGAGTGAGGCAAGCATAGTCACAACCCTGGACATGTCCCAATCAGGCTCAGAGTTAAGTGGCTGGGGAGCATTGCCAGGCAGAGACTTCTTAGGAAGGACTCCCTTGAGTTTAAGGACATAGAAACGGCATTTTTTGGGGTACGCTGCATGATTATCACCACAATTAGCACAAATAAGGTCGTCCGTGGTGACAGCCTTACAGAAGTTTGAGCCAGTCCAGTGCTCATCCGCACATCTACCACAAACTAAGGGCTTCTGGCAGTAATTTTTGGCATGGTTAAAACCAAAACATCTGAAACACTGCTTCAGCCTGTTGGAGTCCTTTTAAGGTTCTACAGAGACTCGATACCTGCCTATCTTGCTGATCAGCAGAGCATCCTTGTTGTTGGGAGCCTGCTTTAGGTCAACAAACCAGACATTTTGTTTTGTCTGCTCGTTAGGATTATCCTGGTGCTTGGCTCTAGAAGGGGGGTTGTATAGATTAACCACCGTGTGCCCCTTTTTTGTAAACTCCTCAATGATTAGACTCCTCGAAGTTGTGCTGGCCAAGTGACTAGTCTAAAGCACCTGTCTTTCTTTAGACAAAAGTGAGTGTAAATGACGTTTTTGGAGGTTAGGAACTTCGTGATGGTACGGTGAGTGGTAGAATCCTTGGCATAGATACGAAAGTCTCCATTACGGGCTGTACGGAGTTCAAATCCATCATTATCAATCACCGAAAGTAGTTCTTTCTCCATTGTTTCGACGTTGTTGACATTCATAACTGTAATCGGCGTAGGCTTGGCATAGGCATTGGAGTTGGGGTTTGATTGAGCAGCAGCTGCCCTCCGTCCAGTTTCAGAGAGAGTGTCCTCCTTTTCTTCATCATCTAGTATGTCCATTTCTTGCAAAAACTCAAATTCTTCAACAAGTTCAACAGGGGCTAGGTCAGCAAATTTATTTGCAGGTTGAGACTTACTTGCTTTGGCTTTAGTGGCCGCTTCTTCCAAGGTTGGGGCACACCTCTTTTTAGTCGTCCTCTTTGGACAGTTTGCCAAGTCGGTTGACAGTTTTGAATAAGTACCTTAGGAGAGGCTCCTCTCCATTGAGGAAGTGCTGACGACTTACCAGTATCCGGTTTCAGAGTTTTTCTTAATATGCTTGACACTTTGCTGTTGGACAATTTTTTCCCATCAGAGTTTGAATTTCCCGCAGATTCCTTGTTGGCCTGCAAGAGTTGCTTTTGCAGGACCCTTGCTTGGGGTGAGGTTGATGGTTTTTCCTGGTCGATTTGAACCGCAGACACCCTTGAAGGAGTATACAAGGTGGTTGGAACAGTCGAAGTGATTGAAGCCGTTGTGGTCGTAGTAGAATATGTAGTCGTCGGAACCGTTGTTGGCATCCCCAAGTGAGGTGTATATCCCATTAGGGGTTTCATGGTCTGTGCCGCCTTTTCACTGGTTTCCAGAACACTACACAAAAGGTCCTGCAGTGGTGTGTGTATATTTTTGCTCTCCATTTTTAAGTCGACTTTAAACTTGAGCAGAGCAGAACATGAAAATTTGGGAATTACAATTTAATTTCCTCTCAGAAATTCAACGAATTGTCAGAATTGATGATTTAGATTTTTTTTGCACTTTTTGTTCTTTATATATCGTTACGTTTATTACGTAAATTAATCAAAGTCACGAGCGCCACGCCCGATAGCAAGTTTCACTCGACGATATCGTACTGGATACCGTGTCAACAACCTTACGTTACTGTCAAACAGATAAGTGAAAAAACGCGTTTTATGGGATTTTTTTTTACAAAAATTAGAGTTAATTTTCACAATATGAAAAACAAAGTTTACAAAAGTTAACGAATCAAGCTTCCACGAGCATTCCATTCTGTAATTCAATTTTATATATTTATTTAAGTAAAATTGTTGTAAGCATTATTTCAGTATTAACGCCAATTGTCACGGGTTTCCTCCGACTACTGAAGATCATTCCGGGATTGTTTGTTATCTGTAAATAAAATGTTAGATTCAAATTAAAAATTCCAGTTTGTGCACATTAATATGTAAAAAGATACATACCAGTTTTAACTGAAAA
>VNJN01002039.1:0-89933 GCA_008042485.1 Drosophila mayri | reverse complement strand
AATAATAAGGGAACCTTTCATCAGGTTTACGGCATTTGAAGGGAAAAACTAAATAATTTGCACTAACCTTTGGGAGATCTGAAGTAAATTGCACCAATACTTGCGCGACGACAACTGCGTTTTCGCAAGCCGGCACGAAAAAAGCGCGCGCAATCACAACGAATGTATGCAAAACAATAAAACACTTGAAATCTCACAAATCACACAAATCTCATGCATATATATTGTCAAATATACATGTTCTTGCCTTCGTTGAGCAAAAAACGATTTATATACTATTCTCCTGTAGTCTTGCGAGTCACTACAAAAACGAATTACGCGACGACCAACCGTACACACGTCCGAGGGGTTTAATTTTTTTTTCGAATTAGTGTGGCCACCCACGATTTCTTTGGTTAATCCCAAAGTTTCCGCCTCGGCAACACTTAAGATTTGCCGATGATTTTCAAGACGATGTCCACACCGATACATCGATACATCATTCCATTTTCACCATAAAGGTGAAGTCAAATTCAAAAAAATGTGGGACACTTACAAAGTATTTATTCCTTAAAACTAATAACCATGCATTTAGTAAGACATTTAGTTAGTAAAGCGCAACGATTAGTGGCCGCTTCCAACAAAAACTGCAATGAAATAGTATTTCCATCAACTTTATTAATATTTTGTTCTTGTTTGTTTGTTGGCATCACACGTAAAAATATATTGTGGCATTAATTAGTTTTGGTTTAAATGAGTATATATAGTTTGTTTCTCGTGTATATCAGTTGATTAGTTTTTGCTCAAAACGGTAAGTAAGCAATGCAAATTTCGAACTTAATTTCTAATTTTTTACAAAGTGTTTCGGTTGAAGAAGCTTGTAAAAGGGTTTCGCTTTTAGTGGCTGCTGCTGCTGTTGCTGCGGATGTGGCTGTTGCAGCAGACTTGGATTTGGATACGGATGTGGCCAGTAATAGCTCCTTGCCACGGGCTGCGATCTCAGTAGGAAACTTTTGCGCGTTCGAAAAAGGCGATTTCATTAATGTAAGGAGAGAATTTGGACACACAAATGTTTTTGCATACAAAAAGGATGAAGAACGACTTGACTGTCTGTCTAACTAATGTAAATTTCATTATTAATTCCATTCATAAACTGCATTAATTGTATATTGATTTAGTTTTACTCTTGGGAACCAGTCTTGAGGGCACACACATTTGATGCATGTATGGTATACGAGTATAAAACCAGGGAGCTTCTCTCGGGGCTTGCTAAGGTTAGTACCTACGGGTTAGGAGCACACACACAGCACGACGGAGGAGGGGGAGTAGCGAAGCGGATGCTGGACCAGGACTCACCCATCTGGCTGATGTGGCTGCTGCTGTTGTTGCTGCTGCTGCTGCCGGCGACGTCTAACCACGGCGCTATTCTTGATGATAGCCTCTATCTCCCGACCCCCCGAACTCTCGCCCTCCGATGCGGAGGCGCAGTTACTGGATCCTTCTTCGCCAGCAGCCGCTGCTCTGGGTTTTCCCAAGCTGGCCAGGTTCCTAACCAGATTCACCGCATCATCGTGCTTTGGCGTAGCTTGGTTCTCCTTGGACACATTCCTCAGGATTTGAGCCAAGTTCCTTTGAGGATTATCCACCTCATCGCCTCGAGTGGCGTCTGTCGTCGTGGACGACTTGCGAAGATTAGAGACAGTGGCATGGGTGGATCGCTTTAGCCGATTCTTGAGCTCAGCATTGAGATCCACGGGCATTAGGCCGCGACCCATGCCCATCATAGGCTTGCCCGTCTTGAGGATGCTCTTCAGGGGCTCGGCGGCTGCTTTACCTATAAGAAATAAGTTTTAAAGCCATTAATTCAAGTTCAAGAGGGTAAAACTTGAAATAAGTGCCCTTGAAAATAGCAGCAAATAATTCAAAGGCGTCAAAAATTATAAATAAAAGCATGCCAACTTTGAAAAAGAGGAGATCATGCTTCTTACTTACTCAGCTCATGGAAGTTTTCTCCACTTTTGAGAACATTTTGTTTTTTTTTATTTTAGCACATTTCTTGGATTTATTTTCTCGGTCTAACAACTGCCATTATTTATTAAATATTACAATAAAAATAATAATAGTAGTTATAATAATAAATGTAATACAATACGCATCAATATAATAATTCCGTTTAAGGTACAATTCGTTTTTAAATGTAAATAAAAAGTAGTGTATAAATATAAGCACAAAGGCGCAGAGTTCGCTTTATAATAAATAATGGGCATTATGTGGGGGGTTAACTGGAAGCTTGTTTACGGGCCATTATTGCGGAATAAAACTGTCTCTTGGTTTAAATACAAAAGCCGAACTCATATAGTTTTGCCTTTTATTATTATTATTACTTCGTTTTCGTTTCACACATTTCAGGGATTTTTTTCGTTCGTTCTATTTAGTTTTATTTATTTCATTGGCGAAAGGATAGTCGCGGAAGAGGTTTATGGTTTCGGGGCGCATCTATCACACTGAGCGCTGAATTTTAGGGGATTTACCGAAAAGCGGACAAGGTTGTGTATTGTTGCATTGGGAAAAATTGGAAAAATTTTGAATGCTTGGCCAAAATAGACAATTTTTCTTTCAACCCAATATCTCGCTGCACAGCCGCTTAAAATCCTTACCAGCAGCCTGCAACTCATCGGGCGTCACGACGATGTCCTCGAAGCTGGAAATGGTGGCCTTCAGCCGATTGTTGGGCGAGTGGGCACGCTTGGGACTAGGCATGGCGGTCGTAGGACTGATACAGCCGCTGGTGTAGCGATCCATGGACGCAGGACGAGTCCTCTTGAGCATCTCCCTTCGCTTGGCCGTGGTCGCCGGTGCTGTTATCGTGATGGGCAGGCGCACATGCGCATTGGTGGCCTCCACCTGGTTATGTGTTTGGCCTTGTGTCGGTGGCAGCGATTGGGTCTTGAGCAGAGTGGTGCTGTTGTAGATCTCATCATCCTTATCCTTGCCATTCACCCCAAAATACTTGGCATAGCGATCGCCCACGTTTGGAATCCGGGCCAAGGACACAGTGATGGAGGTGATCTCGGTGGTGTGGCGACGGTTGACGGCGGCCGGCGCTTGAATCTGCTGCTGCTGCTGTACCAAACGGTTGATCTTCCTGCGCACCTCGGACACCCGCTGAGCTGTGTCGCGATCCTGATCCGGCTGTTGCTGCTGTTGGTGTTGCTCCTGCTGCTGATGGTTGGAGGCGCAGTTCTCCTTGCCCGAATCAGAGCCGCTGTCGCTGGTGTTTGTCCCATTTGACATTTTCACCTGCTGCTTTTCGATGAAGGGCGACTTCACCTTGCCTATGATGCGGGACGTGACAGCGACCTCAATCGCATTCAAGGTCTGTAGCTTCGGCTGGAAAGTGATCGAGTTGGGGCTGCTGTTGCTGATGTTTGTGTTGTTGTTGCCAGTGGAGTTGGAATTATTATTCCTATCATTCCGGAAGGATTCGGGCAGGACTAACTTGCCCACGGTTCGCACACGGATGCTTCGGAGGGGCGTGGCGGCATTTGTGGGATCTGTGGCGGATCTGCTAAGGGCATGGAAGCCATTGTGCTGGGGTGACTCCCTCAGAACTGGCTCTTTGGTTCGCAGTTGCACCGCATCTAGTTGCTCCTCCTTTGCCTTGGCATCCACCAGCTCTTGCTCAGCCGGCTCTATGATGCTCTCCAGGGTCAGGCTAGATGGCTCCTTTTCGTGCGGTATCGGCGAGTAATCCATTGGCGTGGGCGTGACACTGACACTGCTGCTGGCGGTAGTGCTGCTCCTGGGCGTGGTGCGATCAGTGGGCGGACTCCTTGAGTAGCTGCTGGTCCGGCTGCGGTACCTGGCACTGGCACTGTAAATTCCACTGTTGTTCCCGCTGAGGCTGCTGAAGAAGGCCAGGCGCTCGGCCAGCGAGAGAGATGAGGGTTCTGTGACGGTGATTTTGGGGATTAAAGATTAGTGGTAATCCGCGTGGACAAAGCCCATGCTTACGCATTGCATTTGCCTGCTCAGACTGCTTGGAATATATGGTATATATTTTTTGTGTATATTTATTGCTTCTGCTGCTGCTGTGGTTCCTACTCGTGTGGTTTCTCTCCGAGTTGTGGCCACCGACAAAAGTCAGAAACACAGTTGGCATACAGTTTTTATCCACTGCCCACTCAGAGTTGTTGCTGTTGCCGCGATAATTCATATACTTTTCACTCTACACTATCATCATCTCAAGCGGCTGCTCTTTTCGCTTTTATCGAGCTCTAAACCTATCACAAAAGACGGAAGATTTGTTACCCCCATTGGAAAGTTTTTCGTCGTCTGGTCGTGTGGCATTTATAAAGCAATTTCTATAATTTGCCAATTCTTTTGTCCCCCTAAACACTTCTCTATGTATCGCTTTAATTTTCATTTTCATTTGAAAACTTTCGATACATTGGTTCTGCCTCGAAACGCTTTCAATTGATATGAACTTTCTTTATGGGTGCTCATTTATGAGTGATTAGTGGCGAGTCAGTGTCTGTGTCTGGTTGTGGGGCAGGCTAGAGTTTGATAAAAAAGAGAATAATAAGCAACGAAATTATGGATTTTTTTTTATGGATAGATAGTGGGATTGGCTTCTTAGAAGAGGTCATGTATCTTTCGACTTTTGAGATAATTTTGCATTTAAAATACAGAATTTGTGGAATTTAATTGAAGAATTATCATTTGAATTTAAGAAACATTTGGTGGATCAGATTTAGAAAAATGCAAAAAATAATTGTATATTAAAGTTAAAATCTAATATTTAACAGTGTTATTTAGAAGCGTTTCTATATCTTTAGAAAAGCCGTTCTCCCTTTGTTTTGCATCTTTTTTTAAATCTCTTTTAACACTGTTTTATGCTAATTATAAAATTAAAGTAACTCGCAACGTCAAGGTCAGCGTCATTTCATCTTATCGGTAATAAATTTTATGACACTTTATTTTCAGGGGGAGACCACAAAGAACACGCTTCTCTGTTCCCTCCTCACTCTTTTTTTTCTAGCAATTCCCAATGTTTTCTGTTGGCCATAAAAAAAAACAGACCACCGATAAGTGATATCGGTGAAAAAGAGGTTACCAACTCACTGAGTTCACCTTCATTGACAATGCAAGTGTGTCAGGAGGAGCGTGCGTTTGAAACAATATTTTCGAGGAAGTACTACCCATGGGGCGTTAAAAATGTTTTAAATAAAAATGCCAGAAAAATTATGAACGCTTAATTAAGTTCACTAAAGACCGCAAATGGTAAAAATATTCATAAAATAAATCAATTACATAAACATATACAGTTTTTGAGAATAATTTATTATTAATTTTTGGTTTGTTTGTGTTTCTCATGCGGCATCAGCAAATACAACAAGGCAAAACCGACGATAACATTAATTTTGAACTCAAACTGGCGTAAAATAATGGAAAAAAATATATAAAATCGTAAATGAATAACCGATTGACACACCACAACAACATGCAAGTGGATAACCAAAATTAGTTTGGAATTAAATTAAGGTAAGTAAAAAAAATAACGCACGAACACAGACAGAGCAAACAACAACATTAAATATTATGAATTATAAAATATTTCTTATTTGTTTGTCATTCCAAAAAAAATATATATGAGCATCGTGCAAATGTAAAACGAAAACATTAGGGGAAAAGAGCTGGAATAGCTATTAAATAATCGCTATAAGAATATATAGCTTTTCGTAGCCTATTTCCCCTTGTACTTTTATTAGTTTCATTTGAAAGTACTCACCAAACTCGGCATCCAGCGTTGCATTTGGCGTTGACAGCTCCTCCGAACTTGGCAGGGAATGATCAGCGGCCGTTGGAGGCGACACCTCAGCGGTTGCCGCTGGCGGAGAATGTCGGGATCCAGATGATCCTGAAAGAAATAATTGAATCATTATTTGGTTTTAGAGAAATATTTAAGTAAAAAACATTTAAAACTATAAACCAGTATGTGTTTCTAGGAATCCTTTGAAAGACACTTATCTGACGTACCTCTCAAGGCGGTCCTTGTTTTTTGATTACAAAATTTCGATATGTGCTTCTAATCTCAAATGACCTGTACAATATATAATATATAAAATTATATAGCTCTCCCCCTTGAAATTTCACCCACAATATATTGGTCACAAAAAAGTTACCCAACAGGTAGGCCTCAATTAGTTTCGTGATTGCCGCAGACGGCAAGTGACATACATTTTACAGCTTATTAACTTGGTCAACAACCATGAGAGGCGGATTGCTTGCTCGCAGTAACAACGCTAATGGCAAAATCTGGCAAAACACCCACTGACCACAGCTTGAAGGGGTTTTCTGTTGGGCCAATTAAAAAAATCAGTGGGACTAGAAATACATACAGATATTTTGGTTAGAGTTTCTGTGATCTATAAGTCATTGAAAGCTCTTCTTATCGGTTAATGGCGTCAAACATTGAAAATTGATGGTTACTCTTGAAAATATTATAGTTTTATACTCAGAAACTGTCTAACTTGTAAAGAGCACACACTTGGAATATAAAATATTAATACTAATAGCAAACATATTTGAAATTTTATAAATTCCCAGCATTACCTTAATTTTGATAAAACTTTTCCCTACATTTAGACCTAATATTAGCTTTCCTAGAAAAGACTTGTGGCCCGCTAACCCGAGCTCAGCTCTAACCTGGCTTCATTCTGGCTACTCTATGGTCTTGGCCTTCTTGCCATGGTTGGTTGCGCCTTTGCGCCAAACACACTGGGTTTAACCTAGCGGTCGCTGGCTCGTTTACTTTATTGCTTCATGCTAATTTTTCGCAACTCAGCGGATGATGATAATGATGGACCCACTACTAACCTGTTGTGGCCCGTGGAGTCCGCGACTGCTCCTGCAATTGCTGGAACATATTGGCCCTGGCCCGCACACTGTTGCTACGCGTCAGTCCACTAGATGGCGTGGTGGTGTTTGTGGCGGTTGCGGTGGATGCTGATGTTGCGGAAGCGGCTGTCTCATCGCTCAGCGACTGAATGGCCGAGTCCTCCTCCTCCAGGCCGGACATTTCGAAGATGTGCTGTTCGCTGTCTGTTCCAAGCGATAGAGTCAGCTGCTCGCTGAGATTGACGCTGCCGGAGCTGGTGTCGTTGATAGAGTTTTGGCGTGCCAATTGGTTGGTGGTTCCCTGGCTGGCCAAATGAACAACGCGTGGCGACTGCAGCGGCTGAGTGGAGCTGCGTGTGAGGCGATGGAAGGACGTGGGTCCTCCTGTGCCCGAATGCGTGGACGAGGAAAGCAGCAGCGGAGCAGGAAAGTGGCTGAGGGGCTGTCCAGTTATTGGCGAGATCAACGGGGGATGCGGCAGAGCGTGGCTTAAACGGATGTCCAGCGGCTTGGTGGGCTTGAAGGCCGACGTGGCCGAGATGTCGAAAGGTGCGGAATTGGCTTTGAAGCTGGAAAGGGGATTTAAAATTGGTATAATATAATTTCCAATCATATAAAAATAACAATATTTTTAAATTCAATAACAAATTTTTAATATTTTGTTTTAGGTTCAACTTCCAAAATTAAAGTAAAATATTTTATAAATTCTTTTCCTATCAAAATAACCCTTTATTATGTGTGACATCCTTTTTTTTTTTGTGAATATCAAAAATAATTAAAGACTTTTATGATTTTATGTGGTTTGAAAAATTGATAATCTCAAGAACAGAACGACACTAAGAGTGCTTATCAATGAGAGATATGACACAATGGCATGTTTAAAAAAATTAATAAGGTTATGTGATTTTATAGTCGATAAACATTATTTTTTTTAAGTATTTAAAATACAGAAATAATATTTATACAATATTATGTATAACGCCTATGTTAGAGATATTTTTATAGTTTTTGGTTACGTTTTAAGGGTCTGCTGAAATTTACATAACAACTTGGCTCAAACGGCACTGCGTAATTCTCTGTGAATCTTTGCCTCTCTATAATTCTCTGTCTCGGACATAATTATAGGCAATTTAGTTCGGGCTCAAATATAATTTTGGTGGTGAAACTTTACAGCTGGCGGCTACTGCTGGGTATCTGCGGTTAATTCGACCCGAGAGCCTCCGGGTAGCGAGAGAAGGTAAAAGTTTACTGGCTCGACGATGGTCAAAAGAATTAGCCAAATAATACAAAAAAGCGCCAACAGTGAAAGGTAATTGTATTGATATTAAGGTGTAAGACAAGAGAAAACCAATCATTTTATGTATATTTTTTCTTACTAAACTCCAGAGTTTATCACCCTCTCAAAATACCTTTTCCATTCTACCGCATTCTTCTCCAGTCCAAAATTAGTATCTCACCTACAACTTGTTCGACTTTTTGAGACTTTTTTCCAATATTTGTTTTGTTTATCGAAACCATTTTCCGTGCTGGCGCACACACGTCGAGTGTTAAAAAAAGAAGAGGAAGCGGAAAAAACAAACTAAAAATATACAAAATTTAAATGCAACAACTAAGCTAATTGGATTTGGGGAATGGCAGAAGTGTCCAACCAGAGAATGAAAAGAGACGAGAGGGGAAGAGGTTAAAAAAGCGAGAGAATGGCCAAATCTATTCACAAAAAAACAATAAAAAAAAACATGATTAGGGGCAACAGTTGTCGAAGTCTTATAAAAAAAAGAGAGAAGAAAAGGAAAAGCAAATATATATATAATATATACATATATATAATACATCAAAAACAGATATATTTTGCTATCGCAGCTGAGACACAAAACAAAATTTAGCAGAAAACTATAATAGTGTCCATTGGTCCAAAATTGATGACCATCTTAATAAAGCTTATCAACTTGTTTAAAAGTAATCCTATTGATCCTTTTAAAAATATATCACCTAAAGTCCGTTGTCTCTTTTTTGTTTAACTTATTTAGTCGAATTTATAATTTAAAATATTTTTGTATATTTTGCACAATTTGTAGCACATCGATTGGCACTGTGGCGCTCACAGTGCACCGTGATTTTTCCATGGAATTTATTTTTAGCTTATTACGAAATTTATATCTTAGGAGCTAAACCAAAAAACTTGCACATTTTACTGAATATTTCCTTAGGATTTCTTATTTATTTACAGTAACTACCTTTCCAAAAAATTCACACGCGGCTCGTGGGCTTGTCAGCCGGCAGGCAACTGGCAAGGAATTTCCGTGGGGAACGTGGTTTTTCTTCAACTATCGACACACACATATAGACAGTTCTATATACTATCTTTTTCTGCAGCTGATAAGAAAGGGAGCAAACGACCGACCGAACCGAGCAGCGATTCACTTTTATAATTTTATCAGTTGATTTCGATTTCGTTCACACTACCTTACTATGTATGTTATTTTTGTCCATAATTATTTTGGCTTGGCTTTACGTAAAATAGAAATTATATTTTAACGCTGCCGCTTCTCTGGCGAATACGTGAAAATTGAAAAAGCGATCGCGAGCAACTGAGCGCAAAAATTGTACAAACAAAACGTCGAGGGAAAAGTCGAGTGGTTCGGGGTGCCTCTGCCAACGTCGACGCTGCGTCGCTGTCGGCAAATTTAAATTATTTTCAGCTTTGTTTTCTTGCCTTTTAGATTGCCCCGCGTTTTATATTTATTTTGGTATGGTATTTTCCCATTTTCCTTCCATTTTCTCTGTGTCTGGGAAAAGTCTTTCCGAGTCTTCTACGCTGCTCTTCGACTCGGTTAAAAGAGAGAAAGATACTTTGTTACTCTTAGATTTATATTTTTGGCAAGATTTCCTTGTAAATGGGCCACCTAGCTCTAAGGTGTGTGACATCTTAGTTGTATTTTTAGAAAATATTTACTTAACAGCATAAAATCATTATTTAGCTCATAGAAAAATTAAAAACTGAATCCTTCTATTGACTTAATTATGACGTTTGAACAATAAACTTATTGCTAGGGCAAAGTCTTTGCAACCGCTGACTAACAGTTCCTTTCTGTGACTTATCTTATCGGTGGAGATTATTAAAGATACAGCATAACTTCGAATTGGACGTATATAAGCTATATCGGTTTAATCGCGGAACAGATGTCAGCGAATTCTTTGTTCACTTAAAGCCATTACACTTGGCAACTAGATTTAATTGTTTTTAAGCGAAATAAACTTTTCAGTCTTTCTTTTCAGTCATTTTTAATATTTAGTCATTAATTGTGTTTTATCGTTTTTTATCTCTCGTTAAAGTACATTCATAGAGTTTAATTTGTTTACTTCTGATGGGTAGAACTGTTTGTTTATTGTATTATAGAAGATTTTCAAGGATATCCTTGTATACTTTGTCACACTTTATAGGTTCGATTTTTTTTTTCGTTTATTTTTCCTTTCTTTTTACCGTTTTCTGATATACGCCTCAAACATTTTCTCACTCTGTCGTCGCTGTAGGAGCAACATGGAGGAAAAAGTCGATAGACCTGCCGCCCTTCTGGGGAATCCTCCTGTTCCGTCTCAGCAGCAATTATGACACGGAATTGGAATTTTGAAAAAGGGCGCACGAGATACGAAAGTATCTGTAACTGGACGCTTTCGAGCGCTGCAACCTACTGAATGCAACTGGCAGGCATAAATTACACGGCACAGAGCCCGCGTCTGGGCCAAATGGGCAAAAGATATATTGACAATATGCCGTTCGCTAAATGCAAATGTGACAGACAGACATAGCCAGCGAGAGTGTGAAGAACAAAAGAGGCACAGAACCTGGCTTATTGTTCTTGATGGTTTTTTTTATTATTTTTTAGCAAAGGGAGTGCCACAGAGAGTGGAACAACACAAAAGCCGCCCCGAAAAAAAGAGCAACAATAATAATAACAGCAAAACACTCACCACTGACAACACACACTCACACACACATAAAATGCTGACATAAAAACACAGTTAAACCCGGCAAGGTGTGCTGTCAAAAAGATTCGACAATGCTTTTACAGAGAAGAAACTAGGTTTACGAGCATGACATTGGCCAATCTGCAATTCGCAGAAACAATACCATCATCTGCCATCACCCAGGTGCCAGGCGGGAATTAGCGGCCGCAAGCGGTCAAAGAAAAACGAATTGTTTGGAAATGATAGCGGAGTAATTTGTAAATTAAGTAGATAGTTTTATGGTTAAGGAATCAGATTGCTAAGAATTTTAATTGATTTTGTTACTATTAATTTTGACTACTTAGAACGGAAATGCAATGCTTTGCATATGCATTTAAATAAATATTAAATAAATAATTATTATAAAAAGGTTAAAAAAACAGGTAGGAATTTCCCAAAAAAATCTAAAAATCATCTAAATTACATCAAATGATCGCTTTTCCATCTCTAAACAAGTACTTTCCTTCCTCTTTTGTAACATCTTAGATTACATGAAATATTCTCAAATAATTAGCCATTAACTCCCCAACTGTGTTTCTATTTAACCCATTTTCTGGACCCGTAAAAACCCAATCGACCTTCCCTAATCACCAAACCATTACTAACCTTTATTTGTATTTCGCGTTCTCGCGTTTTTGGCCCCAATAGTTGGGCAGGTAATTAGGCAATAAGCCATAAGCTGCTTAAGTGACAAAAGCAACAACAGCATTAAAAACTAAAAAGGCGGCAAAGAAAAGTGAACATATGTATATGACAACAACGAATTGAGGTCATTGAAAACCTCCCTCAGCAAATGGAAATGGAATTAAAATATAGCAAAAAAAAATCAAAACATATTTCCAGGAAAAGTTTAGTGAAATTTTATCAGAATTGGCTAATTTCGGGGACATTCTTCGCTAACCTCTATAAGTTAGCGAAGTATGTTCAAAATAAAGTTAATTAAGCCGATCATGGCTGGATTATAATGCTGCCCTGTCGGCGCCATGGAGTATGAATGGCCTAACAACAATTTCCATTTGACACTGGTAACAGCAGCACCGTGGTTATAAATATTTATAGGCTCGGCCAAGTGCCAGCCAGTAATGTGCGCTCGCCGGACCAAAAATAGCATTGTGGATAATTCGTGTATATAGACAGCTCCGGACAATCACAGAAGCGGATTTCGCGTCTGGAATTCTTGGGCCAGCGAAGCGTAAACCGGCGTCCGTTGCAAAAATCAATTGACAGCTTGACAGGCCACACGACGTATGCGTAATTTAGCATGGAGTTTTGCCATGGAAATTTGAAGAGAAGTTCTGACTCAAAAAAGGAAGGATATTTGCAGGGCTTATGCGATTATAACCTTACTATAGGGTTTCGTTTTTCATTTTTGATTTAAACTCATTTTTGTCATAATTGTTTAAAAATTTAAAAGATAATTACTTTAAAATTTGTTATGACTTTTTAATAGTTTTTTTTTTCTATTAGAAACCTAAATTGGATTGAATTTTACCACTATCTACCATCTCTACTCTCTACTGCATACCCACATATCCCTCTTACTATTCAAGATTGACCATAAAATAAATAAATAACGTATAAACTTACAAGCTCTTTTCCTCGCTGGTCACTGGCTGCGTCTTATATCGCTCCCTCTGCAAATCCCTTCGCAGGACACTCGGCTTAAGAAGCCTGGGCGTGGCACCCTTCTGCTCTCCCTTGGTATCCGACTCCAGTGGCGACTCCCAGCTGCCGTTGGGCCCGCCAGCAGCACGAGCTGTGGGTGAGGAGAGCATCTCCATGCGCTTGATACGCTCAGCCACCGAAATGCTTGATGGAGTGGTTACAAAATCAACAGGAGTACTCGGAGCTGCTTGCGAGGTAGAGATGGCATCGAGGGCCGCTGCTAGATCCATAACAGGCGGCGCATCCTGACGCTCCAGTGAACGGGTGCGTCGCTTTAGTAAGCTATTGTGGGACTCCTCCAGGTCATGCGAGGTGGAGCCCAGCGAGCGGCGCTTCGAAGGAGAGTCGCTTTTGAGGATTGAGTATAGGGAATCGGCGGCGTTGCCGTCATTATCCAGACCACTCAAGTCGAACTCCTCGCGACTGCTTTTCCGCGAACTCTTCAAGATGGGACGTATCATCTCATGCTCGTCGGCCTCGCCAAATGATTTCTTCTTGAGTATGGGCTTTGGGGGACGCACTGCCTCCTCGCTGGAGGTGCTCTCCTGCTTTAGAATGGGACGTATCTCGTGCTCTTCACCGCCATCCTCCAGGGTAACATCACCATCGTGGGCGGCTAGCTCAGCTGCCGCCAGAGTGACAGCTTGCGAAATGGACACATGCTTGTGGCATCCACCATCCGAGGGCGTGGACAGCGAGTCCTTCTTCTTCAGGATGCTGTGCGGCTGACTCTCGTTGGCCGAAGGGCAGCCATCACTCTTGCTGCTGTCGTAGCTGCTCTGCTTGAGGATGCCATGGGCCTGATGAGCTGGACTTAGTCCAGTTCCAGATTCTTCCAGAGAATTTCTGCGTGCCGACTTGATTAGTATGCTCCGCTCGTCGGGCGAATGGGAGCGGGAGTAGTACCGTGACTCGTCCAAGCTCGAACGCTTCTTGAGAATTCCCTGACGCTTGCAGCGGGCCGCAGTTCCTGCCAGCGGCGGATCCATCACGCTCGAGGAGAAGGTCACCGGCGAGGCATTGCTGGAGACACTCGAGTTGCATTCGCCCAAGCCATGCTCCTTTTTCTTCAGTATGGATACAATTTGATTGGGTGCTGGCGGTGAGTTTTGAGCTGGTAGTCCCGCAGCTACACCATCATCTGTGCTCTTGCGCCGCAGTATGGCCGACATTTTCTGGCTGGAGGCTGGCTCCTCTGAGTCCTGTTGCTGCAATGCCTTCTCTGATTGCTCTGCAATCTTTTTAATATCCGCCAGATCGGTTTTGGTCCGCTCATTGAACTTCTGAGTCACATTTCGGGCTGGCGCAGGAGCGTGCAAGGGTCGAGGGGCAGGCAACACAGCGGTCATGGTGCGCACAGCAACCTCCGGATGACGCACAGCCGGATAAGATGGACGATAGGTGGTCTCTGACTTTGATGTGGTCGTAGTCGTAGACTCACTGCAGGAACTCTTCAGTGGCGAGTGTAGCAAATCCCTTAAAGCTTCGTCATCGCCAGGAATCAAGGGACGGGCCATGCCTAGTTCACGACGCCGTCGACGGCGGTTTGAAGTAGCAGCAGCCTCATCTGTAAGAAAAAATATAATACATTAATATATATTTTAAAGAAATTGTAAAATAAATTAAGAAGCCACTGGACGTAACACGTGCATAACATTAATTGAGAACAGGGACTCTTAACAGCTCTGAGGATTTTAACGTATTGTACACAGGTGTTCTCAATTGAAAAGCTATCATTTTCAAACAGCACATAATGATTTAAATAAATGTGTTGAAAATGGTAGTTGAATAAGCTCATGATTTTCACGCTCAACGCTCAAAGATCAAAGATTGAGTGATTCCAGCGAAGGCAGCAGCTGCTCTGTTTGGCCATGCTCTCCAATTCGATACGCAGTCAAGCTTGAAGACAGTCCAATTTCGGTGCCATGGTGCATCCATTGTGAGCCAACTTACCGCCATCCTTGGTGGCTTCCTCGGTTAACGAACGGTTCAAATTCGATTTCCGCTTGGCCGACTTGTCGCGATCACCCAAACGACGTGGCGATACTTCGGGCTGTATAGTGAATTTTTATTATTATAATTGTTCATTAATATTTATTTATAATTTTAGAGGGAAGAAATCAAGCCTTGGAAGGTTGTTTAATTTTTTTTTTTAAGAAGTTTGCTTCCTTTCTGATTTCTTTCCCCTTTAAAAATCCAGCTCCTTACCGTCCTCTTGTGTTTCTGCACGGGACTCAGCTGCAAATTGCCCAAATGGTCACGTACTCCATTCTCTCCTATTTGGTCCGTGCTCATTGTGGAGCTACGTGGTCGCATACGAAGCGTGCACTCTTCCGAGGCCTTGGGCGAACTCACAGCTCCGCCCGTGAAGTGCAATTCGCTGAGGGATTGTTTCATCGAGAGGCCCGAACTAATGGCCACAAGGGGCTGGCGTCGCTGGATTGGCGGTGTGTCTGCCGGTTGCGATGCAGATCTTGAATGGACTCGGCTGGACAAACCTGCTGCTGCTGCCGCAGCGACCGGCTCCGAGTTGAAGCCACTGATGACACTGATGACTTGACCCGGCGATTTGGGTGACAGCTCTGAGCTGCTGAGGCGACGTTGGACCAAGGGTCCACCTCCGTTGCGCGGCGATACGGGGGAACTATAACGTTGGCGCTGCTGCTCCTCTTCCTTCCTTTTATCTGCGGTTTTTTTTTATACACATGATATTGATGATAGAAATGCGGGTGGGAAAAACACACAGAGAAAAAGTTGGTTCATTGTTTTATACCTCTTTTACATTTTTAAGGCTAGAAGTTCGATTTTATTCTCTTTCTCTGTGTGTTTTCTTTGGATAAACAAAAAAACACGCAAAACAAAACTACTTTGGTTAGGTTTCCACAGGATTATAGAAAGGAATTCGATCTGGTGACATCCAGAGATAGAGATAGGGAGGAGTGATTTGGTCACTAAACTCACCCAAGGCGGCGGCGCGCAGACGACTCGCCTTGGTGGTGCGCACCGCTGGCGAGGTTTGGAGCGAGGTGGCCGTAGAGGAGCAGCTGACACCGCCGCCGCTGCCACCACTTAGCAGCGGACTGGCGATAGCAAGTGGAGGAGCAATGGTGAATGAGGTGGAGGCGGGGACAGAGGCAGAGGCGGAGGCGGAGACGGAGACCGAACCCAGACGCAGTGGCGACACGGGATTCTTGCGACGTTTGGCTGGCGAAGATGCAATCGCTGTTGTAGCAGTGGCTAAAGGCGGCATGGGCGTGGCCTGGTTTTGTTGTTGTTTTTTAAGCAGATGTTGTTGGTTAGTATTGTTGTTGCTGCTGCTGCTAATGTTGCTGTTAATGTTGTTGTGGCGTTGCCTCGTGTTGCAGTTATTGTTGTTGTGTTGGCTGTTGGTGCAACTAAGACTGCATTTGCCAGCTTTTCCTCCTCTTTGGCTGCTGCTGGCTGATATTTTTTAATGCGTGGAGTTTTTTGTATTTTTATTTTTGTTGATATAGTAAAGACATTAAAGCATATGATTGCGGCTTGTGTTGTGGTTTGCTGTTGTTTGTTTTTGTGAAAGGTTTCGATTGCATAATAATCACAGGAGGAAGAAAAAACACTAAACTAAGACTTAAAGATCTCAAATCTCATATCTAGCTCTGGCAAAGATTGATTGGTTGGTGACAACGAAACGTTGATTGTTGTGAAAGTGCTTTCTCTTAGGTCATTAGGTTGCCCGCCACTTAATGATGATGTATTAACTGGTAACATGTCATCATTAATAGAGCTATTCTAAAAAATTAAACTGACAAAAAGCCAGCGATTAAATTATCGCCGAACGATTAGATTTCGCTCGTAAATATAAACCAGAATTTACGACTCTCTTTAAAGAGGTAAATATGTGGTGGGAATTGTTCCAAAAATAAACATGAATAATGGGCGCGGAATAACTGCTACTAGAAAAGAGCTAGCTAGTTAAATCAATGTTGGGGGGAGGGAAAGGGAATCTATGAAATAATAAGCATGGTAAAAATCATCCATTTAAGAAAATAAATACAAAACTCAATTAAATCGACCTTTTGGAATGGTAAAGTCTCTTCTAAGAATTTTATGAAAAATTTAAAAATTTAAGAAAATTAAAAAACACCATAATATCCACTGATAGCCAAATTTAACCAGTTCTGCATTTTATTATTTAGGGTTTTTAATTAACCTTTATTGCATTTTTTAGCGAATAGAGATATCAACATCTTGACCTCTAGAATTTCTGCAAAATTCTGTTAAAACAAACAAAAACTTCACAAAAACCTTATTGTAATCCACACCTCTGACCTTCTTGTGTGTGCCCTCTGGTAATGCAGGTGGCTTATGTAAAACCAAAAGCTCCGCTCCCAACACTTTCCTGGCGATCGTTGGCCCATCAAGACGGGCACAAAAATCAAATTAATGCTACAAAAGTGAACAAAAAAAAAAATGCCACATTGGTAAATATTGAAATCAATATCCGAGCGCTTTGTGAAAACAAAATAGCCAAGAAATAATTGAAGGGAAATCGATATGGCACGGCGGTTCATCAAAAACTGTGTTTATTATTACTTTTTGGAACCCTCCCGTTCTGTGTGTGGCCACTGTAAGTCTTAACGATTAAACGGGGCATTCCTATAACGCAGCGATAGGCAGATTAAAGTTCGGGAGACGAGTCTTTGGAAGACTTTCTCAAAGCCGGAAAACCGTTAAAGAAAGAAAGGGAGGTCGTCGTCGTCTGTCAGAAATTTATGAAACCCATGTTCACATTTGATAATAATCCCGATTTCCTATCCATTCATTGATAAATATAGTATATAAAAAATACAGAAAAATGGGCACAGCCTCGTCTCGTCTAAGACCGGGGACCTACCTATTAGCAATTTTATGGCGTCTTTCATTTGCCTAAGTTGCGTGAAGACTCGCCTCTCGTTCGGTGGGTTCGATTTTACATTTAATAAATTTTATTCATTTATACGCAGGTTGTGTGTATTTTATTATATTTTGCACAAACCTCTCTTGGGAAACCTCTCGATGAACTCATAATGCGAATAATACAACAAAAATTGCGCAAATCGCTTTATATAATTCGTTCGGGCGTTAGGTTTTTTCTGACAGCAGTCAAAACATTTGAAAACATTCGAATTTATTCGACTTGACTCAATTGCAATTTGATTTAAATGTTTTTGCGGCCGAAGGTCTTCTCTCGAGCTAAATTTACATTTGTTTAGAAAACGCTTTTCGCTTGATTGGCAAGCCGACAAAAATCTAATTTAGTTTAAATTGCTTTTAAGTGTGCAAAAAAAAGGAAGGCAGCGAAGAAACCCGGTGTTGTTTCGCCTCTTCCGATAATGGAGTTGGTTTTATTTTTATTTTATTTTTCTTTTCGGGCTAATTTGCAGAAATGTTGACAGGCCGCGGTTCAGGGCTGAGTCGGCATGGGGCGGGCTAATTACCTCAATTTATAGATGGGAAAGTTTGCCCCCAAGAATTAATGAATTTGTTAAGCAAAAACAAGAAAGCGCAGAAGCGGGAGAGAGAAGGTAATTTAAAATTTGAGGCCAAAACGATCAAGAGAAATGGTAGTGAAGGGTTAGTAGATAATTGGTGTATTTGTTGCGGAGAGATTAAAGGACGTGAGATCGGAAAAAAGGTATCCTCAGAGGGTTTAGAGGAAGAATGGCTTAGAATGTGAACCCTAAATCAAGTCTTTTGCCCTTTGAAAAGTATAAATGGCAGACTTCTGAGTGGAAAAATCTTTAGAAAAGAGGATCCTTTTCCATCAAGAGGGGTTGTATAAGGGATCAAGTAAAGAAATAAAGGGAGATCTCCAAATGATCAACTCAGGTGGGTAAAAAAGAAGCGTAATATCCTGCCACTCCCTTTGTATAGAAAGTTTGAAACTTTCAGGAGATATCAACCCCTAGAGCAAATAATTATTACCCTTTCTAAATAACACAGAGCAATCAAACGGGACATTTCTTCGAAAAAGGATGTAGGATTAATTATGAAGATTTAACTGGCAAGTAAACTATATGGAGAAAAGGTACATAAAATAAGGGATAAACAATTGATTCAGTCTATAAAAAATACACTTATATGGAAAAGTTTAGGCGTAGTGAAGAACCAGCTGCTAAGCAAAAGGATTCGAAAGGATTTCAAAATAAATTTGGATAAATTAAGGAATAAATTTAAAAAAGAGTAAATGATAAGCTGTCTTTGTTAAGCATTTTTCTGACTCAGAATAAAAAAAGAAATAAAATTGTGTCGAAGGCAGAAATTGTCTCAAAACAAATATACAATTTATTTAAAACAATTTCAGCTAAAAAAGCGCAGGGTCTGAAAGCAGCTAACAACAACTAGGACATCACAAACACAAATAAGACAAAGACTATCAAATACAATCACTGGAACTGCCAACAAAACACAACACAAAAATCAATGCCAATTTTAAACTCACCTGAGGTGGCGTTCGATAAAGCTGGGCAGGATATGACGATCGCCCCTTGTTGAGACTCTAACGACGGAGTTTTAGGAACTACAGCGATAGGATAAAGGTGATGATGGTGCTGTTGATGGTGCTGATAATGCGAGGACGGTGGTGGCGTGGCCGGGCCGTGGGTCATAACAGTGGTGGCGGCCGTCTCATAGGCGGAACTATTACCATTCGCCGAGGATTGGGTATCAACTGCGGCAGCACCTGGCTGTGATTGCTTAGTATTCCTTCTCCTTGTGGGCGAGGGTGAGCTGCAGGAGGAGTCACTATGTCCGGCAGCAAACGGAGGCGGCGAGTGTCCGGCGGAACTCTGGCGACTGGCGGAGCGTGTGGTGCGCGTTATAAATCTGCGAAGGCGACATTTGATTACTTATGGTTTTAAGGCATAAGCACTTAATTCAATTTTCACGGAAACAAAACAAGACACACATGCCAAAAACGAGATATATGATCCGGCAGATGGAAAGATACACGGGGACAGAGCTGAGAATTACAGATAGAGGTACATCCGCTAGATGCGGCACGGCTAGACGGCAGCAAACACGCTCGGCAACTGCCGAGGTTTGGCCCAGCAAACACAGTGGAAACCCACGGATTCGACTCGGCGAGAGCGGTTTTCGGTTTACTTTTTTGTTTTGTTTTGGACTTTTTTTTTTGGGTTTTTGCCGCTTGGTATCTTGTAGATACATGGCCATAAAACGTACTCACTTAACTCAAAGCAGAAATCACTCGAAAACGGAGCGAAGAGCGAATAGAGAACCCGCCAAATTCGCACATTTTCGCCAGGTAGCGGTAGAGTCTGTTGTCAGAGCTACAGATACAAGATACAAACACAGGCTTTATCTCTTCGACCGCCGAAGAACAAAGCGTAACAAGTTTGTTTGAGAGCATTTCCATTGCCATTTGCACGCATGCGCAACAGGCGGCAGCAGCGCAGGTACGCATGTAGCTCTCAGCTGCAAAAGTATCTCAGAGGACGCCCTGTTAGCGATATCCATTTAGCACAGATACTTCCTCATCTCATCTCCCTCGGCTGACAATGCATTCGATGTCTGTTTAGCGAGCGAGTGAAGAATTTTGCAGATAGCTTGTTGTTAGTCAATGACTGGGGTCTCAGACTCGGCCTGTTTATTTGGCGGCTTTTTGTTATATGGTTTGTTAGTTTATTAGTCGGTTTGTTAGTGGGTTCTTAGTGGGTCAAGTTGTCTGTCAGTTTGTCATCTAGTTGCGCATAGTTTGTTGTCCTTAGTCTGTCAGATAATATGTCTGTCAGGACGATTTTGCCTTAGAAGGACCTTTGGGTTTTCTTTGTTGCCCTGTTACAGCTTGTTAAATCCCTTAATTTATCCAATTATTTTTCCCAATCTGATATTTTCCTCAGCTTTAATTAGTATTATTTTACCCGTACAATTTTACCCCCCTTTCCGACGATAAATTTACCTGTTTATTCATTAGACATGCGATAGTTCGTCCATGAGTCTGTCCCACCATTTTCCCCATCTGCTTTTCCGCCAGTTTTGTTTTGTCTCCATTGGTTTGTCAGGTAGACAACAGCCTGCTCTGCTGCACATTTAAATGTCGCGACGCATCAATGTCACTTTTTGCTTTGTGTACTTTATGATGGCACGAGACGATGGCACACAAAGATACAATGTTTTTCAGTACCCGTCTGTGTATGGAGAGGCAAGGCATGATCATTTCCAACCAAAACAGTGGGAAATATCCAGGAGTGATGCCATGATTTCAGGAAGTAGGTTAAGGGATTCACCCAAGGGGAAAATAATGCGTCTGGAAGTAATTTGTTAGAGGATTGATTTGAAAAATCTACAGATTTTTGATTAAGGGATTAAAACATTAGAAAAGAAAGGCAGACAGGGGTCTGAGATATATCTTTAAACTTAAACATCTCAAGACAAATATTTAAATCACTCTCAAGACCTCCCGTTTCATTGGAATTAAAAACTGAGTTTGTATTCAATTATTTTTGAATTTCTTTACAGCTGCTTCTTTTCAGTTAACCTTGCGCTCAAGATTTCTGGGAAGCCAATTTCAAGGGTATTGCCTAGGCCTTCACACTCTTCCGACTGCCTTCATTCTCAATCTTGATCATCGTTTGGACGATCATCAGCTTATTTTGCATTTATGTTTTAGATTCTTGCCTGCTTACTTGACTTTGCCTGCCCATCAAATGGAAATTTCCATAAATTGTATAAATTTCTAGAGACGCATATGACGTATCATCATCTGCTGGCTACTGGAGGAGGAATCTGCGATTGCCGAGAACTTTCCAACCCGTTGGAAAAAAGGAAAAGTGATGATGAGAGAGCGAGTGGATATTTAACCAGTTTTTCGATGTTTTTCTGTTTTTCCCGTTTTTTTTTTTTGGGAGGCAGCTGCGAGAGGAAAGCGAAAACCAGGACTAGAGACCATTAACGATATGGACCAGGCTTAAAACGGGCCATTAAATATACATATGGATACCCAAGCGGTGGACACAGCAGGTGATCATAAAATAAAAACCAGATAAATTCCACACTTAATTGCCGGGCATTCAAATGTTGTTATTTTTTTCCGCTTCAGCGAAGATTCTACATTGAATGCATTTTCGAGACATTTTAGAAAATCTTGTCGCTTTTACCACTCTTCATTTCTTTTGATGCTGTGTGGTGCTGCTGCCGCTGCTGATGCGGCTTTTATGAGGCATTTTTGTAGCGAAAGCCTATTGGAAAAACTTGTCGCTGGTCTTGGTCTCAGTTTCAGTTTTGGTTTCGGGTTTGGCTGTAAAACAGGTGCTTTCTACGCGGGATTGCTTTTCGGTTGCTTGGTCGTTCCCAGGTTGGAGGTTCGATGGGGTCATCAGCGACAATGTGCCATTCGCTTTGTGATATATCACACTTGGAAGAGGCCCCAGACCTGAGAACGGCTGCAAATTGCACTCTCCACGCAGTGATGCGATATTGCCGCTGATGTCGCCTCGATACCGATACCAAAATCCGATCCCAAACACACAAACAATGGACCACGTAACAACCCGAAAGCAGAGAGGAAAAAATAACAGCGATCAATACATGGACTTCGTTTGTTAACAAGCTCTGAGTCTACCTCTGTGAATCTACCGAAATCTCCGATTTGTTTGGGGGCCGGCTTGAAGAGAGCCGCCGCCAAGTCGAAGACCATTGTATAACTCGACATCGGACAATATAAGCGAAGATAGGAGCATATTGGAGAGCTACAAGAAAGAGGTGGCCCCACAATGCTGCCAATTTGTTTTGATTGTGAGTCCAAGGATTATGTGTCGGCGGCAAAGGCATACATAGATTATATGTAGTCATAGGGAGGGAGAGTATCTGCTTTAACACGGTTCATAGAATAATACACATTACTAAAATCGCATTATATTTATGCTGGGTTGATCAGCCGCATTATTCCTGGAACAAAACTCTTTCACGCACCTGCCTCCTCTCTGCTTATCTCCTCTTTTCCTATGGCAATTAGCTTGATGACCCCGAAGTAATTCCAATCAAAGCCAACACAAGCACAGTGGAGGTAAAAAATATGGCAAACAAATATAAATAAATAAATAAGGGATGCGGGAATTAATTCCTCGTATAATTGTTTCTTTAAATATTTAAAATATTTTTCTTCGATTTTAAATGAATTTTTCTTTACATATTTAAAAATTGTACTTAAAAATTATCATGTATATTTCTTTGCCGCTAATCGTCATCATCAGTGCCAGCCTAATTAGCCAGGTTGAGGAGGCAACATCACGCCGTTGTACAGGCATTCGACAGCACCTAAACCTCCTACTCCTCAAACTAAACCTGGTCCGTAATCATGAAAACCTATTCCCCCTTGCCTAGCGACGGCGATAAAACAGAAAAAATTATGAGCTTAATTGTGCAGGCAACAGATTCAATATAGACTAAAATCGGATATGGACACAGATACGGACAAATTTCGGGGAGCGTGACTCGGGTGAAGAGTGAAGTTATACAAGGATTCTGGGATACCATGCGGGGATCGGTAGAGGGCTGGGGTGGTCGTCTCTCAAAGCTTACCTGCGCGCATTGGTGGCTTGATGGTGGTGATGCGATTGATGTGGCTTGGGTTCTACTGGTTGCAATGATGATGGATGAGCATGTAGTGGTGAGTCTGCGGGATCTGACTGGTGGCCATTGGCCGACACACCGTTGACCAAATCCTGCCCCGCACTAGTACGAAGCTCCTGGCCCCAGCGATCCAAGGTATCCACAACATCGCCCTGATACTGTTCGTCATCATCGTCGTTGTGGGTGTGCCTTACGGCGGGTCTGGTTCGCTTGGGTGGTTCCGCGAATAATCTTTCTGTGTTGATGGGCTCCCCGGCATCGTAGGAGGGTGAATCCTCTGCAACAGGCGCTGTTGGCTCCAGACTTTTGGCCAGACTCAGCCTGCTGGGTGTGCCCTTGAGCGGGGAACACGAGGCAATGGCATCGTCTTCGGCAGGTGGCAGTGAGTTGGCTCTGACACTCAGGTTTGTGACTTTGTGACTGGAGTGCAGAGCAAGCAGAGCGCCCTCCTCATCGTCGCTGCTGGAGGGAGCTCCCCTAGCTCCTGGTGGCTGAAGCTGAAGCTGCTTTAGCTGCTTGGGATTGCCGCTGCTGCTCATCTGGGGATTGAGGTAGTGATGGTGCAGTGGCCAAAAGGTCGCCAGCTTGTCGGTTGTGATCTTAGGAGAGTCCTGCTGGGATTGGTCCGCCGTTGGTTGCTCCTTTTCCGGCTCCGGCTCCTGCTCCTCGTTGCTGCTGCTGCTGCTGGTGTGACCCACGTCTAGGTTCTTCTCCTTGCATATTATGTCGTATAGGGCGCTAATCGGACGCGACTCACTGCGCACGCGCACCGCTCGCCGGGATCGGCTGTGGAAACGCTGCTTGTGCCGGCTAGTGCGACCGGATACGGATGCTGTGGCGGTAACTACGGGACTAGCCTGCTCTACAGGATTACAACTACTTATGACTGTGCTGGATGTGATGGGGGAGTAGTGGTTCGTGATTGGCTCGTTGCCCTCTTGGCTAACTTCACCTTTGGTAGGGCTCACAGATCCCTGAGAGTATCTGAAGAAGCGACCCTCGCCCCCGGTCCTTGGCTGCGACCTCCGGCTCCGACTTCCGCCTGCGCGCCCCTCGCTGGACGCAGAGTCGCCACGAAAAAACGATGCTGGTGCCACACTCGTTGCCGTGGAGGTTTTGGGAAAGGATCGTTGCTCCACCAACTGAGTGCTGGGCGTACTATACACACTCCGATAGTTCTCGTTCAAAGCCCCTGCATCCGACACATTTGGTGTGTGAATCCTCAGCTGCAGATCCGTGTAGTAGGAGGGCGTGGTATGATGATGGAAGTGCGGATGCTGGCCACGATATTTCGCAGGGACACTGCTCCTCTGTGAGCTCGAGTCCTCCGAATTGGTCTGCTGCTTATCCTGAGGTGCCAGCGGCTTCGCTAGCAGCTTATTCTTCTGAGTTTTGGCAGTGGCAGTGGCAGGTACTGTGGATAAGTCACTAGAGGCCGCAATGGTTTCTGCAAAGGAAAAAATAAAGAGAGAGAGAAGGTGAAAATAAGAACCAAGGTGAGAGTGGCCTAATGGAAAGTAATGCTAACTCGTTTCCCCCAAACGGGGGAAATTTCGGAAAATTCCGCTTTGTTGCATTATGTCCCCCCACAAGGGGGATTTTGGACACTTCAAAAAATGGGTAAAGAAGGAAGTTTATTTGAAGGTGAATAATATTTAAAGATTTAATTAATTAAAAAAAGATTAAACAAGGGGTTTAAATTTTTAAATTATATTTTTTCGAAAATATTTCATGGAAATTCGATATAATTTTCATATTAATAAACCAAAATAAAACAATGAGCAAATAAGTTAACAAATTTTAAAATAATTATAGTAATTTCTTCAAATTACCCTTTGCATATATATATTATAATTCCTTAATTTCTTGATATATACAAATCAACATAAAATTTCTTCCACTGCATAATTCCCCTCTCTTTCCCCACACCGCAAATGTGTGTGTGTTTGGTTTTCTAATTCACTTTTTCATCCGCCGCACAACTTGGCGCGTAGAAAAAGCAAATCTTGGCAGCAATTAAATTGCACCTGAGCACTCGGATTAATATATTGCATGCTCGGCGGACATCTCGGACCCCACCCACCTCCTACACCTACACCTAAAACCTACAACCATGTCAAGGTGAAGTGAGGGTTGTCTGCTTTTTATAGCCCAGCATCATCTGCTTTCTGGCAATGAGTGCAGTTTATATTTTTACTTCTTCTTCGGATACATCATGGCAGTGACTGTAAGAGATTGCAAATGCAAATCGCATTTGACAACTGCCAAGGCATAACCGATTAGTTATGCTTTTTTCTATACGAAAGTAGGAAGCAGCAATTTTTATGAATAAGAGCAATAAGACAAAGAGTACATTATAAAATCCTAGAGAAAAATCTTGCACTATTAAACTAAAATATATAGAATTTTTATACTAAAGAAAATCTATTATTAAAATAACAACCTACCCATAAAAAAGTAATCACACGAGTACGGGCTATAAAAAATAATGCTAGCTTTTATTAGTTTTTCTTTTATACAATTTGACAGCTGTGGCGCAGATTTCAAATTCCAAAAATCTGAAATTGAATCACATGGAATGTGCACACACAAATAAAATGCTTTTTTGGCAAATGTCGAATAAACGTAAGAGCTCTCATCTTTTTCCATTTCTTTCTTTAATTTTTGTTTCCTAATTTATTATGACAAGCAGTCAAAAATATATACATACATATGTATATGTAAATAGGTATAGGGAAAATAATACTACAAATACAATTAACAGGCAAATGCTAGGAGAGAGGTTTCGGCTAGCGATCTTCGAGATACATATTTGTTCAGCAATTACGAATGCCCAGTGAAATTCAAATATTGAAACAATTAACACATCTCCTCGGGCCAGAGAGACTCAGCCGCATATCTAATCAGTTGGCGGAGAGCAAACAGGCACAAAGCAAAAGTCAATTTGGAGATCGGCAGAATGGCAATAAGAATTGGAAAGCAAAGGAAACATGGCCTTCAATTAAGTGGCTTTCTTGTAGCAGGCCAAAAATTGCACACCACAAATATGTAATTCAATTAGGGGCAGAGAAAAAGACAGACACACACGTGGGTGTGGGCGAGCATTTTGTCATAGTTTTAACTTTATAAAAGAGTCTGCAGTCAGTCACAACCCTTTCGTAATTTCAATCAGCGGTAGAAGGGCTTGTTTAACCCCTGAAACTATCACATCCCACGCGCAATTAAAAAACAAAAAAAAAAAGAGAAATACGTTGCCAAGCGCCATGGTGGTTCCCTCATCGTCTGCCACTTTTTGGTTCTCTTTAATTGATTGAAATCATTTATTCTGCCTTTTTTCTTTTTAGTTGACTTAAAAATAAATTTCTGTTTGAATTCTTTACAACGAAATCGCATGGGATAATGCTTTGCCCCTATTCCTTTATATTTCTTTCCACCTGAGCCAAGTCAAGAGCACAGAAAAATTACATTATAATTGGCAATTGTATATAGAAAACGATTCGGGTGGGAGAAGGGCGGTCACGTGCTTCTTGTATTTTCAAGAAAAATAGAAAATGTCAAGAGGCAAGCTCTGACTCAAAATCATTTGTCATAATCTAATGATATTTCTGAGTAAATAAATCGCAAAGAAAGAATATTGAACTCAAAGGTAAACACACACACAAGACCTTATCTGAGTAGCAACTTCTTTTCCTTTCCGGAAAAAAAGGTATAATTGAAAACAAACATTCGCGCTAAGCTATACTTTTGTTTTTATTTTGCCAACACAGCACAAAGATTTTTAAAAATAAAGCAGCAAGATGGCAATGCCCGCCAGAATTGAATGAACAAAAAAGAATAAACTTTATTATAAGGTTCCTTCTTTCGTTGACTGAAAATGTATTCAAAATATATCAAAATTGTGTGCCAAAATTTGTTCTCATCATAAAACTGCACACGAAAATATTATATTTCCGAATGCATTTACGCAATGGCTAAATCTGGTCATAAACAAAAATAAAAATCATGCAAGAAGGCAATTGCCAGCGTGGGATTTTCTCCAATGCCGGTTGTATGCCAAAATCCATAGCAGAAAAATAAATAAACCCAGCGAAATTATCAAATACATTTTTGTTTCTTGGCATAGTGCCTTCTGGGCTATTTGAAAAACAGCTATTAGGGCAAAACAGCTGCGATGGAGCCTGGAGATAGGGAGTTAGTTCAGTCATAATAACAATTACAATAATCAATACAAAAAGTCAAACCCAATGCAACAACTGTGCGGTGGCTGTCACCATTTTTGCGGCTTCGCTGCGCTGAGTTACCAAACGCTTCTGTACTATTTTATACTTTTGCACTTCTGTGTGTGGCTGTGGTGTGCCAGTTGTTGTGGCAGTGGTGGCAGCGAAGCTGATTGATCGATTGGCTGTTGTCTTGCGTTTTGCGTCTTGTGTCGCTGTCCCCAGGTTGCATAATTAATAAGGGGAGAGGCGAGTGTAGAGGGCAAGACTTAAACTTGCAGCACAAAATATCATATTGTCAAGGCAATCTTATTCAGAGGCAGGCCAGCAAATAAAAAATAGCAGCAAAGTGCACTTAAAGAAATTAGACTTTAGTATAAGTCTTAGGGGTACTTGTAAGTGGCGACCATTACACTGCCCTATAAGTTTTTGGACTTATAAAAAGGTATTGTATATAATTTCCACATAAACTAAACATAAAATAACTTTTCAGTTTTTAATTCCCTCCTCTACTAAATTTAAAATAAAAGTCCATTTTCCCGAGTGCACAAGGAAAAGTCATACCTATAAATACGTGTGTGGCTGCAAACTAAAAAAAGAGGCAGTGAAGGACCAACAAAAATAAAAAAGGCTGAAGTTGAATCAATATTGAGAAAAAAAAAACAAAACTGCATTTTACGAAAGTGCCTGGCCGTTTCGTTGTTTACAGTTTACAGTTCACAGTTTTTCAGCTTTTCAGTTTTGCAGTTTTTCAGTTTGCAACACAGAGGCAGGCAATGTTGCAACGTCTCGCCGTTCGGGATTATTTTTAAATGCAAGGACAAACTGCCCACGTTGAAGCGTATTCCCGCCGCATTTTCCTCTCGGAATTGTCTTACTTTTTTATGCAATAAACACACATTTAATTATCAACAGCAGAGAACCGACAACGAACCTCTTATCGTCATCGGCCATAAAGTGGCCATCAGCAACGCTGAGATGAGGAGGTTCCTCTTCTTGACGAAAAGTGCACATCAAATTGTGTAATTTCATGTTTGGCAATCAAAAGCAGTTAAAAGAACCAAAAGACCGACCGACCGATGCTTGTGGGAGTGTCGAGAGGAAATTGGGTTAAGTAAAGTTCATCGGATGCTGGGTTTCAGCAGTGAGTGTGTGTGAGTGTATGTTTGCGGGAAGTGAGTGCTCCAAGAGGATAATAAAATGAGGGATCTTAAATGGTGGAAAATTCGTATGAGTGGCTCCTCAATAAAAGGCTTTTTCTCTCAAGCTGAAAATCGAAACCTCTTTAAAATAAACGAAATATAAAAGAATAGTGAATTGAATACTGGTATAAAGTGTTTAAATAAAACTGTTTAGTTCTACGGAAATTCTATATAATTTCTGTTTAGCTATTGGGTTATACCCATGTACTATTTACGTATACTTAATACGACCGGAAAAACTTTATAGCCTATTGTTCGTTTTATGGCATATTGATAAGAACTGTTTGAAATCTAAATATAGATGCGTTTATGATCCTACATGACATAGGTAATATTTTATGATAGAAAGTGCCATAGGAAACATAGATATGACTAATAATAATTAAGTATTAGGAAAATATAAAATAAATAGTCCAAAAATATTACTTCCAAAGAAATAAGTGCTCGTTCGACCTTTAATTTGCTCTACACACTTTAAAAATATTATTTAAAATCCACCAAGAACTCAACTATATAAAAACCTATCCAAATTTAATTCCCAAGTGCAGCTTTTGAACACCAAAATCATGTAATTGTTTCCATCAAATGGCGAAGCTAACTTCTATCAAATTCAGCTGTCTGTCAATCTCCGAACCGAATCTCGCTTCGAGTTAAAGCGACTGTATAAATTATTTAAGGTAAATCAACCTAAATACAAATTAATTCCCCCAAAAGTAAATTACTTTATTGATAGCCATCGCTAGGGTAGGGGAGGGGCCTGCTTTAATCCGCTTTTGGGTCCAAAGTATCTTTCGTTCTCTTCTCTTTTTTATTGGATAACAGGTCGTCGTACACAAATGACCTCTGATCGAAGGGAATGAACAACTTTATAAAGCAGGTTGGCGCTGGTCGCTTTGGCACTTAAGCCCTTAACAAATGAAATAAAATGGTCATACATCAAGACTTGGCAGAGGGAAATATTTGAAAGCAATCAAAATGAAATAAAAACAGGGTCTCCCCACTAGCAATATCCAAGTTAAAAACAAAGGAACACCGAACACAAACAGTCTCTATCTTCGTAGAGACAAATGACACAATCTTTTTCGGGGGTCCGGGTTCAGTTAAGTTGTCTCTCATTTTTTTTTAAGCGACAGACAAAGCACAACACCTTTTGTTGGCAATACAAAACATTAACAGTTATTAAACAATAATCCATTGGAAAAAATTGTGTATATTTATATAGGAAATCGTTAAGATATCTGGACAACTGTTCGGCCCGACGACGCCATCGTCATGAAAAGTGACTCTTCAGAGGCCAGAGTCTATATACTAGGTGCTATATCAATGAATGTACTGAGAAAAAGTCTGATCTTCGAGTGAAAATTAAGGAAAATTGTGCACATTTTATAGAATATATATTATATTCAGCAACTGCTAGACCTTTTTCAGATATTATTAACACAATAAATTAATCCACGTAAATGATTGATAAAGCATGATTCAGCTGGCAGTAAATTCTTGAAGAGATTATCTAGCCATTTTATTTGCTTATTTACAATCGTAACAATAATTCAAGGCGCATTTAACATAAGAATTAAGATTCCTAAAAATTGTTCTAAAAGATCCAGAGGCAATGAACTCGAAGATCATTTTTTCAACATATTTATTAAATGCTTTATTAGTCCCTTTATCAAGTTCAAAGCAGACATAAGAAATTAATTACACTTCTTTTGCTATTTTTCCTCAGGGCAAAACTATTTCAACAAACACACATAATGCATATCTGAAAGATATCAGCTATCAAAGTAATGCCGTAGATACTAACTGCGATATCGGGGAATATCCATACTGCCGATGCTCCTGCTGCCATTCAGATAATATTGCCTGGGATATTTATCAGGACTGTCTAAGTTGAGGACACCCTCGCGTATTAAGCACTCCTTAAGAGCCAGCATTTTTTTGTCGATACAGAAAAAAATAGAGAAGAAGCCTGGCTAAAATTGGCACGCTGCCCGAATTGGCTTCTATTTCTCTTATTTTATTTTACTTTATTTTATTTTAGAAAGTAAGACAGATACACGCGCCAAGATTTCTGCAGAGGATGCTGGCTGCTGCTGACGCTGCACTTGAGGCAAAAATAGAAAAGCGCTTTTCACTCGCGTCAACTTTACAAGAAGAAACACTCGACGGACATCGTGTCGTCTTCTGTTGTTTCTGTTTCTTATATTTATTTCTCTTATTTTTATTTCTTATAAATTCTTTTCAGTAATTTCCCAAGCGTTTTGCCGTCCGTCTCGGCGCTAAACGTTTTTGCGACTGAGCGACGAGCGCTAGACAAAAGTATCTAGAACTTGGCAAGCAGGCGAGCAAGCAGCAGCGTCGCTGTATATTTTCATTCTTTATCTTTTACTCGGCGAAGCAAAAGAATTAAAACAAAAACAGAGCGAGTATCTGTGTGCGCGCTCTTTGCATTGGTCGTGTGTATATGTGTGTTCGAGGTGTGTGTGTGCAAGTGTGCTTGTCTCAGCGGCTAGAAGCAGGAAAATCAAAACAAAATAGCCAAAAGAAAACGAAAAACGTGCTGCTGTCGCTGCAACGGTAACAGCCACAAGGCGTGAAAAGCTGAACAAGCTGAAGATGCCGGAGATGCCGACGCTGCTGTTCGAGATGAAATGGAAATGGAGTTGGAAATTCGAGGGGAAAACTCTGCTAGAAAAACGGGGAAATATAAGGTTGTGCTGCTCAGCTGTTAAGATGCCAGTCCTAAGTGTTGACTGCTGAGAAGCAGAAGCAGCAGATCGATGGTCAGTTTAAAAAATGCGAAACTGTGGAAATGGTTAAGTAAATTATTGAAATATTACGAATTTAAAAATATAGCTGATAAAGTGGACTGATTTAAATTGTTCTCTTATTTTCTGATTTAAACCTTCTCCAATCAGTTAATTTTTCCAAAAAAGTTCAGTTTTTAAATCAAGTAGACAATCAGAAAAACTCATTACATTTTTTGTATTCCCCTTTTAAATTTTACAAGACATTTTTCAAAGTAAGCTTTTAGCATAAAAGAAGCAAAACCCCATTTGGATATACAAAAAACTGAACTCGTGCCATGGTTAATACCCTGCAAAATCGCAACGAGACCAACTGCAGATGGTGGAGCATGTCACCGAGCTGTACACACAAGCAGACACCAGCAATTGGTTGGAAAACCTGGCGGGAATTTGGTATGGGATGGGATGGGATTTCGGGAAGGGGAATGGGGAAGGGGTACAGGGATTTGATAGGCCAGGAACGGAACGGCCTATGTGCTGCTCCACAGGTCGGGGGAAAATAGCAACAACAACAGCAGCTAGCAACAAAGCTCATTAAGCGGAAGGAGAGCCAGAGCCGAAGCCAAAGCCAGAAACAGACAGAAGCAAAAACAGAATTGCGGCACCGGCATTATCTTGTTTACGAGGTTTCCCAACGGTAAACGCAGTCCGGGATGCGGGTACATAGGGGGATGGGATGCACTAATGAGTACGTGCCATAATTGGCCATTCAGTGGCCCAGCTGGAGGAGAATCCAATACTCTAATACCCCTCCTGCTCCTCTTCCATTATATCGACGTATACTTAATATTCCAAAAGCGATGCAGGCTCTATTACCACCGAAAATGCAAGGAAAAATAAATTTATGTTTATGAGGCACCGTAAAAAATGTCTGTTTTGCTATATTTTATAATAATTAAAAATTTTAAAACTTGTTTTTATAAAAATAATAGTCTGTTAATTACTAAGAAGAATAACTATATTAAAAAGACTAAATATATATTATTTCAATTTCAATTTTGATTTGAAATTGAAGCTTTCTTGCAGTGAAAAAGTTGCATAGAAAACTTTTACTTTTGACGAAAAGCCCCATTTTTTTGTGGGGACCTTTATGCGTGTGTGTGGTATGGCATATGGTAAATGTCAAGCGGTTTTGCGCTTGAACTTTGGCCTCCCTTTGCTCTTTGCCCTCGATATTTGCATGTTAGCGAGGGCAACTTCCCTTGGAGCGGAGGATTTTCACAATTATTATATAAATTTTGATGGCAAGAGCCTAGGCGAAACTACTAAAGTGGGCAACGAGGCGTATGCGCAATCTCGTAGTTCATGCACGTGCCTTTGGGGTCAACGTGGAGTGACGTGACTTCATATACCCACTACCCCAGCAGTTTATTTGAATCAGAATCTCGATCTGAACTAGAGAGGATCGTGGATACATTTAAATTAGTTAATTAATTAATTATTAATTCTGCGATTACTCCACCCGCCGACTGAGAGTTGAGCAGTCTGCCATGTCAGTTAACTGAGCGAGAGTCCCAGAGATTTTTCATACGAATATATATCAGGACCGCATCCGCATGATTTATGCCAATAATGTGAATTATTAATATGCAGGATACGTGGCGTATGATTGATGCCCAAGCGAAACGCACTCGCATATTTGAATAATGCATCACACATACGGGCTTCTCTGGTCAGTTTGTTCTATAAGTCAAGTGATGTCAACTCTCAAAGCAAAGAAGTTATTTTCTAAAGAAGTTAAATGAGTTTTGCAGAAGGTAAAGAAGTTTGATACTTTAAGAACGTGTCAAAGACTAACCACTTTGGCGAATTGAATACACAAACTGAGTCTGGACAAGAATTTATTCTAAGGAAACTACCTTTCAAATTGAGTTAGAATTTATCGCGACCTTTTTGTCTAACTTTTTTATAAGTATTTTTGTATAAGTATTTTATAAATATATATCCACGACAGAAGCTAAACTTAAGATGAGACCAAAAAAACCATAAGTGTTTCGACTTTTTCATTCATCATTATTGGCTTCGTTGTCCCTTCACCCTTGACAGCAGTGCAAAGAACTAGAAAGCATTTACAGAAGCAGCCACAGAACGCATTATTTAGCCATGAAAGTGGATTAGTTATCGAGCACACACTTACACACACCTGAAAACGGCCACCTGACCACAGCAACCTACTTTTACTTAAAGAGCAGGAGGAGGAGGCTTCCAAAACCATGTCAATATTTTGCTACGCCCATTTAACCAGTTTAAGAGGCGTTCATGACGGTGAAGCCAACGACAGGATGCAAGGACACTAGGGAAAAAAAAATACCTACAAAAGGTAATACTTAAAGATAAGAAGGTTTCAAATATTTATGAAGATTGTTTTTGGTTTTAAGTTTCTCCAAATGTTATCTATATTTATTTTCTACAGAAAATTTTTAAGTTTAAAGTTTTCTTAATGCTGTCAGGCGGCGTGATTGATTTTCGTGGAAAGTCGGCACAAGGTCGCAGGTGGGACGCTGTGATAACATTTTCCCGCTGCCAAGTCCGGTTACAGTGTCCTATATTGGAATGAAAGCCTGCTGCCCGGAGGACAAACAATCTCGAATTACATTCGCCTAGCCATCATCAAGCGGCACTTGTTGGCCATCAAGTCATATCGGCCATATCGGCCATATCGATACATATCTTGTATATATAACTTGGCCATCAGTCTAAGCTGTCAGTTCAAATGCCCGCCTTGTTCGCACTTTGGCGCAATTAGCGCTGACAATTAAATCAGAGCAAGAATGATCAATGAGATTGTCCCCTACGTACTACCACTACTATTTGCATCTGTACATGGCCAGTGCATTTCATGGAGACACTGACACATCCGGAGACCCGGCAGCGGAGGAGGAGGAGGAGCAGAAGGTGCACTTAAACCGACACAAAGCGACTGTTGCCATGACAGACATGAAGTGCAGAAGTAATTTAGCCAGGGAGGAGGAAGAAAATAGCCAAGAAAAACTGCGAAGGAGGGGGAAGGGGTAAAAAGAGGTACACAACTTCCACTTGGCACAAGAAATATAACTTGATTAACAATGTTAAAGCATAATTGCGCAGCGCCATTTAATCACAATTAAATTATATTTAATTTGCGGTGCACGGAGGAAAATTACTACTTTGTGTTAATTTGAATCTGTATAGTTTCAATAACTAAACTGCTTTCATTGGAATAGTGCTTTCTACATCTACATTTTCAAGAATTTCATTGAGTTTAATAAGTAAAAAATTAAATATTTAGTTTATTCCATTTTGAAGTCTTAAAAATCCCAATCTTTTAAAGAAATTACTTGGCATCTCTTCGACTTAACTTCCGAGCAATTTTCCTTAATCAGTTAATTAATAAAATCTTAGCTGGAATTCAATATACATTTTTTCTGTGCCCTCGAAAGATAAGAGAAATCACTGCCACAGATAACTTCAGGCCGCAGTTGATGCTGACGAGGATGATAATGACGTGGATGAGGAACATTTGTTGTCTTTTGACAGTAAAAACCCAGCAAAGAGAACTCTCAGCATGGCTCATTTTTGGTTTAAAGCAAGTAAACAGTTCTTTTTTTGGTCAATGTAACTTTGACTGTGGGCGCCGGAAATAAATTGTGGTACTTTTTCATTTTAAAACCGATTTGTTTTTTTGCAAGTCGAGGGATTAAGCTACTCTTTGTGGGCGGCAGTGGTAAATGTATTTTGCATAAGCCAAAGAGCGTGTTGAATAAATAATAAATCATTGTAGAAAATGCAGGAAATTAACATACAGATGTTTGGTGGGGATAAATGAGAGCATATCAATTAGAAAAAGATCAAATTAAATGTAAATAGTAAAAGAAAGCCAAATAATAGGGAAAATATAGTTATTAGTTGACTATGGTCCTAAAATTCCTCCTAAAATCATCCTAGAAATATGATTTCTATAATAATAGAACATATTAATTGGAAAATAAGATGCATTATGATTTATACATATACCATATATTTATACATATACTATAGAAATCTATGAAAAACTCCCTCTAGGCATGCAGGGCCAAAAGCTGACTAAGTAATGATGTTACATATTATTGGTTCAGTTTATTTATCCATGATATTCGCGTTGCCCACCTTTGCGGAAAAGACTAAACGTCTTATCTAACAAGGCGCTTTGTTACCTAACATTTTCCTTTATTGTTGATTTTTAATATTGTTTTTGTTTTGCTTTTTCGCAACGATTCGGGTATTAGGGTCAAGTTTGCTTTTATTTTGTTTATATTTGCCATTACCATTTTGCGTATTATTATTTTTTCCCCTCATTTCTATGCGTTTTCCCCCTCCGATTGTGAGCTGCCTTTTGTTGCTTTCAATTGAAATTTCAGCGTCAATATTCACGGTGCAAATTACGTGGCCCTTGAATGTGACAGAAATGGGAGAGCGATAAGTGCATTTTGTGATGACTCGACGGCATTGTGCAATAATGTCGTTAGTGGCCTGATGTTTAGGGCCACAAAAGTTCAGCGGGGTTTGTAGTAAGTTAACTGCTGATATAAACAAAAATCTTGCTGGAAAATCGTGAATGAATTGCTAAAATTCGTTGAGAATCCCGAGCTATAGCAAAGAATTTCGTTTCTTTTAAAATCTAAAAATGGGGAATTCACAAATAAAAACGTTTACTGTGCTTTGGGTGCATTAAACTGTACAAAAATTGATTCATGAATGCAAGCAAATCCGAGAGATGCGAAAATCAAATTTGATTGTTTGCCAATTCAATTAGAGTGCTGCTAAATAACACGATAATTGACTTGTGATGAAGAAGCCGCTATGATTGACCCACCGATGATGATGTCGTCGTCTGGGTGAGCTAAAGTCAAAGTCGGGTTAACTCTCGGATTGCCAGTTCCATTTTCTCCGACATTTTCCCACGACCCAAATAGTGCATAAATTTGGAGACCCGCCGATAATAAAAACCATTCAAGATGGTCAATTAGAAACAGTGCGAATTAAACACTTTTCCATAAATGGAACACCCCGTGCATAATTGATTTATCAATAAAGTAAAATTTAAATGCAAATTGTACCAATTACGAAGCGTTAAAAAACACAAATCTGAAATTAAATTGTTATGCAACCCAGCCAAACTGAAGAGGAAACAAAAACAGAAACAGTGAAATGGACGGAAAAATACGAGGATTATGCTAATTTTCAAATGCAACTCCATTTCATTATGCTTGAATAATTGAGTGGAGATTGGAAGGCAAATGCAAATCCAAATGCATAATGAAAAGGCAAGATGAAGACGCGGTTCCAAAGAGATTGTTTACAAATTAATTAACAAGGCGTGACATAATAATCAAACTCGAACCAGACAGCAAAAAAAGAAGATAATATCATCTCCGACAACAAAAAAATAACAAATATGTATAATGACAGAGAAAAAGAGAGCAATTTAATGGGTATTGATGCGGCCATAATTCACACTGTAATTATGTTTAATCTTGGAAAAACTAGTTGATTGTGGAATAAAAATTAGGCAAATAGGTGAACTACCGGCCGAAGAAGGAAAACGACCTGGTAATTTTTGCACTCTTTTTTACAACCATCCATTCGGTTTATTGTCGTTATTGATGGCGGTAACCCGACCTCGAATTTTTTTCCAGGAATATGTTGAAATGCCATCACCATTAACACTAGTAGTAAGTATATATTTTTTTATAAAGAGATTTATGGCAAATAGGCGGCGCTGTTATTTGCATCAAATAATGCACAAAAATTTACTTACAATATATCAACAAAATCTTTATAATTTCAATAATTATAGAAAAGAGAAAATATACAAAAAATAGCTTTAGGTGTCTATATAATATTTGTGCCGTCTCCTATTATTACTATTAGCTTCCCCACCCCGAATGCAATATGAAAGTTATGCTAGCAATGCACTTAAAGGGGATGCTTTACTGGGCTTTGCGGGGACCAGAACTGGGCGGAGACCCCAGGGTTTAGTGTGCCAAATAGTTTTGGTAGGGCAGTGAAAATATGCAGGCGAGAGGAAGTGCAACTATGGAATTCAATTATTGGTAAGTGCCTGTGAGTCGGCGAGCTTTAAAAGCAAATAATGTCATTCTTTTCGGGAAAGTTTATAACGCTATTAGAGGCGCCAAAAACTTATGGTAATCCAAGTGTGGTTATTGTATAGTGGTGGTAAAGTGCTCTTGAAGTGCCTCAAATGACAGTGAATTAAATTACGAATTATCGTTTTCATTGTCACTTGATTCTTTACCCATGCGACACTGTCGCCCTTCAACATCACTCAATCATACATGGAACCCATCATCAGCCACGGCTTTCATCAATTTGTAACCCTATTCCGTTTTTCGAACCCCATTCATTTGGCTGTCAAAGAAAAGCTCATTAACAACCCCTAGACCTTGTAAGATTTTCCCTTTTTCCCTCCATCCACGATGAAGCCTGCTTTTTACCGAGGGGGAGAGCTGTCAAAAATTGTATCTCCATCCCACCTCAGTCACTCACTCATCCCAAATGATGAGGCCACAAAGAACAGACCAAGCCGAAAAGTATATTTTTCGCAGTCGAATCGTATTGTATCGTATCTTTCGATGCCACATTGACAAAAGCTTGGTGGCGGTGTTGTTGCAAGCGCCATGGTTGAGTGCACCCAAAAAGCTTCTGTGTCTGCCAGAAAAGCGCTCCCCAAAAATGGCTGTTAACGAAATTCGGTTTGTTGTCTCGAGCCAGGGCTCTGCCACCTGACAGCCACCAATCCCATTTTCAGTCCGATGTGGCCTGCTCCATCAGTCCTCGATAGGCCCCAAGTGCTTATTGCACATTTATCCTATATTTCCCCCCTATTTACTTGCTTTGTCTGTTTGTTTACTTAATATATGTAAGGGCTTGAGCTCTGCTGTGTGTTTTATTGACAAACAGGGTCTAAATAACAACAGCTCGAAGGATAGGAAAATGTTTCCTTAAAAAATTATTTCATACATTTTCAAAAAAAAATGTATAGAGAATTATAATAAATTCAGAAATAAGGTGAATTGATATTGATATCGATTGATATGGACTTCTTAATATATATCAATAATTTTTAATAAAATAAAAAGTATATTCCTGACTTTTTTCCCAAGTGCAAGGACAACTCTGAAGATTCCATTGACGCAATCCTGACATTTGCTAGAAGCCCCGAGTGCTGGTCGGTGCTGGGCTATGGCCGATGGGCGTTGGTGGGTGGCAGTGGGCTTTCGTCAGACAATTGAACTGACAGCTTACAGCAAGTTAAGGAGAGGAGAAAAGGAAGCTCCAGCGGAAGGAAGACACACTCACTGAGGCGACAGTTTTACATAGGGGCGGTGGAGGGGTTTTTTACCATTTCGCTGACGTTGAAAAGTCGGGCGTTTTGTAAATGCTATTTACGGATATATCGATCGAATTAATACGTACAAAGTGGTTGCTAAAAGGAAGCACGCTTTCGAAATTGGCTTTAAATTTTAATGCAATTGAAAATTAATCAATGACAGTGAACTACCGGCATTTTGTTTACTTTTGACCTTTCCCATCCATCCATCTGCCCGTCCAGAGCTGACAGTGTGTCAATCTCTGCGATATCCTTACTGAGGCATTACTCATACGCCACGTTGTCACCGCATAAATCACTAAACTCACAAATTGTTATATGAATCATTCTAACTTTTGCCAAGGCTGATATGGATGGCGACAGGGAAATTCCGCAATTAAGACTGGGCGGAAAAATCACAGAAGAGATTTATTAAGCGTAAGCGAAGGAGTACAAACGAATAAATTTTTGTTTGTCATAAAAACAGGCGCTGTTAAGGATAAATTGTGAGGGTGGGAACGTAAGCAAACGTTGTCTTGGCAATGGAAAAGCCAAGATAAAGTGGGCGTTGGGGGGAGTGGTGCTCTTCTGCCAGACTTGAAGGTTGTTCTGCGGCTCAGAGAAAGAAAGATAACCCCAGCCAAAACGCTGAAAGTCAAGATGAACATTTCTGTTGGGGAAACAAGACGGTTGACCTTTGTGGCGCTTCAATTGTTAATTTGGTTTTGGCCCTGGCCAGAAACGAAAGTAAAAGGTCGCATATTGTCAGGCGCAAAACTTAAGGAAAAACCCCGGGCAACCAAGAGTGGGACCGCGTATTCTTATTACAGTAATAATTTATAATTTTAATGAAGTTTACTTAAATACTTAAAATAACACCAAGAAAAATTTTTAACCTCAATAACATCTATTAAAAATCCCCTAAGTATTTAAATGGTTTCTTTTATAAATTGATAGAATATTAGCTATGTAAATATTCGGCTGAAAAATATTTTTAAATAAAAAAAAATCAAGAAAATATCTATAAACATATAAAGTATAAAGTTTTTTTTACCTTAAACATAACTCGTAGTTACTTTAACTAAAAAATTTTGTAAAAGTCAGAGTTTGCATTTTGTCAAAGGAAAACTTGGGGGAAAAAATCATCCTGCACAAGTGGAACCACATTTTCTAACTACTCATACACACACACTAAATGTAAAAGAGAGACTAGAAAGAGTAGTATAATTAAATAAATAAAAATTAAATGGAACCACATTTTCTAACTACTCATACACACACACTAGATGTAAAAGAGAGACTAGAAAGAGTAGTATAATTAAATAAATGAAAATTAAATGTATTACGGTTAATTATTAACTTGGCTGTGGCTTGGAATAATTAATCAGAGCAGTGCTGTGTTTCTAAAAGCTGCCACAGTTAGATACGAATACGTATAGATAGAAAGATATGTACATCCATCTATGCACTGCTGCAGTAAAATTTTATGGCATTTCGCTGTATTTTGTATTGTGTGCTGCGTTTTTCGCTTAAAAGCCCAATGAACAATTAACGCGCTCAGGGGCCACACAAATTGCAGTTGAAAGTCAGCCAAAACATACAACAAAAATAAAAATCGCAGCAACCACCGAACAGCAACAAATTCCATGCATTTTGGTAATGGAACAAGAGTAAATTCTAATGATGGCGAGTAATGAGCGCCATTTTCGAAAATAGCTGTGGAAAATTGGATTTGCAATTGGGCATTGTGCAATACAAACAATGTAAATTGCAGCAAAATGAAAATTTTCATTTAAAAAGAAGGTTTTTGGTATAAATTCTATATAAAAAGAAAAGATAGGGTTTCGTAATAATAATGAAAGAAAAGAACTGAAAAAAACTAAATTAACTTAATTTATAATAAATAACAATAATGTTAAAATAAAACTCAAATCAATCTGTTGATTTTAAAAAACTAATAAAAATTAAATATATAGGAAAATGTTGGTCAAATATTGCTACACTATCATCTCTCCACTTTCCAGAATAATACCCATTTTCTAATCGGAAAAGTTGGAGGGAAATCAACCGAAAAACCCGAAAATTAAATTGCAATCGGCGTAAAATGCAGTTGGAAAAGTTACCATTGCCATGGCAACAACAACAAAGGCAGTACAAATAACAAAACAAAACATATACACACCAACAATGGCAGTAGGAACAACAATAACAATAAACAAAGGGCGTGCAAACAAAACGCACGCCTCAATGCTCCATAAGCAATAATAACAACAACAAAGGCCGGCAGGTGACTCCACAACTCTCTCGTCAACCCAATCTCTTTCCAGCCCCCACTCTTTCCCTTCCTTTCCATTCCGTTTCCACTCAAGAGTTCAAATTGGAATGGAAAAAGCACGCAATTCTTACGCTTGCCGCACATTGAATTAAATTAAAACAAATTCGCGCAACAAGTCTGAAATAAAACGCACTTGAGGAACGTTTGTGTCTTTACATTTATATTTAAAGTAGCTTAGGCTAAAAATAATAACTTTTGATAAGCTGCCGCCGCGCCGCCGGTTAAAAATAGAAACAAGTGGGCGAGAGCGACCCATACAGTGATCGAGGGGGACAAAGCAGCTTAGTCGGCTTAGCAGCGTCGCCCTGTCTCTCTCCCTCGCACTTTGTCGGTCAAGTGTAGATCCAAAATATCGAAATTGGAGCAATATATTTTACCGTTTGGTTGGAGCGGCAGGGAGGAGGAGGAGGGGCTCTCAATCTGTCGCACGCTAGTTTTCCGATTCTCTTACTAGCTTTTCACAAACAGAAATTAACACTTTACGAAATTAATCTCTATATTTTAAAAATTTATAAGTTTTAAATTCAAGATGAGATCATAAAGTCAAATCTAAGAGTATGTAATTTTTCTGCCTTAACAAAATGAAGCTAAAGAACATAACTTAGCCCCAAACGTCTATTGCTTAAATCCAAGAGTTACAAACATCGGAAATAATTGAATTAAAGCTTTAGAAAGACTGTTTTAATTTAAAATAAATTAAATGTTATTCTCTGATTGGACTATTGCCTTTAATTTAAATGGAGGAATATGACTCATTTAATTGTTATTATTTCTGCCAATTCTCACAGAATGACAACATTTGTGGTTCTTTAAACTTGCATTTTTGCTTTTCATTTAAATATAATTAATGTTCATCTTTTAGTATTTACCAAATCAATGCAGCTAAATTCCTTGAAGGTCTTATATATTTTTTCATTAGTTGCTGCAGTCACAATTGAACAGTTATTTTCCAGTTTTATAATTAGTATTTTTGATTGCGGCTTATGAATATAAGCTTTGCCTTTCAAATATTTCGTAAATTACAACTTGTTCTTTTTTGTTGTTTTATTTTTAGTTTAGTTGCCGCAACTCCTATGCGAGTAAATCGAGCATGACAATAAACGAACCAATCGGCGCAGATTTGAAACGCATTGCTAAACTTGTTTACGGCACAACAAAAACAACAATAAACAAACACACAGACTCTCCGAAAACAACAACGCGGCTGGAGCGGAAACTGAGATCTGATCAAAACAGCGCACAGACTATAACCAATTGAAATGAATTTGTCCAATCAGACGGCGACGAACCGCCAGCGAGCAGAGCAAACAAAAGACTGAAATCCCAACTGAAAACTGTGAACCGAGCGGAATGGAAAAAAGCCAGCTTCAGGTTGGAAGTTGCCGCTGCTGCGCCAAAAGTTGCTGCTGCTGCTGTTACCGGGCAACAACAACAACAGCTGGCTGCAACAACAACGGTCGACGATCGTGTCTACCGATAGCAATTGTAACGATTACAAAGAAAATAATTCTTATTATAAAGCCCAATAAGATTTCATTTATTTTTTTAATTAAGTTTTAACAATTTAGTTATATTCAGTCTAGGTTTTGTGCTTTCCAAATTCTCATCATTAATATATACAAAATAAATCAAAAAAGAATGCCTACTTCTTACTATTTATTTTTTAAATTTCCAAAAAGTACATTTTGTTTCAATATTTTAATATTTAAGATTTTAATAACGACGATTCGAAATATTTTTTGTATATTCTCTAATAAAATCATTCCATTTAAAATTATTATTAATATTGCTTCCTGTGAATGTGTGTACAAAACAAGTTCGATTGTGTGGGTGTTCGCAATGCAAGAAGAAAGCCGAAGAACTAGCATTTATAGCATTCGCTGAAAGGGGAAAAACCCCTTTAAGGGGTAAAGCAGTTAATAACGCTTTACCTTAGAAAATACTTGACACAATTGGTATTTTATGATTAATAAAAGGAGTACTTGTTGACCTATTGATATAATTTTTTTATTTAGAAGATATTTCTAAATTAAATGTTACTTTAAACATTGATCAATAAATCTTCGAAAATTTCTTTGCTTAGTAGCAATAAAAGTTGCATACTTTCATGATGGTGTCTCTTATAAAAAACTCTTTTAAGTTATAATTTGGTATGTGGCTATAATTACTTGCTCATCATTAAGATGCGTGATTTAAAATCTAGAAAATCAAATCTGTTCTAAAAATAAATAGAAAAAACCCAACTTGTTTAGTGATCTCAAATATGTTATTTTAATTTCCAAATGATTCAAATAAAAATTCCTATCTAATCATTTCCAATTGCCGAGTGATCACTGTAAGAGTCCACCCATTCACACTGATTTCTTATAATTTCGCATAATTTGCAGTGTTCGATATCACTGGGGGAGAGTAGTAGGCCTTAATAAAACAAAACCGGGGAGAACAGAAGAGAATCTGGTTGGTGCTGATGATGAGGAGGAGGAAGTTTGTTTTTCCACCCGGTAAGGAAAGTTGGAAATGCAGGTGCCGTTATAATGCAATGCAATGCTCAAGAATTGAACATGATCTCCGTTGCAATGGTGATGAAAGACGCACATAGCCCGGAAATGCCATAGAAAATTGCTTAATGAACCGTTCGCAGCAGAGCGTCTGCTCCAAATGGCAATGGCTTTAACTATAGCTATATTTTCTCTCGTCACCCAACCAGTCCGTCCAATAGATCAGAGTGGACCAAACCAAATCACAGAGCAAGGTCAATGCTATTAGGAAACTACAGAAACCTGGCTGATTAAAGATGTATAAACAAGGAAAACACTTCACATAACATAAATATTCCCCAAAATATTTATTGCGTAGGAGCCTGAAGGAAAATAAAGAACTGAAACTGCACACTGTAATTTTCTGGATTTTACCTGCAGCCTGCCCTTTATTTATCTTTCTGTTTTTATTTTGTTTTACTTTACTTATATATTCATTTTCTTCTTTGTTTTATATAAATGTATGTATAAATATTTTGCACAAATTGTGCACTTCAAATTGAGCTGGGATCGGATGGAAATCGGGCAGAGAGAGGGTTTTAAGCAAGCCGATGAGCCAAGTTTAATGGATGCAGGAATAAAAGTTTAAGATGGGATTGCTGGGGCTAGCCTCACAGGTAAATCAAACGCGAAAAGCGGGCAAAAGAGAAATATTCAAAACACTTCAATAAAAGTTGTTGAGATAATGAGGGAATCTATTGGTATATGTGGACATAAACCAAGTCACAGGAATGATTAGGGAAGCGGCATGAAATATAAATTGGAGGAAAGTAGAAGAGTCTAAATAAGATTTCTAACTCAGAAAATCCCAATGCGATCTGAATAAGAAATGGCTTCTTGTTGAAATCCAAAATATTAATATTAAATATTTTGGATTTTAACAAGAAATCCTGATTTAAATCCTGATTTAACATTAAGTGTTTTAAGACCAATCCTAACACCCTGCATTACGAAGGTGAAAAGCTGTGTAAAGGCGTGACCCTGAGTCACTTTTTATGCCACGAAATATGTATGATATTTCCCTTAAACGAACGTTTTTATTTTCATTTTTCTGACTATAAACATTTATACGACCTGCAGTGCCAATGGATTTTCAAGAAACGTTTTCCGCCCATAAAAAAAGTTAAATTGCAGGCCCCCACTTCAACTCACTCGAAAAAAACCTAAGGTGATAAATACAAGACAAGCAGTTCGAACGTCGAAGTTCTCAACGGTTGACGTGACTCACCTGTAAAGAGAGAAAGAGAAAAATATGATATTAAGTAATAAGCAATTTTAATTTATATTGTTGCTTTACAAATTATGCATAAATCATGGCATGTTAGTAGGCGACTACGAAAAAGATGAGGGCGAGCGACAGCGACAGATACATTTTTGGAGTGTCTTGTGGCACGTGCCATGAAAAAATAGCGACAAAGCATAATTAACTAATTAATTTGCCAGACAGCTGGCTGGAAACTGAAAAGTTTTACCAAAGCGCCGGGAAACGGGGAGCGGAAAATGTGGCATGAAAGAAGGGGAACTACAGGGTGGCGGCCGCCTTTGAGTGAAACTCATTTCAAATGAGAGCTTTTCATGCCGATTTTCCCATCCTTGTTTTTGTTGTTGTTTTTGTTTGTCAACATTTTATTTGGTTTTTATTTTAGTTTTTATTTGCAAACATTTTGAATTGGTATTTGTCGGCGTTTTCTTTTCAGTTCTTTTTTCATATAGTTTATGCCTTTTGGCTATCTTTATGACTTCTCTTCGGCTTTGTATTTTAATTAAAATCCGCTTTTATTGCCCAAAGAGTCAGGTGGACATCGTCCATAAAAATCTGAGCCAAAGGACTTCGAGTTACTGGCGCCCAGATTAATGGTCGCCTTGGTTTTATGCTAAACGGAAGGCAATATCATATTTCATCTGTGCTCCAAGATCGAAAAAATTATGGGTGAAAAAATCAAAGAGCAGTCATTAGTCTTGGCAGAAGTCTTTAAAATGCTGTTATTACATGCGCAAAAATGTATGCAGAACCAGAACGAGGTTAATCCAATCAGGCTTTAAAACGGTATTGATTTTAAAGAAAACTAGTTTTTAGGACCAACCAATTTACTCTTTTGAAAGGTCTCTTCCTCCATGATGAAGGAATTTAAATAAAACAAGAAAGGAAGCTAACTTCGGCTCACCGAAGTTTATACACCCTTGCAGAATTTAAACAACAAATTTAAACCCAACTTCTGGAATAATAATTAGTTGCCAAATCTCAAATTTGATGAAAATGGTTTGAAACACGGCTAAGTTATGGTTTTTTGTATTTTTCTGAATTTTCCTATGGAAGCTATAGGATATAGTCGTCCGATTTTCATGAAATTAAAACCGAAAAAATGCAAATTAGTCCAGAGTCCTGGCAACTTTTTGGTGTCTTATTTTTTGGAAGGTGATATGCAAAGGAAAAACTTTTTTAAGCGCGTGCCGATCCCCAAAAATGTTGAATTATGTAGATTTTATACCGGCTACGAACAAAGCAAATACACACGAACACACAAGTCTCGACCCAAGCGAAACCCACTTCAAATGAAGGACCCTTTGGTAGCTTACCTCCTGCAGGAATTTTTGGGGCCAGGAACTGTCACTAGAATCCTCAGCTCCTGCTTTTCCTTCCCTTTAGAGCGATGACAAAGCTATCACTCCTGCGGCGGCCGCTGTGTGACAACCTTTGACCCAAACTAAGAGTAAATTGGCCAACGTCTCGAAAAGATAACCAAAATACAAAATATTGGGTGTAAAGGTGCGTGTAAATCTTAACCGCTCCCTGAGTTTTTCGTGGGTTATGAGTGTGCCCGGTGTGGTGGTGGTGGAGAATCTAATCGAACGAACACGAGGTGATATTGAAACCGAGAGTTAAGCTCAACGAAATATATTTTTTTGGTAAAACATATTTTAAAACTATTAAACAGTATACAAGAAACTTATTCAAGAGGTTCCTGTGTTTTATATAACCGAAACCAAAATAATGTCAGATATTATTGCTTTACCATATTAATTGAATTAAAATAGCAGGCATTTTTATTTTATAATAAAGTGTATTTTTATAAAATTAAAAATATATTTCATGTATTCTATTGATAAGTTCAACTTTTCTTAATCTTTACCTCATTTCATCTTACATTTTTTTCACCTGTGATTTTAAGGAGATTACAACTACTCACATATCGCCTCTCATGTCGCAATAATAAACCCACATATACACATATCCATTTCAGACACTTTTCCCGGCTTAATGATGCCGCGCAAATGCTAAATGTTGAACGCCAAAAACCCGAAACAATCAGTTGGCAATTTCCCCTCGGATCCAAATGAATGTTGAGATACTTTTTGGCTTTAACTGTTACTTCGTGGATACGTGCACAAATAACAGTTACAATACGGTTTAAATGAGCCACAAAGAAACGGGGAGTGGCGAGGGGAAAGACAGACAGCCACATCTGCCAGCCGATGATGAAACATAATTATGTTGAATCACTCACGTATCTGAAGGATATGCCGAGAGAAGTGGAACGGCACCACCATTAATGCTAAAGCCCCAATGTAAATGCATCTGCAAATGTATCTGTATTCCGTAGGTGGCAAATGATGAAGTAAAAGGAAGAAACTCTTAAATGAAAGCGAACGGAAAGAGCAAACAATTATATGGCACAAACCCTCTACCCTACCTAAGTGAAGCACCAAAGTCAGCATAAAGTTCTCCCATGCAATTACCAATCGTTTTCACAATTTCTTCGAATTCCTCCTTGTTGCTTTTCAGCTTAAATTGCGCAAAGAAAATATCACTTGCTGGGAAAATGAAATTGAAAAACTTTGTATTACATTTTGGCTTAAGTAAATAATAATGTTTTCCCTTTACTAATTAGAATTGGTATCATTAATTGAACATTAAGTGTCTTAAAGCTAACCAAAAACATATATAAAGCAGCTATAAATTGCGCTTTAATGTTACTTTTAATGTCCAAGAACACACCAAGCAAAAGTTTAGAGAAGTAAGGTATATGAGAGCCCTTAGCACGGCGCAAACACTCCAGGGAGCTGCCGAAAAGAAAAACAACATAGAAATGCAAATGCAAACAACCCAAAAGGCTGCATCAAGATGCTGATGAGGCGAAAGGAAACTTCTGCAGTTCTCCCACAAAATAAAGAAAACCAAAAAGTAAAAAAAAAGAATAGAAGGAAAATAAAGAAAAGCATAACAAAACAGTGAACTTGAGCCAACGAAATGCGTGGAAAATCGAGGCGGGAAAAAAGGCTGCAGGGGAAAAGCCAGTCGAGTTCAACGTACCAACAATGGAAATTGGCAAACAAATGTCAGATGACGGATCCCAGCGTCAGGACAAAGGCGTTCTCGTGGGCGGCTGTGGACCCTGAAACTTGGGGCGTGTTCATGGTCATGTAGGAGAGACATGAATTACGCATTAAGTGAAATGAATTGCACAAAAATTAATCCGCAGCAAAATGCTCCAATCAGAGGAGGAGAGGTTTTTCAAGGTGGAAACAGAAACTTTGGCTTTACACATTCCGTAAAATTCCGCTTAACTGTTGCTGACCAGAAAAGTGTATGCGAGGGTGTGTATGTGCTTTTCAGCCCTTCATGCGGACACGTGCATTTTCCCAAATACACAAATACACTATAAAAATTGAGTTATATTTAATTTAGTTATATTTCCAAAATATTGCAATTAATATCATTTCTAAACCACGACTTTTAGATCTCTATTCCTAATTCTCAAAAGCTGCGCCTAAACTCCAATATTTACTCATTTTTCTAGCGCCAAAAAACAAATTATATTCCAAGTGTGGGTATACATATATTTTTCGTTCCTTACTCCCACTCTGTGAAAAACTTTAACAGAACGCACTTTGTTCTCAGCACTTGACTGGAATTCTTGGAGGCTTCGTTTCTTGGCTTCCCTGTTGGGATTTCTTTTTTTTTTTTCACTTCCCTTTAATATGTTTTACTAATAACTTGTAATGTTGAATTTTTTCGCCGAGATTTACCTCTCGATTTACGTAAAGTTTAGTCAGGGGTTGAAGGACACAACAATCACTCATCCGCCATCACTATCGACTTGTTGGAGAGCTCAGCGTAGACTGCCTATGTGCGAGAGTTTTCTTTTTCGCCAAGTAATACCAGGAGCGGCAGTAACTGAGATGCAACAATAAAAGCAACATTGAAAGTCCTGAGGCCAGAGAACAGCTGACTTATTTAGCCGGTTTTTACAAACGGCGAATTCGAGAATATTCAGAGAGAGAGCGAGTGAAAGAGAGATTTCAGAGCAGGTTTGTGGCTCAAATCACTGAGAAAATATACTTATTACTTTTAGAAAAAAAAGTTTATTGACAACATTTAATAATAATAACAATTAAAATATTTAACAATTGATAAGCTGATAAATGTATGAAGATGATGAAGACTCCTTTGAAGACTCTGGATCTTAATATTTGTATCTGTAATTTTTCCTCTCTCAAGGAAACGAATACTAAAATATGTAAATATTCAAAAGTAAAATAATTATCATATTATTTAAGACAGAATTTGTTTAATAAACATAAAACACTTTAGAATGTTTTTATTTATTTAAAAAAATTTATCAGCCTTAAAAAAATCCTATTTACAACTTGCTCTGCGCCCGTCCGCCTTTCTCGTCCTTTCAATTCGCCGTGCTAAAACACTTCTCATTCACTCTCTCTCGTTCTTAACTCACTTTGTTTGTACCTGCGCAGTGGCCAGGACCTAAACAAAGCCTTTATATGCCTCCAACCAAATAACAGAGACCCCCCTTCCGCTTCCCATAGCGTTACATTCAATAAAGCAACTATAGGACTACAACAGGGTCCCACAAAAATTGAACAAGTTGCTTCTAACTCTGCCTTGTTACCACATCCTCCTCCCTCGCGAGTCTAAAATTATGTTTGTCGAAGTTCTCGACTGTAAAATTTTGTGGCGTGCCCCCATTTTGATCAGATTGCAGAGGTAAAGGTAAAAGAGGATGGGGCTGAAGGGGAACTCCAAATTGCAACCACAACAATCTCCGCAACAGTAGCGACCGAAAACAAATGCAACCCACACACTAGACCGCATGCCAACGAATTTGTTAGCAATCGAGACCACAAAATGTTCGCACACAGCGAAAAAATAGAGCTTGTAATTGGTCATTAAATGGAGGTAAAGTTAATTTTTTGGATTTACAAAAATTTAAGATGTTTCTAAGGAAAAATACGCTTAAAGTCATTCAATTTTTTTTTACCTTTTTGAAGAGATAAATATTTTTCAAGAAAAATGACTTATTTGACTAAAAATGGCGTTGAAACTATAATGAATATGAAGTTTTTGAAAGGATAAAAAACCATCACTACTTTTATATATTGACCGCGATTTTCTCCAACATTTCGGTGTACCATGTGGCGTATGAGTAACGTCGAAAAGGGGAACGCCCGTCGCTTGCTGCCGCTGCCTGACTGCTTTGTTGCCCTGATAGTAATTATCAGGCAGTGTTGGGGCTCACCCACAAAAGGTTCTTGTCGTTGTGAATGATGCGTTACCCACTTGGACATGCCTCGCATCCGCCACCTTCTTCTCCGCTCATACGCCCCCTAGGTCTTTTGTGGGGCTTCTCTACTTGCGTTTCTACGGCGCAATTTAATAGGGTTAAGTGAGTTATGATTATTTCAGTGATGGAAGCAGGAGGACGCCAAACACATGTAGAAAAGGAACTCTCGGACTATTCATACACACACAGTGACTGTCGTGCGGTTGTTTGGTTTATTTATGGAGCTACGAAGGAAGTCCTTAGAGCAAGGCAAGGCAGAGCAAGCCAAGCCAAGTCCTGGCAGCGTAGACAAAAAACAAATTAGAGCCGGGTGACATTTTTATTGCTATTTAGCCTAGTGTGCCGTACGTTGTGTGTGTGCGTGTAACGAGAGCAATGCTCGGCTGGCAAGGGAAATGAACTCTTTGTGATAAAAAAGGACATTTCCTTAGCTTAAAGTTTAAAGCAAACACTAATCCAATTTTCAATTACAATCACGGCACTCGCACTATAAATCTTGTCGGTAAATCCCTTGGCGACAAAACGCATCGAAGATTCCAGGGAATGAAAAACTGATGGAAATAAAAGTCAGAAATTTAATAGGGAAAGCTGAATGAAGGCGGTGAGTCTGTAGGAAATTATATATATCAATATTCCCTGGGCCCTAGCTTAGATTACCTGCTCCGCAGAAATTGTACGCCTCATTAGACAAAAAAGGCCAAAGCATAATTATGGAAAAAAAGACATAGAGAGAAAGGGACAGAAAACAATAAGAAACCAGGACGACCGACCTGCAGTTGAATGTCCTTTTTATGCCAGAACATGAACTCGGCAACAACGGCAAAGGAGCAACAAGAAAAGTTTTAGTAGCTCCTTGAAATTTGTTTCATTATGAGGCCACGACTTTCCCTTTTTTTTAAATTGGCCAGGCCAACACGTAAGACGACTTTTAGCTTTAAGCTCTTTCGTTTGCTATTTCGAAGAAATATAAAAAAAATACCTTTGAGGGACCCGAAGTCTGTGACCCGGCGAGGCTGACAAATCGTAACCAGAATCCCAGCAACGCAGCAGAATCCCAGCATCAGACAGACACATACACTTTTTTCTTTATACCAAATAGAGCCTCCCGAAAAATATTAAACCTTTTTACTAATTTTTGCCCCTTTGGCAACTAAGTTTAGGTTAAACATGTTTTTACGGTTTGTGCCCTTTACTGAAAAGTTTTCCTAGCATTTCTGCAATACGTTTTTATTTTTATTTTAAATTTCATTGTTAAACCACCTTCATTTAATATGTATCATTTCATGTATCATTCATTTATATGTATTTGTATACATATTATATTAATATATTTTATATAGGTTATCTTGCTTATTAAATAGATATTTATGGCATAATTGATTTTAATTTCAGTATTAAAAAGTTTTTAAGCAAATTCGATGAATAAAAAAATTGAAAATGAAAATGAGAAACCCATTCAACATTAATTTTACACCAATGGTTCAGCATAGTTTGTGGCGCCACCCATTTTCTGTAAAAAGCTTTCATCATTTTCAACAAAATGAGCTTCAGCCAAGATATGTACCAGCCCAATCAATTATTTTTTTTTATTTTTTAGAAAAATATAAAAATTGTAATTTAAAAATTCCTGTAAAAGCAGAAAATATTTCAATAAAATATAAATATATATTAGCAATTTTCCATATTTTAGCGGCGGCAACTTTAGCAACAAGAATAACAGGTATAAACGTAATAAATAGATTTTCGGACTTAAAGGGAATATTTTTGACCTTTTTATTTCGAAAGAGGTTAGTTAAAATATATATATTCTACACACAAAATAATATATTTGTTAAAAAAAACACGCACAAAAAGCAACAACAACGCACCAAATGATACAAAAACCGAAAAAACGTTGAAATAATCGTAGAGATCGATTTTTAAGTAACATTTTTTATTAATAATATTATACGCTTTATTCGCTTCATGGCTTCTGCTTTTAATCCATATTTGTCTGTTGTAAGTTGTATAAACATTTAAATTATATATGAGAAATAACTAATGAATGCTACGAATGCTAAGAAACGAGTTGAGTGTTCGTTGTCAAACTTATACTATTAAATTTCGAGCTGAAAATATACAAAGAGATTTTAGAAAATATATATTTCATGATTAGTATTTTCGATAATTTTAAATGGTAATATCTTTATCATTTTTGAATATTGGTTTCGTGTTTTTTAATGTGCTTAAACATTACAGGGGAATAGAAAATTATTAAATTGATTAATTAATATGGGCATAATTAAGTAAACGTATAAAAATCATTGGCACAAGTTGCAGTCAAATTAACAATTAATTAAGAAATTAAATAGTAGACTGTGTTAAAGAGTCAGCTTTTTTTATAAAGAGAGCATTGATGACTGGAATAAAAAATATTAAACTGATGGTTCATAACATAATTGCACTTAATATAAGATAGAAATTGAGAATACTTTTGGTTCTTTTGAAAATAATAAATTAATGAATAGTAATTTACATACATATACAATAATATTCCATTGCCTCATGACTAATTATTGTAAATGGAAACTTCTTAAGTGCACTTGGTGGCTGCTAAATCGACGAAGAAATGTTATAGGAAAATCATACATAATAATTCTCTTCACCGCTTCACGGTTTTCTCCTCATAATTACAATTACAAACAATAACAGGCAGCAGAACCGCTGAGTAGCAGCGCCGCAGCAGGTACACTCTCAGGCGAGCGCAATTGCAATAACGATAATCACACCAATTACGATCAGGCACAAAGTGAGCAAATCGTTCGGCGTAATCAGGCCCACGGAGCAGGCGACAAAAACGTGCTCGAGAGTGGTCCAACCACCGCGGGTTGCTCCAGCCGCCGCCGCTCCAGGTGCTCCAAGCCGTGGCACCTCTCTCACCTCACCAAAAACGGACATCGCCTTGGAGCTGGTCGTCGGCTGTTCATCACCATCAGCAGCATTGTTATTATCATCGTTAGCTGGAGGAGCCATCCTGGCCGGAAGTCCTTTGCGACAATGTGTCTGCGACTCGGTTACATCGTTGCTATTGCCACTGCCGCTGCCTTGCCTTGCCTCATTACGTGCTAAAGTATCCTCATCATCATCATCATCCACTTTCTTACTCGATTCGGTGGCGGCTTCTCCTTCTCCTTCTTCTTGTTCTCGTTCTGGTTTCAATTCCCCCTCAGCCACTTGGGTTTCGTAATTCAATTTCACCTCGGAAATACTCAGGTTGAGGGCAGGGGTCTCGTAAACGGTGCTTTTGCGACGTGAAGCCGGTATAACTGAGTCGCATTCGTCCAATTCCAGTTCAATTAAATGATCGAATGATGTTTCATTAAGTTTACTATCGTTAAATTCGGATGCGTCAAGTACTAAGCTAACTACACCGCCAAGTTCTGTTTCCTCAAATTTAGTTTTGTCTAAATTTATGCTTTGCAAACCATTAAATGAAGTTTCGTTTAGTTCAGTTTCCTCCCTTGGAATTTCACTAATATCCAACTCATCTAGCTCATCGAAGGAAGCCTCTAGCAATTTCCCAATTAATTCTGATTCGTCAAGTTCAAAATCTAATTCATCAAAGGCGGAGACTTCAAGTAGACTTTCGTTAACTTCAATGGTGGCAATACTAGTATCAGTTACTTCCCTGGAAGTGTGACGGAGCAAGGACTCAGTGGTAACATTATACACCTCTAAGCTAAGGCTAACAGTTTCGTTTAGTTTTAATTGTATTTCCACTGCAGCCAGAGAATCTTCTTCAACTGAATCTTCACTACTCTGCCTAACAATTTCAGAACTACCTTCGCCTGGAGTCACATTAAGTTTAAGCTCTTCCCTTAAACTTTCCTCAAGCTCCTCTTCGGTGGGCAGTGGAGGAAAGTCTTCTTCCCTAACAGAAAGTGGAATCTCCACACATTCGGTATCTGTTTGCTCGTCATCAGTGGACTCAGAGGCATTGATTGAGACCTCAGAAACGTAGTGCTCCCTGACCTCAAAGCGACTATTGTAGCTGCTTTGCAATTCCAAAGAGGCATTCACATGGCTGGGCACCAAAGGATAATCCGTGAGGCTAACATTTCCCGAGTCCGGATTAGAGGATGTCTCCTCCAGCGAACTCAATGAATCGAACTGAGTCAGAGCCGAATGGGATCCACCTTCAGGCAGAAGACACGCCTTTGGCTCTGAATCTTCCTCCTCATCATCATCTCGATCCATAACAATTCGTACTTGGCTGGCATAAATCCGATTAAAGTTGGGCGACAATTTCAGGGAGCTGGACTCCTCGTCGTGATCCTGTTCCGGAATCGTCTCTAGCTTATAACTATGGCTACTATAGGAACTAGCACTATCGTTAGAGGTTGGATGGGCATGGGTGCTGGAGTTGCTAGTAATAACATCAAGTTGAACATTCAAATTGGGATTAGTAACGCTATTAGCTGGATTGAGCTGGGCGGGATTAGTAGCAGTAGTGGCATTGGCAGTGGCAGCAGATTCGGATTCAGGCGAGCTCAGATTCGGGGCCTCAGTGGCGTTGGGTTCATCTCCGTTACCTGTGGCGTTTGTTGTCAGCCGGCTGCCGGTACGATGCTTCGGATGCTCCTCAATGCCAAATATGGCGGCCAGCTCCTCGCTGGAGTTGTACTGTGAGGGCGATGAGGTGGCGGAGGAACATGAAGCTCCGCGTTTCCTCCGCTCGCCAACCGGCGTCAACTGCAGCGGCGGCGGCGAGGCGGTTGTATGCGACGGGGACTCCTGCTGACTGCTGAGATTATTAGAGGTGTTACTACTGATCGTCGTGCTCATTGTGTTCGTGCTGATGGTGGTGCTCTGCGGTGTGGACTGGCCCTCGTATGAGGTGGTGCTGAAGGTCTTGATCGGATCGGTGCTGGGTGCTTGGCAGTCGCTGCTCTGCGACTTTATATAGTCGCTGGAGGAGTATGGATTGAAGGAGGTGATGCTCGAGGAGAGCGGTCGGCTGGCGCGCGAGGGGCTCGACGACTTGGCCAAACAATCGCTGCTCGAGCTGAACGAGCTGGCAGTGGTGCTCACATTTGGTGGGAAGCGTCCGCAACCGCTGCCGCTTCCACTTCCGCTGGTCAAGCTGGGAGCAGTAGTGCGCAGATCATCGGTGGTGGTATTGGGGGTAGAAATCGGTCCCGATCCTGTAGAGCTACTGCCCTTGGCCTGGCGCTCGCACTCCTGCATGATTTTGTCAATCTCCTCGAGCGTCTGGATCTTGCCGCCGGCGCGATTCTCTGGAACGGGACAAACGAGAGTGGCATCACCCGGAGCGTTGGTGCCGTTGCTGTTAGTCATATTACAGGTGTCCACCAGGTTGTCGTAGTCCGGATTGGCCAATTCGCTTAGCTGGCGCATGCAGCGCCTGGCTATATGCTCGATCTTGTCCGACTGTATGGGATCCAGTTTCTTGATGAGATGCGGCATCACCAGCTGCTCTCCGCTGGGCAGAGTTTTTGTGGTCTGCTTCACCTGGAGAGCCTCGTGGACGATCACGGGTGGCTCGGTTGTCACAATATCCTTGAGGATCTTCTCGCAAACGACATTGGCCGCTTCGGAGACTACGTCAATGGCCCGGATGAGCTTGCCCTCTTTATGCAGCTTACGCGGTGGCTTCTCTTGCGGCTCTTGGTCCTCTTCTTGGCCCGCATCCGGCAGCGTATCCAACAGCATCTGGCCACAGCGCTTGGCCGCCTCGGAAACTGCCTCGATCTGCTGCAGTTCTTCCTCCAATTTTTTCTGTTCTGCATTCAATTTGGGTCTTGCAGCCGTAATTAAAGCCTCTTTGCGGAGTTCGTTGAGTTCGTGGCTCAGCTTAATGCTGCTGGCCTGCGCATCCTGGGCAATCTTGTTAAGAGCATCATCCATCATGATCGGTTCCGGCGAGAGACTTTTACGTGGAGCTGGCACTGGCGCCACTCGCGTTGACTGGTGATCTTCCTTGGTCAAGAGTCGCGCTGGCAGCTGGGCAATGGCTCCGCCCTGACTGGGATGCCGGAAGGGAATGGGAGGATGCTTTCTGGCCATATCCAGCTCCTCATCCTGGGCCTTCAGCTTGCGCAGCAACTCCAGTGTGGCTGGCACGTCATCAGCTTCACCCTGAAGATTGGACATGCTGCCGGATCTCTCCAAGTTGCGCGTCAGTTCCATGTAACTGTTCAGATCCCCGCCAGAGGGTTTCGCAGCATCCCTTTGGATCAAGTTGTAAATGTTGGCAGACTGCGTCCTTGTAGCCCGCTGCTTTTTCTGCATGGGATACACAAAGCTGGACTTGGGTCCGGGCGGATCTTTGCGCAGGGCACGCACAGCCAGATCATCTTTTACAATATCTGGGGAGTTGGTCTTCTTTTTGATCCTCACAGGCTCTACGTGGAGATAGTCGGATTGGGGAGCCGGAACAATGGGGCCAACTGGGATGCCAAATGGCGGCTGCTTCTCCGATGATCGATGCTGCAGATTGGCCAGCTGCAGGTTCCTAAAGGCCACATCGTCTCGAACGGGATCGGGCTCGCCTGTCGGTGAGTCCTCGTCCTCATACTCATCGGCATGAGCCAAGGCAAATTTCTCAAAGTCACTGGGAGTGGGCACTCGCATCTTCGAAATCATATCCAGCTTAGGTTCTGCTTTAGGTTCAGCTGGTTCCGTCAGTCCCAGTGATTTGTATATGGCCTCCAGTTCGTTGATGGCTTCCTCGAGATTGGCCGGCTTCTTGCGGGGGAAGGACACGAGTGCTGGAGCTGGAGCCCCGGCAGGCGTGCAGCTTATTTTGCGTTCTGGATAGACAGGTGCTGGTGCCTGCTGATGCTGCTCTCGCTTCTCGGCCACATATTCATCGTATTTGTTGGGCAAATCCTCGCCAGATCTCCGGTTTTGATAATGATGCGGCATGGAGTTGGTCTTATGGACATCTCGATGACGTATTTCGACATAGTTCTGGTTTTGGCCAGACTCCAGGCTGGGCTTAATGTGCAGACTGCCGCAAATAATGTTGTCCTGGTCGCTTGGCGAAGTATTTACAGGTGGAGGAGCGCTCCTCTTGGGCTTCTGCACCTCGGAGTACATGGGCATGGGATAGCTCCGCAGTTCGCTCAAACGCGAGCTGGAAAATGAACGCGGCTTGGTGAGAAGCGCCTGTGGCTGCGGCTGCTGTTGCTGCTTTTGAGGAGCGGGACTTGACGATGCCAGGCCACTCTTGGAGGTTCTCAGTATGCCACTGGAGGCCGGCAATCCACCTCCCCTTTCGTTATCCATACTCCCCGTATCCATCATGTGTATGGGCTTCCTCGAGCGAGGCGTTGCATCGGCCACATAATGGAAATCAATGCCATTCGGCAGGGATTGCTTGCCGGGATGGGCATTCCTCTCCGATCGGGTGATGAAACGCCTATGATGCGGCTGCTGCTGGACCGGAGCACTGGCTATTGAGGAACTGGGCTGGGAGTTGAGAGAGTGCACCGACTGATAGTGGGGTGGCTGCCAAATTCGATCATCGGACACACAGCGACCGCTGTGATCGAAGGCGTACGATACTGGTCGCAAATCACCTGAACTAGAGCCAATCTGAAGACCCGATCCAGAGCCTCCAACATGCACTCGCCTCAGAGGATCCCTGGGCGGTGGTGGTGGCGGCAGGGGCTTACTCTGCATCCTTCCACTTAAATTCTGCAAATGTATGTGACTGTCGTAGCTGATGCTTCGCTTTCCATCGTTCTGCATCGAGTTCTCCAGGTTTTTCTGCGGCTGCGGCTGCCACTGGACATAGCCACTGGTGGGGGCGTTCGTTGTCGGCTGGTAAATAGATAGAGGCAGGGGCTGCGTCTTGTACCGCTGCTGCTGCTGGTGATGATGCTGCTGTGGTAGAGCGACTGGTGCTCCTCCATGGCTCTGCTCTCCATCACGGGAGATTCTCTTGTAGTAACGCTCGTTGCGAGCTGCTCGACTGCGTCGACTCTGTCCTGGGGCCATGGACCCCAAATGGATGCTCTCATCGCTGCGGTACTTGGAAAATGTGGAGGAATTCAGCGATATCAGCTCCTCCTCCGCTCCACTTGAGTCGGCCACTCCGGGAGGCTTGGTACCACCTCCTCTCTGCGCCGAGCGGGATTTATGATGATGATAGCCATTTCCCTGCGGCTGTTGTAGAAGTAATCTCCTATCCAGGGAGTTGCTGGAGCGCTGGTAATAGCCCGGCTGATTTTGATAGTACGGTTCCGGCTGTATGGTCTCTACGGGCAGAAAGAACTCATTATCGATGGGCTGCGGCGGATGTTGTGGCATCTGCTGCTGCTGTGGATTCACCACAATGTGATCGAATCTGCTACTGCTGCTACGCGAAGATCCTTTAGTTCCGTGCTTTGGCTTCGGTTTACTGGCTGACTGACGCTGGGAGGGCACAAAGCCCGCCTTGCGATCTTCCTCGCTGGAGGAGGCACTTTCCGCCTCCTTCTTTTTGCGAAAGAGTCGGCCAAAGGACCATTTCTGTTTGCCGGAAAGCTGCTGCGAAGATCCGCCAATGCTGTGATTGCCTCTCAGTCGATCCATATCCCCTTCCTCTTCCTGTTCCTGCTGCTCTGGGTTGTGGTTATGGTGCTGGTGGTGTTGATTATGGTTATGGCTGTGTATATCCGCTGTAGTTGTGGTGGTGATCACCTTCGAGTCGTGATCGTCGGTGCTGTTGTTCCGGTCATCGGTTAGTTGAAGCTCTCGTGGCAGCGGCAGTTGTGGCCGCCAAGTTGTCTGGACAGTCTACAAAAAATAATGACAGGGATTAGTTTTATAATTTACGATTTATGTAAAGATACATTAATTAGATGTATAATTATTTATAGAATAATTAAGAAAAGAATATACATAGTTCTCATGAAGAACGCCTGTCTTTTGTATTTAATATTCAGTTTTTCGATTTATTTTCTTAACTATTTTCATCTATAACTCAATTCTTTTCCCTCCTTCATTTATTTTCTTAACTATTTTCATCTATAACTCAATTTCTTTCCTCCCTCATTTATATATAAATATTTTGTCATTTTTCCTGCCACAATCGAGATAAATGTGTTTTATTTGCTCCCCTGATAAGATTTAGTTCTAACCTGTCCCAAAGGCATCAAGACCGCTCTGGGAAAAACTAACAAGCAAAGGCAAAAGTGCGTTTATATTTAAATGTATGAAAATTATTTGAAAATCGGCCAACTATATCCTATAGCTGCCATAGGAACAATCAGGAAAATAACAGAAAAATCCATATCTTTGTCAATTTTCAAAATATTTTCACCAAACTTGGCCATCTTATATTATTTCAGAGTTTCAATATTAAAATTATGAAAATCGGTCGACTATATCCTATAGCTGCCAAAGGAACATTCAGAAAAATAAAAAAAAAAAACCATAACTTAGCCGTGTTTCAAACCATTTTCATCAAATTTTAGATTTGGCAACTAATTATTATTCCAGAAGTTGGGTTTAAATTTGTTGTTTAAATTCTGCAAGGGTATATAACTTTCGGTGAACCAAAGTTAGCTTCCTTTCTTGTTTTTTCTTAAGTAGTCTTAATCTTATCTGAAGCTAACTCATTTGCCAATTGAAAGGCCCGGCAAACAAACACAGAAAACTAATTAAATTAATTACATTTTACAGCTGGCAATTCGAATTCAATTTCCATTTCAGTTCAGTCCAATTTGATTTGCTTTTTTTTTTTGCGCGAATATTAAACGAAAATAAACCAAATTGCGTGTGAAATTCGACATATATACATAATATTTGTTTATACCAAAAAGCTTGGAGGAATTGGGTTAATTTTGGTATCTGGACGCATAATTTTCGCCGGCTGACGCCATGCCCAGATGGCAGAGATCTCTTGATCTCTTCGGGGAGAAAAAATTAGGAAGGAGACCCGATCCCAAAAGGGTTACACTGCCTGCAGCTCGAGTGTGTAAACAAATAATGAGTGGAAGCATAGGCCTTAGGATTATGCTCGTGACGAATGACATTAGATATACGGATATGTTTGGCATCTGGTATCACGACTCACTTGAGATTGTCATTGAAAATATTGGCTATAAAGCTTAATTATTCCATATGGAATCGCTTTCTTAACTCAAATTCTGATCTATATCTATTTTCCAGATGCATTTAAAGTCTCATAAAAAATTATAACTTTTTCGAATGTATTTCAACAAGTTCCTAAAACACATGTCGTCTTGCAGTCATCACACATTCCGTGAATCACTTGTCAACTTTGATTTACGTTGAGGACGACTTTGTGTAAGACTTTCCCAATAAATTTTTTTGTAAAAATAAGAAATACCTTTGAAATCTAACGAAAAATCGAAGCGAGTCTAGCTGGATAAACTATTTCCACCTGCTAGCTTTGTTTAATAATCTCAAAAAGTATTAAAATAATAATAATAATAATATCTTTATATTTATGTAAATTACATAGCAAATTCTACTAAGGAGATGGGGCGAATTTTTGGTGTTCTAAACAGCTGCGTAATGTCGGGCAATGTGCCAGCACAAATCACTCATACGCAATGCCGTACAAATACAATAGAAACCAGCACACATATCAAACGTATCTCTAGGGGGAAAACTATAAATAACACAGACAACTCCAGCTGCAAGGCCGAAATAAGATTCCCCAAACTCAAATGGCAAATCAAAAAAATAAAAAAAAAAATTTTAAAATTAAAAAAATAAAAAAAACAGCACAAAAAACTTATAAATAAAACAGACATCAAAAAGTACAATTTCGAGCGAGATATAGAGGTGTACTTCTAGTACTAAGTTCCGATCCGATGCGAACCCGATCCGCCACGAACACGCGCGGTTGCTAGACTGATTATAATGGCTAAGGAAAAACTTTCCGAGAAGATCGATTTGTAAAAGCTTCAAGAAGCTTGCCTCACCCCCAAAAGGGGGCACAAAACTTAAGAGAAACTGTGCCGCGGCAAAGGGATATTGAATTGCTCCCAAGAGAACTCTTCAAAAGGGATTCTACCAGGTCCCTTGGCATCGTTTTCAATTAAATAAACAGAGAACCTAAACTAAAATTGATTTCTTTAACGCCCTTTTTAAATCACAATCATTAAAAGTGTATTACCAAGTCAATGAACTTTTATTCCTGCCCCACGGGGCTTTAAATTAAGGTCGAAAATACAGACAATTCAATTATATTAGATATATATATATATATTATATATATGGAACATATAAGTCACCTTTTCTCGGCCGATTAACACGCTCATTAATGTCAGCCAACAGGAGGAATAAAAATTCGTTTTCGAATTCAAACTTTTGGTTATAAATGTCCCTACCCAAAAATAGCTTTTCTATAATGCTGATCGAAGATGCTCCATTTGTGTCAAATAAATATGTCCAAATGATTCACTATTATCTCTCTTAAAGGTAAGGAAAATGTTTAGACAGCCCACAAAGTATGCGGAAGATCTTTAGATGAAGAGCGGCGAAAAACTAAAGTGCAATCGACAGTGGGTGAAGTGAGTTCCATCTAATTATAAACCGGCATTTGCTATATGTGCCCCACAGTTTAAAATCGGACAGATATGGGTCACACACATCTCTCTCTCTCTCTGCAGCGGGGAGAACTACCTGAGAAATCCCCTGACTAACCTTGGATGTGCTCTGCTCCATCTAGAGGCTTTAATAAAAATTTATTTTAATTGGTTTCGCTAATTCGCATTTTTGCAGCTGTGTGAAGTTAATGAACTGAAACCGGCAGGCAAACAAATATAAAAACACTCATAAAATATGTATGTACATACTACATATATAACACTAGATTTAATTGCAAGTTTAATGACTTCAATTTAATATTGGACTTCAAAGAGATTTATTCAGTGTAGATAATATCCCAGGAGGGATCTGACTATCTTTATAAACGTGACAGCTCTGGCGGAGTGAAGCAAAGTTTGAATGCCGTTTTAAGTATCTGCCACATGCGCTTGCGAAAGTATCTTAAAAAGAGGTTGAAATACCGGCGAAAAATATCTGTGTCAGAGCAGAAAATCCCCCAAGCTTATCACACAAATTATGCAAAAGAGCCGAGCCACGAGTCGAGGCTGTAAAGAATTAAGAAATTTTAGCTTGGAACTGAAGTTTTGAGGCTGAAGCCATGTCGGTTTTGGACAGAAACAAGTTGTTGGGCTCTCTGGCACCACTTCTAATTCATTTCAGATGGCACCGAACAAACGAATGTCTCTGTTGCTGCGGCTCTTTGAGCATGCATAATCTATATGCAGAGGGAGAAATATTACAAAAGAATATCAGGAACAATAAAAAAAAACTTTATTATAATGAAAACAGATTTACAATTTTATGAAATAATATAATTTTAATTTGATTAAATTTAAATAAGATTTTGAATCCAAGAATTCGACTTTAAATTAATTTTAAATATTTTCTTAGACCATTTTGATTTTGAATTAAATTAAATAATTTAATAAGATGATAATATGACTATCTATTATCCCAATTTTTATAAATAAATAATAACTATAAACTCATAATATTTCTCTCAATGTTTACTCTTTTCTCGCCTCCAGAAGGGGGGTCAATAACACACCACAAGAAAGGCACATAGAGTTGGTCAGCTGAAAAAATGAAAAACTTGAGGGAGAAACTTCAGGAAAATACTTCTGGTGAAAAACTCGCCCCCGCGAGTTCTGTGTATGTGTTTCGGTTTTATTATTATTATTTATGCACAGCACTTGTAGCATTTCTTCTGCCTCCTTGCAACTTGCAGCCGAGTGTGTGCTGTATGTTTGTTTATCCAGACAAAGCTAATGACTAGTGCGTGATATTGTTGATGTTGTGAATGTGTTGCCATATTCCCATTGTTGATTATGCCTTGCGTGAGTGAATCCCAGGAGGGGAGAGGTAAGAAGGGAGTATTCTCGTTTTACATATTGAACCAGGAAGTACGCTTAGGTAACAACGTTTTTCGTTGGCATTTCTAATTATGCATACATTTTTGGTAATTTTTTTATGTAAGAATTTGTGACAATTTGTTATGCTGATATGGTAATTTTTTTTGAGGGGGGTAACAGCATCAGAATTTTATACGGTGCTCTGTGTGATTAATGAGGTAGTTTTATTTCTTTTTCTTGCATTTTATAATGACAGACTAGGAAGCTTCCTGCCTACTTTATAAAAATACAACAAATTCCTTCACTTACTTTCATTTCTGATATTTATTTATCCCTTTCCTACCCCCCTTTAATAGCTTAACCCAATTATTTGAAATTATTATAATTTTCACCCAAAAGCAATTTTCCACTTCCACATACCATATATTTTTTGTTAAGAAATTTCCTCATCCCATAAATTCAGCAAACATTTTTTCGTTTCGAAATTTTTGCTCTGCTCTCCGCAAAAACAAAAAGAAAACTTTAAAAGACCATGAAAACGATAAGCAATTTTTGAAAGCAACCACAGGCGGTTCGACGGCTTGGTGGCATAAAAAATGTTTTTTTAATTTTGTGGCTGTAATTTCATTTGAAAATAAAAATTCTGCGTAGCCGCAGCATATGAAGAAAAATATTTTCCATATTTAACATAGGCCAGCACTCACAAAACAATAAGAAAAACAAACAGAAACTATACGCTTTCGTTTTTCAAATGTCGTTGAACTTTTCTCCAAACTTGACATGGAGATTTTGTGGGCCTCTGTGATCGCATTGGTTTACACTTTACCTTTCCGGGGTGTTATTGTTATACAAAAACCGCCGACTGACTTTCACTGGACTGGACTGGACGTCATTAATTTTCACCCAAATTCAGGTGTGAGCCAAAGCCAACGAAATCGGCATTTGATTCAGACCCCAAAAAACACATGTAAATCGATTTTTAATTGCTTTCCAAAAATTTGGTTGTGTACGTTTCATAAGACCGCTCTGGGAAAAACTAACAAGCAAAGGCAAAAGTGCGTTTATATTTAAATGTATGAAAATTATTTGTCGGATTATAAGATCGACAGAGATTGAATTGGAAAGCCGTCTAATTTGTAGCGTTTAGTTGGGTTTGCCTATTGATAGGGAACTCCAATTTGCATAATTACGCGAATATCTGTGTTTGCATAAGCTTATGTTATTCGATAGGGAATAGTTGTCTTTATGGGATTTCGTTTTTTAGGTTTTCTGTTGAATGAAATCTTATGCAGAGGAAGGCAACAGGTTGATGGATCAATCGTTGCTGAAAAGGTTCGTTTTTGAGGGTTTAATTAACGGGTATGAGAATGTAGAAAGATGGGCCTAATCAGTCAAACAATTTATCTGGCTTATAAGATGAAAAATAGAGAATCAGGTTTATTTAAATAAAGTTTTTCTGGTATTTAGGCCTAATTTGACTGATAGAATAGTTTAAGAGTAATTAAGGTTTACTATTCAACTTCTTTCGGAACAGTTAAATTGATTTAAATCTTTTTCTAATTCTGTGAGCTGTAAAGTTTATTTAAATAGTGTTTCTGGTTATTTAAGGCTTGTATATAGACATGAATAGAGTAGTATGTAATCCCCTTCAAACTATAATAATAATCTACTGTTCTTATGCACATATAATGCCTTCTTTTGAGCTTCGTTTAATGTTGAATTGTATAATTTTATTTATTGACACCCCTTTTATCTACATTTCAATTGAATTCATTTAAAATATTTTTATACCCTTGCATGGTATTCTAATTTCAGTCAGAAGCTTGCAACGCAGTGAAGGAGACATCTCCGACCCTATAAAGTATATATATTCTTTATCAGGATCAACAGCCGAGTCGATCTAGCCATGTCCAAATTTGATATTTGGCCATCTTATATTATTTCAGAATTTTGGTTTTAATATTATGAAAATCGGTCAACTATATCCTATAGCTGCCATAGGAACATTTAGAAAAATAAAAAAAACCATAACTTAGCCGTGTTTTAAATCCATTTTCATCAAATTTGAGATTTGGCAAAAAATTATTATTCCAGAATTTCGGTTTAAATTTTTTGTTTAAATTCTGCAAGGGTATATAAACTTCGGTGAGCGGAAGTTAGCTTCCTTTCTTGTTTTTTTAATACAAACACCACTTCTTGTTGGTTTTTCAATATTTCTGAAGCAAATCAATTGATTGAAGAGTAACTTCACTTTGTCTATAAAAATTAACGCCTTTGCTTGCTTCTTATGCTATTTATTCAAGAAATTTTAAAGACCATTTTTCTTATGGTCACAGTACAAAAGTCGTTGAAAATCTTGCGTAAAACTTTGTTTGGTTGCGTGGGCTGTGAATAAAGTCATATAATTTTTATGATCCTAGGGAAAACTCCATAAAAACTGGATGGGAAAAGACTTTTCACAATAACAAAAAGCCTGATCTTTGTTACAGTTCACAGAGCGGAACTTAACTACAACAATGCATTTTTTGCACGCTTTAAGGCAGTTTGTTTATATTGTTTTTCCGAGATTATCAAGACATTAACATCAAGACCCGGGGACCTTGACCCAGCGATCTGTATACAACAAAGAAAGGGTTTGTGAAGGGGGAAGAGTATTGCTTTGAGTTAGTTTACCAACTTCAATGCCAAATTGGGGTGTACACCGGAATTAATTACGAATTATGAAGCTTGCGGCGCACTTGTTAAATAAAATCGCACACGAGTGTGTTAACAACGAGAGAAACGTGCATCTTCTTACATTATCCAGCTATTTCCGTAATATAGTATTTTTCTTGGCTTGAAAATTAATTTTGCCATGGCCCACAAAAACCAAAAAATTCACATCATCATTTTTGTTTATAATGCGTATGTACATACGAAACACACAAAAATTGAGCCGCAGCCAAAACGAGTCGAGATGTTCGTGATTTTTTTGCAGATGTGTGTTTTAGGGGAAGATAAATAGATTTCGTTTTAACTAAATAAAAACAATAATCAGTTGAAGGGCAAGGCAAACAGAAAAAAATACCAGAAAAAAAACAAAACTAAAAAAAAATAAAACATTTTATTAAAAGCATTAATATATAATACAAAATATCGAAAATGGAGGTTATGAAAAATAATAAGTAAGCATAGATCGTCACTTTTGTAATGGAAATATTTAAAATATATTATTTATTTCCATTACATTTCTTAAGCCCCTGTAGTGTGTTTCCACTCTCTGTATTTTTATTATTATTATTTTTTTTTTTTAATAAATTGCTTTCAGCATTTTCTGAGGATGTGAGCACTTTTCTATTTTAATTTTCTTTTATTTTTTGACAGCCAACAATTTAAGTAAAAGCTAGAGAATATACATGATATTTATTTTGGCACAAGTCAAAATGTGCAAAATTTAGAAATCTACATACATATACTATATACATATACATATTATGGGTAAAAACCACATAAAATATACATATATAAATATCTAGTTATTGCCGGCAAAATATTCGTATATACACCTGAGATCATTTACGAATGAATACCGTGAATATTATGCGAATGAGTCACAATTTTGAATCAGAGTTTGTCTCTTTTTATACTCTTGCAGGGTATTATAATTTCAATCAGAAGTTTGCAACGCAGTGAAGGAGACCCCTCAGACCCTATAAAGTATATATATTCTTGATCAGGATGAACAGCCGAGTCGATCTAGCCATGCCCGTCTGTCCGTCCGTCTGTCCGATTATACGCAAACTAGTCCCTCAGTTTTTAAGCTATCTGAACGAAACTTTGCAGTTAGTCTTCTATAAACTCTCACTCCTACATATGCCGGAACGGGCCGGATCGGACGACAGGAAAATAAAAGAAAAATCTATAACTTTGTCAGTTTTCAAGATATTTTCACCAAACTTGAAATTTGGCCATATTATACTATTTTAAAATTTCAATATTAATTTCATTAAAATCGGCCAGCTATATCCTATTGCTGCCATAGGAACAATCAGGAAAATTTAAAAAAAAAAACCATAACTTAGCCGATTGTCAAACCATTTTCATCATGTTCGAGATTTGGACACTAATTATTATTACAGAATTTCGGTGTTAATTTTTATTTTAATTCTGCAAGGGTATATAAACTTCGGTGAGCCGAAGTTAGCTTCCTTTCTTGTTTTCTGTTGAATTAAATGTTTATCAATATTTATGAGGCTAGAGGGCAATGCCAAGTTGGGCGTGTGTTCTGTGTTTAGTATTTACTTTTAGCCTAATTTTGCAAGACTTTAGATAGACAAACGAGAAATTTTTCTACTAAAGGAAGAGGTAAATTTTCAAACCAGAATTAATATTTAATTTCATATATCGAAAAGGCTGCTTCCAACATCCTTTGTGCCCGGTTAAGAAACCGACCAAAGCCGGAAGCAGGTATTTTACATTTCCGGACAACAAACCACCGCATATAAATGGGGACATGCGATTATGGTTCGGTTTTGGCCAGAAAATTACATGGTAAACTTTTCAATCTTCACAGTCAATGCGCCTGCCTGGCGGCCAAACAAACTGTGAACGAAGTACAGCAGGTGCTCAGATTGGAAAATTACAGGTCAATCATATGTATAATAAAAATTGTATCTTACTTAGTTCTACAATTTGCAAAGTTTTATAGAAAAAATGTAAAAGTATTTTTCCTGTTAAATGCTTTATATAAAATTATGACTTATTAGGGGCAAATTTGTAACCCCAAATTTAAATCCATCTTTAAGTTTATAAACTTTTCTGGCATATCAAGCAGGAGCAAATTTTTAACCCCAAATTTGAATCCATCTTTAAGTTTATAAACTTTCCTGGCATATCATACTATTTCCTGGCAACTTACTATATAAATAGTAGTTTTTTGTATTTTGTTCCCACATTGTAGATGCAGAAAATAAAATAAGCAACATATCCGCAAGCAATTGGATCTACATACAAGCTCTCGAAAGGCTCTGACAGGTGGTCTAGATTTTGTGGCCCAAGGTTCGAGCCTTCATTGTGGATTAGTTGCAATTATTGTGGCCTCTTGACATTCTTCTTTATGAAAGACAGACAGCGGTCAACACAAAACTCAGCACTTACGCACTATTCATTTTTTCCTAGGCTTAAACCTATTTAAAGTCCCCCCACCTATTGGTATTTAAACCAAAAATAGTGTCATCGATTTGTGTTTGTTGGTGTTTGGTTTGAAGACAATAAAAAGCCGACATCATTAAAGATATATCATCGAACTTGCCCTTAAGGGGCTTCAATTAAATGACCAAAAGGCTAAAAGCAAAATCGACAATAAAGAGCAATAAACTAAGGGCTAAAAAGGCCGTTCGTTCGACTAATTAAAAAACAACTTGTCTGATTTTGTGTTTGTCTTTTTTCTCTCTTTCTCTCTCTCTCGCACTTAATTGTTATTGAACTTAATTGGATTTGTTGATTACTTGAAACAATAATCGTAGCCGGTTTAAAGGGAACATCAAGGAGTAATTCAAGCCTAAGCCCAACCCAAGAAAAAATCAAAATAGGAAAAGTGTTTTTCTTATGTAATGGCATGCATTGATTTCCTGTTTTGGGTTTAAATGGATTTCGTTAGAAAAGTAATCTATAAGAGCATTGGAAAACATATTTATTATGATCCAAATGGGACAGATTTGATATATCTTATGGATTCGAAGATGCCTCCTTCATTTATAAACAGTTCTGGATGTATTTATTTCAGGCAAACGAAAACTAGTTTATTTTTCTTGCATTAATCAGAATTTATTTTCCCCAAGATATCAATCTTACTTTTTTCGTTTTTTTTTTTTGGTCACTTAGACCACACAATGAGATCTTCTTAGTATTTTTCTATTCTACAATTTTTCATCTACTTTTTAAAAGATTATTTTTCCACTTTAATGTGAAACATTTTAGTTGTCGGACAGTCGACGAGATCACGTAATAATTTCATTGTTTCAAGCGTGAAGGCAGAAAGGAATTTGGGAAAAGTGAAAAAATTTAAACATATAGACACAAATAGATTCTAAAAGTAGAATTATAAAAATTAGCCAAAGAACAGCTAAGATTTTAGATGTGAAAGGGAAAACTTTTCCCTATTGTATTCCTTTCAAGCCCAGCCAACAAAGGAAAATAAATCAAAACTTCACTCGAAATGCCATTCAATGGGACAGACAACAATTACACAACCAACTCCATCACCAAAAACATGGCCATAAAAGCCCATTTCATCAATGTCACATACAGGGGTACTTGCCCCTTTACCCCTGTGTGTATACCGAAGCCCATACAGAATCTCCTCCCTCCTCCCTCCTGACATGTGTCACGGGTACCTGGACATGGACATCAGCATATGAAACGTTTTCACTGATTTCTTTAGCAGCCGGGAACACGTGCGGCAATTATAAGCGAAACCCAATAAATTGGCTTTATAATACACGAAAACAATAGACAAACAAATATATAAAGAAATGACACCAGACAAACGGGGTAACATGGTGGTTCAATCGCACTCAATTATGGCCATTAAAGTAACTCTTTTAACGCATTTCTTTGCCGACATTTGAAGGTAATTGGATAGGTAACTTGTTCATGACTCTCACAAGCATTTGCATCGATTAAATTAAAAATAGATAAAGGCACAACAATAAAAAAATAGTGTTTGCCTCGACTCGGCCTCAGTCATGCCAAGTTTATCGAATGGGAAATACAAAAAGTGAAATAAAAATATACAAACAAGTTTTCCACGTTTGTCTATCGCATTACCAAGGGAAGCGTGAGTTCCGCTTCTAAGTTGGAAAAATTAGCGATCCACCCATGTCTTTTTGATTCGTTACGTATGTCCAATTGAAAAGCCCTATCAAAAAAAAAAAAAAAAAAAAAAACACCGAAAATAAAAACTGTTATGGTAAGAACGCCTCCAAAAAACACCTTAACAAATAGCCAACGTTATGCTTGAGTTGATTGCATTAAGAATCACGCCTCGGCCGGCATTGAACCTGAGATCCCCCTTTTAAATATTTAAATTCCCAAAGGTTCTTTTACTCCCTGATAAGCCATGAAATGGGCCTCCGTCAAGAATAAATCATCTGCCATCTATATCGCATAAGAAAAATGTCTTTCACGGGGATATCATAGAACATAGAAAGATCAGGAAGAAAATAAACAGGTAGGAATCAAATGGTGGGGCATCAAAAGAATGATACTCTTTATTTGTTCCTTCATTCGTTGGCCTGCCATTTCAGGGAATTACAGAATCCGATTCAGAGTCCTGTTCTCCAGTTTCAGGTAGTTTTCGTAGGTGTGCCGCCGTCCTTATTGTTTGTGGCAACCTCATAAAAAATTTATTGTTTGTTTCGAAAAAGGTTCGGGGCAGTTTTGGGATGGGTTTTTGGTATGAGCTTCATCCGTAAGGGTTCCCTGAACTTTAATTGCGTGTTCAGGACTCGGTTTGGTAATTGAATTGATACATATTTCATGTCCAGGGAATGCGGAATTATTGGTCCACGCCGCAGAAGAAAACGAGAAGAAATTCCTCAACGAAAGAGGGTAAAAAAGCCGCGCCCAAAGCATAAATAAAATTCCTTAAGGCTTAGCCTGGGGATTTTCAAACTGGCCAAGATCTCATGTGGCAGTAGCTTTTATTACAAATTGATACGGAGCATGATTACGATCCCCAATCCCAATCCCAATCCCAATCCCAATCCCAAACCCAATCCCGATCCCGACCACAAACCAGACGACACTTGAGGATCATTGACTCGTTCATGTGTAAATCTAGAGCAAATCAATATTAATATCAACTTTGATTCCGTCTCGACTTTCAGAGAGTTGTTGACCCAGTGTGTGTGTGTGTGTGTGTGTGTGTGTGTAACGGCACCCAAGGTTCTAGCAAGAACATCACATTCACTTTAGAAAAACAATATTCTTCTCAAAAAAAAAAAAAAATAAATAAAAAAGCAGAAATAAACTTGGAAAATAATGTCTTGCCTTGCTGAATGCTTTTTTGATGCGTTCTTATCGAGCCACACAGTCACAGAGATCATTTGTCAAAGTGTCAATTTGCTATTGTTTTTGTTTATTTAGTTTTTCGGTGTGGCATCTTTGTTTTGCCCTTTTGCATTGTCTGCCTCTGAAATCTGAACACCGAAAATTGAGTAATATACTTTTTTGGTATGCGGGATTGGAGATTGGTTAGCCGAGATTAGAGGCGGGGAGTGAGTAATGCGGCATTTTATAGAATGCAGAGGCATCAGAATAAGAACGATGAGGAGCATCACGCTATGGGGATTGGCTTTTTGCTGTTGCAGGCAGGCAGGCAAGAAGATTGAAGATGCATTATTTCTTTGACAAGGCAGGTAAGGCGGTCGGCTTTTAACTTTTATGTTTGGAAATTGTGAGATTAAAGTGGATAGATTCCAGGTAAACAATGTTAGTTTTGGAAAAATTATTTTTTTGTAAAAGAAAAATTCAAAATGTGATGATTAAGATGAAGGTGCAAAGATATTAAAATTTTAAGAGGAGGCAGGAGTTAAAAACTACAAAGAAGGGGTGCCCTAAGCTCGAAATTGCAAGTCCCTGTTATTCAATTTAAATATTTGACTAGCAGAAATGCAACTTTAATACATAAATTAGTAAATATATATACAAAACCGTTTGTCAGTACAAAACAACATTTAAATACTTAAAATGTACAAAAAATAAATTAATTATAATTTCGTCTTTCCACTATTCTGCCAACCAAAATTTCCCAATCAATTTCTCCACTTTAATGACTTACAAATTGAATAAAACAACTCAAAAGAGTGCTCATATAAAAGAAACTGAACAACGCTCGTTAAATATATTACAATTTAACCGGTTTTGGTAACCAAACTCAAATGAATTTTGAGCACTTGACACCTGAAGTGTCGTCACCTGTCGCACGATCAGAAAGCAAGACATTTAAAGCCAGCAATGGATTATACAATTTAGCTGGATTTTTTTGCCATATACTAACATTGACCGCAGTTAAAAAATTGCAGTTTCACACGATCCGACACAAGGCGACGAGAAAGAGAGATGGCATACGCCCACCTGAGCAGACTAATTGCAGGTGGGCCTCCATAAGCAGAAAAGCAAGTTGGCGTTCATCGAAATTACATTGCGGAGGTGATTTATGCTCTCAAGTGTTTTTTTTTTTCGAGACTTTCAAAACTATCAACAGAGTTTGATTTTTGCAAATCATTTACCAAAATCGAAATTGGGTTAATTGAGCTTGACTTTGAACGGTGTTAGAAAAAAGGCAGAAATATTATCTTATGTGTAGGTAGGCTCAGTTTATAGCAATGGAAATGTTCTCTACAATGTGTGGCGTGAAGATCTCTAGAAAAGAAGCCTTAGTAATGCATTTTGTGGTCTTGAATGAGAAAGCCTATGATTTGCAGTTGAACGCTTGAGTAGATTGATGTAAAGATGTTGCTAGAAAGGGGGGAAAAAGACGAAAAAATGGCCACAACATGGTAATAAAGATACGTTCAGCTTGGCAACTAGGCAAGTGGTTCACTTCTGAGTAGATTCTCGCTGTCAACTTTCCACATGATTTATGGGTAGTAGCCAAAAAAGAATAATCTCAAATCTCAAAGTATATTACGCTAATCAAAGAACTGCCACAAAGATTTTCACTTCATTAAGCTGGCCTTTGTAAGGAGGTGAATCTATTGATTTATCGGTATAAGCCATAGACTAACCGTTAAATTGTTATTCATTCTGTGCATTCTTTTCATTTTCGGCATTTTTAGTAATTTACTTGATTAAATGCATTGATCTTTAAGAGAGACCAAGAGGGAGAGAGATAGAATACGTAGAAAAACTAGTTTACAGAACCCAAAATAACGTCGGGCTTCCTGCCACTAGATTTTCGTTGAAGGTAAGCCAAATTTTCAACCCGAAAAAAAGAAACAACAATGGACCTGAGAGGAGACACCTGCTGCTGGTCCAAACCGTTAGCTACCGTCACACAATGGACCCAAGTCGAGGTGGAAGTCCAAGCCAAGCCAAAGTCGTAGCCCAAGCCGAAGTCGAAGTCAAAGTCTCTGGTATGCAACCTGGTAGATATGCGCTTTATAATTGCACCGCTGCACCACCAAGTTGACCCACTTCTTTTAACCACACTATATACACTAGATATATAGTATAACCCGCAGTTTTCCGGCTACTGTGGGCCACAAAAAACTACAGAAAAAGTTAAGTAGCGTAAATTAGTTTTAAATAAAAATTAAAACCCGTATGGGACAGCAGGGCAATAATTTATGCAATGGTGACAAGTCTTTGAACTTTTCAAATGCTTTTATCGTTGAACCTTTTCTTATTTTACATAGAACCCATAATCCCAGCAAGCTTTTATTGTTTATTTTAGATCTCAAAACTACAAAAAATTCAAATTCCAGACCAACAGAAGAGTAGAATTTAGGATGGATACGTTGCGCCAGAAAATTTGGGAGTTCTTCGATAATTACACACCTAAAACGGAGGCGATGCAGAGTGAACCCAAGCCAGAAGACTTGAAAATATCAGCAGATACTTTGGAACCTACAACCTCTGGGGACTCGCCTATGCCAGATTTAAATATAAAAACATTCAACGCCAATCCAAGTGTTGCCAATTTTAGATACGAACTAGAATTCGTAGAATTTTTAGATCGCAATGCACCAAAGGGTTTATCCAAGAAGTTTATGGAAATGCTGCCGTATTTGGAATTGAGTTTCTTATCCTGGCCAGCTTACTGGATTTACCGTGGCTACAATTGGCAGCACAGCAGAAATACGGAAAGGATTAGTGTTTACATTCAAAGGGTACGATTTTCTAATTAAAAATAGTTATAAATATTTAATGTATACTTCTTGCAGACCTATCAGCAGGCCAAGCTGATGCAGGTGGCCATTTTGGCCACTGGGGCCTTTGCTGTTGCCATTTCACGTTCTCCCTTTCAAGTCGAAAAAATGGAGTATAAAAAACCCAATGAATCCTCTAAACCTGCGTAAGCTTTGATTTATGTTTCTGTCACCGGCTGGTTTTCGCTCAACATCTAAATTCCAAATTTAGTTAACATCTTAATTGGAAAAAAGAATTAGCTACAAAATGGGCATTCAGAGCTTTTTCGGTGACCTTAAGGAGAAGGTTCAGTGGCAATCAAACAAGAACAAAGCCCCACTATTACCTCCGCCAAAAGCTCAAAATCTTGGCGAAGAACTGAGGCTAATGGTCAATTCCCCACGATTTGAAGCTGCCTACAATACTGCAGCTCCATTTCTGTTTGCATGTTTGGGGGCTTGGCCAGGATATTGGGCCTTTAGGGCAATGGATTATCATATCCACCGATCTCATATTCCTTTGGAGATGTATATAAGACAGGTAATTGACTATTTAAAGACACATTTTCAATGATTTGTTTGAACTCATATCCCTCAGACCTACTATCAAGCCAAGGCAGTGCAACTATTTATTATTATGGCTGGTACCTATACAGTTTTCAGGAACCACAAACTGTTGACTGAACAAAGTGTTGCGACTTCCCAGGTAAACGGATACAAAGATATATAGAACGAGCCTACATTATCAACATCAGCCAGCAGCTTCTAAATATGGCTTTTCTGATTTCTTACGACAAAAATACGACAACTAAGTAATATTCAAAATAAAAGCGCTGGGTTTATAAATCAAAAATACTACTACAAGATCTTTTAATTTTATATTATATATTTTTAATCAATTTTATAAACAGTTCTTAATCGCTATCTCCCTCATAGTCAGTCTCCCAATCCGATGAGGAATTTCCCTGGGCTTTTGCCTTATCTACCTCTTTTCTTATATTATTTATAACGTCAGCCAGGATTCCTCCATCAATACCTCTCTGGATAATACTGTTGCACATCCTTAAGGCACCGCTATCTAAGCCAGTTTGTGCCTCTTGAGCCATGGCCTCCAAAACGTTCAGAATTTTCGAATTACCTTGAGCCATTTCGAAAGTGAATTTTGTAGACCATATTTTAAAACAATGACATTTGTTTATAGTGTTCTGGATATGAACAAAAAAAAAGCACAAGGTAATACCTGATAGCTGATAATGTATTAACCTTAGTCTTTTAATATTTTACCACTAACCCCTCTCATCTAACCGTATCACCATTACTGACTTTAATCTTCCGACACCGTTTCAAGTTCAAAGTTCAGTAATGAGACACCTGATCCAGTAAACCCCACACCCCTCTCTCTCTCTCTCTGGGCGTTGCATTCACCACGATCCAAGCCAGGTGGAAAGATAAATTAGCCACAAATTAAACAAATTATATACGCTAGAGAGCGGCGCACGTACACACGACGTCTCGAAGAACAAAATCTCAGCTGCTGGCGGACAATTAAAAAACGATTAAATAAAGAGATCTTTTTTCAGTTTCAGTTCAGTTTCTGTTTGCAAAGAGCAAACACTTAATTATAAGATTATGAGTGGGGTGGGAGAGATACACCATTGTAGCTTGTCGGCGGTCTCACCTGTATGAGATACATTTGGCTGCCGGCTGTGTGCTGTCTGTCTGCTGGCTGGTGCTGTGCTTTTCCGTTTTAAGCGAAGGCTAATTATGCATCTGATGTTACGGTTTTGCTCTACTTCGAATACAGTTCACTTTTTATTGGTTCTGTTGCAATTGTGTTCAATTTAGAAACCGAAAAAAGGAGGAGAAAACACACTCCTCGCTCTCCTCCACACTCAATGAAAATAAATTGAAAATTGTTTATTTTTCGCTGCGAAAAATATTGAACTTCACTTCGAAGCGAAGCTATTTCCAGCTTGGTTTTGTGGGGGTTTCCTTGAAAATTAAAAAGGGAGTATCTTGGCCGTTGTCTGATTGTACAGTTTTATATAGTCTGGCTATATAAAGGCAATTAGTCAGCAGCGCGAGGGTTTCAATAAAGTAACGAAACGTAAAGTGGTGCTTGTATATATTTCCTCCTCTTTCTGAATTTTTTTTGCGGTAGGTTTTAAGGTCGATCGAAGGGGTTGTTCAGGGTGGCATCAGTTGTTGTTGTTTCTCTTTTTTTTAACACACTTTGCTATGGCAATTGGGTTTGTGTTTGGTGGCAAATGCCTTCACAATGTGTTAGTCGTTCGCACCACACAAAATCGATCAAACAAAGGAATTTTTCCAAACACAATGTATTGGAACTTGAGCCACAAGTAACAATTATTTTTAAATATTTCGTTTCATAGAGTTTGCGCAGACGCAAATCTTGTATTTCTTTTAGTTTTGAACTTTACACTTTTATTTACAGTTCGTGGTAGTGTTCCTTTTATTTAGTGCATGTTTAAGTGTGGTTATTTGATTAAAAAATAAGTTATTTTGTTTATGGTTTATTTATTTTTCTCTTAACATCTTTGCTTGACCATCAAGGCTGTGAGTTAACCGCGGACTGAATTGAAATTCAGTTTATTTGCGCCCTCCAAGCAGCTTGTGGATTGTATCTCACGGATTCCATGCAACCTCATCATCGCGTTCGCTTCGAACATGTTGCATGGAAATATATTTACAATCTTTAACAGGTTTGAGCACCCCGGATTCTTTTCGGGAATGCACTTGAAATTGCTTTGACATTTCTGCGGCTTTCACAACTTCGGAATTCAGACTATTTAGGGGTTGAGGGCGCGGCACTACGCCCACGCGGAATTCAGTTAGTTAATTTGTTGATTATTCCGGTGCGTTATGGATGGAAATTGGTCTTAATGAAAGCAAAATGGTTCTAATAGGCGCAAGTATAAAGGATAGTTAGGGGAACGGAGCAAGTAAATGGGTTCGTCAGTGGGATAAAGATAGTTTTTAGGGTTGGTAAATGTTAGTTACTGGTAAGAGTTTTTCTATTTATTTTATTTCGAATAATACAAACTGAAACTTTGGCAAAGGCTTCCCAAAAAAATATATACTTAACTTAGTAAAATAGAATTTTAATTTAGTTTAATCGCAAACAATTTAATTGAGTCCGACCATTTTCATAAAGTCATTTATAAATATTTTTGATAAAGCTTAAAAAAATCTAGCTAAAGTTACAGCTTCTTATTCAAAAGTTGGTATAATTATTAAATGGTTTGTTGTTGTTGTAAATATATAGATTTTTAATAAAAAAAACTTTAGATTTTGTAAAAAATATTAAAAGTTCTCGTCTATATTTATTTTATAAGGAAATATAGATATCTAATTAAAAGTAAATAAAACTTGTATAAATAAGTAGTTTAATTTCCCTTCTACATACATATATTTCTTAAAAGAAAAATCTCTTAAAAAATCTCGGGCGCGGGGAAAAGTAAATGAAAAACCGAAGTAACATTCAAGAAAACAAAATATAATAATAATGTTATAATAATAATGTTATAATAATAATGTTATAATAATAATGTTATATACATATAACATACAAAATAAAACAAAAGATCTACAGATTTTGCCCATTAAAAGTATTTTTCCTTATTCCGCAAATAAACAAAAATCTCCCTTTACAGATCCCGCTTTTGCCGATATGCAGACAAAAACCTAATCCAACCCAAACATCATAACTATATATCTCCTCACCACACCCATTCGGCATCAGCCGTTTGTGGAACGCATTGCAACAGGTTCGCCAGGCATTCAAAATAAAAGCCAAACTAAAAGTTAAAACGAGGAAAAAAGACCACCAAGTGAAAAAATAAAACGAGACCATAATAATTAATACCGATCGGCCGAGAGACCCACGAACGCACCCAGCAGCCAAAGTGAAGAAAAGTGCGTAAGTGAAAAAAGAAAAACAGGAAATTGGTTGCAGCAAAAATGTTGCGAAATATTTCATAACCTGCCTGCCAAAGATGACAAAACTGCGGATGGTTTTGCTGAAAAATTTCACCCAAATACTTAAAAATTATGCTAAAAATGAGGGGCGTGGACCAGCCCGATAATCGTGCGCCCTTGAAATTACCTTGTATCTCGAGCTTTCTCGAAAAATGAAATGGAAAATTGGAAACTGGCTGATTTTGCCAATTTCTTGCTTGCCCAAACTCCTGGCATCTTGTGGCACAAATGTGTGGCACTGTGATAAATGCAGCAGATATGCAACAACAACAAGAAATATACAAAACTCTCAAATTAAAAAAAAAAAAAATAAGCAGAAAAAACCTGCAATCAAGCAAACGAAAGTGAAACAAACGAGATGGAAGGAGACAGGGAAAGAGACACATTGGAACTTTAAGCGAAAAACTTGCAATTTCCATTTTAAATACGCAACAACTTTCGGCTAGAGGCAGGCCGAGACCTAACTGAAGCCCCCATGGAGTCCACCAACTTGCTGGGATCTCCTCCGCCTGCTCTTCCTCCTCGGCAGCTGCTTAAAAAGCTATAAAGGGAGGGGCGGTATGGTGTGGATCTTAGGACCAGACCCAGAGATATATAGAGAAAATATTTAAGTGAAAATGTATGTATTTTTATAGCAAACAAAAAAATTTTTCCCAATAGTTCTCCTTTTTCAAAAAATAAAAAACCAAACTCCGAGTTAAACCAGTCGATTTTCTCTCCGTGCAGCCATGAACAACAAACGACTTGGACTGGGAGCTAAGCGACTCCTCGGCGGGTTTGTTGTCTGTGGATCGTCTGGCTCTTGATTGGAGCTGCCCTCCAGAAAACGAAGAAGCAAAATGAGGAGGAGAGGAGCTTAGGGAGCTGGGAGAAGGAGAAGACGGGCGAGTTTTGCCGCTGTTTTGTTGGGTATGTCATCAACATAAATTTTGCCTCGCATTCATCATAATTTTCATGCATTTAATTTGTATCATAAATTGTCTGCTATACTCTAGGAGCCGCCGACAACTGCGACTGAGACTGAGATTGGGATGAGTTGCGAAGGGCCCATAAATGCCGAGATACGAAATCTTCAATTAGTTCTGGGCGGGATTTGGCAATGCAAAAAGATTGGCAAGCCGGGGCTAAACTTGATTTCCAAGTCATGGGAGAAGTTCATTGAACGCCTTTCTCAGGACAGTATTTTTTTTCTTTTTTTTTTTGTGCCAGCGCAAATTTTCACTTTCACTTTAAACTGGGAACCCATAGCTGGGACTTGAGTACTTGGAAATGGGAAATGCAGGTTCAATGGTCACGCACTTGGCGAAACACCAGCTAATTGACATCCCTAGCTGGTGTCTGATTACCCAGCAGATTTGCAAATGAGTCGGGCAAACATCAGTAAAACCAACTCAGAAACAGGCAGGCTGTGGGATGCACTTAGACAAATGTATAGACTTGTTAAAAAGGATTGAGGGTAAAAAACCGATTTTAGGGCTTTTAATTTTTAATTGTATTCAAAATGAATATAATTTGTATATCCTGAAATATATTTTCTAGTACAAATTTTTATTTGAAAATTAAAGAAAACAAAATGGGTATAAGCTTCCTATATACCTATTTTGTATTCTTTAATTTTCAAAGAGCATTCATTAATAAACACATTTTGTTAGCGTGTATAGGCAAATGCATTCGACAGATACCAAGATACTCGACACACGGTTGAATGCTGTGTAATACAACGAACGATCAATAACAACAAAAGAGCCTGAGCCAGACAAGTGGCCGACTGTCTGGGCCGCCAATGGTTGGCCAGGTTAAAGATCGTTAGGCCCGACAAGGGATCAGGTAATGGTGGTAGAGGAGATGATAACCAAGGAGTGGCGTATCTCACGGGTACACCGAGTGCCTGCTTCGAATCTGTTTTTTCTTGTTTTTATATATATATTTTTGTTATCTTGTATTTTGGCTAGCCTCTTGACCAAATGAGCCAATAATTTCGATGGTCGCGTCATGTTTCAAATGAGTGGTAACCATAATCATTTGGGAATTGATTTGAAAATCCATTATGAGCCTCAGTTTGTACGATGCACATGCTAATGGCTCCCTTTTTTATGTTTTATGTTGTCGTTCCACTTCCTCACAGGAACCGGAGGATTATGCAACTCCCCAACACTCATCGTCCTAAGTAAACAAATCAATTTTGTTTTTATTGACTTTTACGCAATGATTTCCTTTTATTGCCCACAAAGATATCGCTGAAACATACCTGGACAAGAGGAAGAGGACGACAGATGGGATTAGTCATTTGGCGAAAAACTAAAACCCATGAAAATGCGATATGATATGCGTGGAAATGATTAAGCAATTTCCGTTGACATGCACTTTTTCAAAATAGAGCAGAAGAGACTGAGAGTGCGCCGATAGCGAAATATTGTATGTGTAATTGCAGTCAGTCAGTCATAAATCAAGTTTGCTCAATTGAGGCATACTTTAGGTTTATGGCGTCAGATTGTGGCGGCGGCTAACCAAATGCATTAGTAATGGCCGGGAATGTGGCAAAAGGTAGCTTGACTGCCAACATAATAGAGAGTTTTGCTCCATTTTAAACTGTATTTATCTCGTATTAATGCAGAGAAGAATAAGTTTCAAATGTTGAAAAGATTGGGTTAATTACGATTCGGTTTTCATTTACTTTTAAGACTAAGATACATGGTTGCTCAGTTTTAATGGGAAAATTGCATTATTTATCCTCTGAGTATTTCCATTTATTGTTTATTTATTAGCCTTTAAATTCCTTAAACTCCAAAGAGTATTATTTAAAATCACATTAAAAGGAAATTAGTTTTGTTTAAGGCAAGTAAAATTGATATCTTCGACCCTGTTTTTGTAGTTCTAAAATCATTTATCTTTTCAAAAATGAAGGTAATTATCATTATATTTGATTTAATATTTCAGACTCCTATTTGTAGCAGCTCTTCCTGGTTGCTATTCCTTTTTTGATTTTCCCGTACCTCGAATGACGTCTGAACTCAACGTAGTTCTCAGGGAAATGAAAAGAAAGATACCTCAATCACCTGGCTACCACGCCTAAGAGATCCATCCCAAAAAAAATCAACAACAAAATCTTCGACACCTGCCGCCGACCTATGGTGCAATCTTTTTCCACAGATTGATGGATAGTCAGGTAGAGTTGGGGATATATATCCAGCAGATACTTTCTGCCACTCTGGTGTGAATTTATTTTATGTCCAAGATATCTCTTTATGTGGTCGGGTTTAAAAGCCCCGACTTGACGCGAAGCCAAGTTCAAGGAATAGTTGGCAGCAGCCAAGAAAAGGGTTTCCTTTTATGCTTCTTCATTTTTATGGACAGTTACACAATTATATTTGGTATTTACAGCCGGCCGATTGGGATTGGGATTGGAGAAGGAGGAGAAGCTCCCTCAAATGCAAGGAACATGCCGAGGAGCAAACCAGCGACAATCTGCCAAGTGCCACTTTCGTTTTTTGCTTTCGGAACGCCGTCAGCCAACGTTTTGTTTAAAAAGAAAACACTGGCCACCGACTGACCATTAAGAAATTCTTGGGGATCGGTTGCTTGGTGCCCTGGGTAACTATGGTAAAAACTGCACCCACTCTGCAAACCCAATTGAGTCGCCTCGTCGGCATAAATCACAAGTGAAATGTGCAGCGCGGCGTTTGCAACGCCATTTTATATAGTGTGTGCATAAATTTAATCGGAAGTTTTATATCAGCAATCCCCTCCCCGACTACGAAACTAGAAACATAGACCTAAATATACCCCTCCTTCGGATCCGTTCGTCATGCCAGATCCCATCTAAATGAGTAGTAACCCCGCCCCGCATCGACAGCAGATCTCAAGTTATGATGGGATATATGTACATAGTTGAGGAAAAAACAAAAGATACTCTCTCTGGGAGGGTGTATCTTACTGATTTCCAGCTTTTATTATTTGCCCCTTTATATAGGTTAAAAATAAAAATGTAAGTATGATGTTCTTCATGTTTTATATGTAAAAGAAAATAAATTATCATTTAGCCATTGATCGAGTTCTATTTATTTTCGAATGCTTTCTTAAATCAGTTCCCTAATGAATTTTTTTTTATATTCCGCAAAGGCATACATTATACCCAAGCATTTCCTATTCATTTACTTCCCAAGCAATGCCCTTCCCCATTTTAATTCAAGTCTCGCAGAACGTACGCATCGATACAAATGTACGTTTGAATATTCATAAAAAAAAGCCAACACCCAACTAGAATACTCACAATAATCCACCTATGCAGCTGCTACTGCCTTTTGGTTTTTATTTTATTTTTTTTATGGGCCCTACTCATGTATTTTTATGAAATCTGGCCTCATGTATGTACATAGGTGCGCTGCTCTATGATATAGTTACTCCCTCGTGGTCCCTCGGTTTTCATTAAATTTGTAAAATGATCACGTGCCACGATTTCTTGTTTGCTTAGACAGATTTGTGAAGAAAAAAATACCGAGTATATATTGTATATATGATATTAAGAGAGGGAAGGAATGCCACAGACCGACACGTTCCGGGTTAAACGCAACTCGAGAAATCTCTGATATGCTAATCCAATGACGGACCCTAATCCGCCTCGACAACATGCATCCTATAACTGCAATTCAAAGCCAATCCTTGATGTCTGACTCGCGAGGTGTGCCATTCTCAGTGGTTGCCAATTAATTGCCAACTTATATGCAAATATCATAATAACCATTCTTCCATTCAAATTACATGGCTTGTATATTCCAGGTCTCTCTCTCTCTATACTCCGCTCAAAATGCAAATTCAATTTCAATTTACTTCTTAAAGGAATAACAAAAAGTTAAAACAAAAAACAGGCGCGAAACAATTTTCCAGCCCACTCAGATAAATAACGTGTTTGCATGTGAACTTGAATGAAATGCCAAGCATGAATTGGGTTACAGACAATTGCCAACCCGTAATTATACTAAAAAAAAAAAAGCAACAACAGCCCACGAAGACCGAAACCAATCTTATGTCTCCATATGCCGACAGACGGATTGATTGCTCAGGCAAAGATATAAGTATATATGTTAGAAGATGGCGTTAATAAGCTGGCAAATTAAAGGGGAGAAACCTCGCCGAGTTATGGTATTTTAAACGGAAGAAAAGGAACCAAAACAGAACTGCCAGTCTTTTGCTTTAAAGTGGAATAAATTTCTCTATAACAAACTCTTTAAAATTACCTCTAGAAACCCAGAGTTCTTTACAAGTTCAGCTTGAAACTAAGTCAGGGAAAATCGATCAAGTATCAATTAGTTAAGCTAACAAAACTCTAGAGATCATTTATCATAATCAACTAAAAACAAACAGAAATCTATTTCAGTTCCTAGCCCCAAAGCTGGCCATTAACTTGTCCTTCCTCTAACACATTATCTCGTCTGAAACGAAGAGCCCTTCAAAATGTAAAAAAAAAATCAATATGGTAACATATATATCCCAGGCGAAAATAGAGCCCTGAAATTAGCGTTCTTTAATCAAATTTGATACGAAAGGGGAATGCTAATTTGTATAAATTTGAGGCTGACCGCAGAATGAAGAAAGAAACTCTACAGTTTTGTTGTATATTTTTCAATTTCGCAGGCAAGCCAAATCAAGCCAAATCAATCAAAGCCAAGCACTGGCACATGGAGCAAAACAATCAAAACATTATCGCAAAAAACGGCAAGCTCACAAAAGAAAAAAGATTAATGAACAGAAATGTACATTAAATTGGCTGGCCCGACGCACATAGACTTTCACTTTCCATCAGGCAGCAAGGAAAAGCTATGATGTTAGGGCGCAGAAATTTATCCCTGGGAAAAACTAACCACTAGAAACACAGTATGTATGTAGTATCTACTATCTGAGAAAACTATCTGACCCATTAAGGCCTCATGCAACTCACGCAATGTAAAACGCATTGAGATATGATAGTCCGTTGTCCCTGGCAATTGTTTTAATTGGATTGTTTATTGGAAAACTTGGGGTTTCCATTCCGTTGTCATGTGTAAGCACAGCAAGTTGGCCGGCCTATCTTTTTTTGTCCTGACCTCGTTGTTGCCCTCGAAATTGAGTTAACCAATATTGTCCCCTTTTAATGACCCAGTTTGGTTATTTTTTAGATCGAAACCACCGCAAAACATACGCTCTTTTTCAGGGTCATGTCTAAAAGTGTTTATAAGTATATATGTATATATTTTTTGCAACACTTCCTTTATGGCCTTCGATATCGCCACTGATGTCGTCAGATCTGTGGATTATTTTGGGTATGTCTGCTGCCTGTTTGTCCATTCTATATGCTTCCATCTGTCTGCCTAGTAAATTAATGTCTAGCTGGGAATTCTACAAATTTATTTAGAGACAATTTTTTAAAAACGTTTTTGTATATGCAGACATTTTAAAATTTATTTTTGGTAGAGAGAAATGAAAAGTATTATTCAACAAAAACAAAACAAATTTCCTGCAGACTAAACTGAAGCGAATTAAAGTTTCAAATTGGGAATAAGCTTTTCATTATATTCTTTTAAGGGTTTATTGTTTAATGCTGCCCGAAAAGAGCATTGAACTGCGCAAGAGCTTGTCCCCAAAAATATTTAATAACAGCAAAAATTTTTACAGGCTCCATTAATCTTGGCAAATGTCTCATTATCCTCGCAAACTCGATCGTTTTCTCTGTCTTGACCAGACAATTTTTCATATTTTAACGAGCCAAAAAGTACATGTCATATCGTAAGGAGACCCTGATATTGTATAGCTTTCGAAGAATATACAGCCGAACCGACAATCTGTCACAATTTATTTTAACACTTGCTCCCCCATGTCGTTACTCTGTCGCACAAAAAACAAATTGTATTTTGGCAATTGTTTTTATTTTATTTTCTGGGGCTTTTCTCTTCGGAAAACATTTGGGTGACGGAAGTGCGCGTGTCGCGACGACGCCATTTAAGCCAAAAAAAAAATGAATATGGTCCGAAATAATGTGTATTTAACGATTCGAAAATAAAACAGACTAAAAAGCAACGCGGGTGCATTAATATTTCAGCGGCGATTTGAACGCGCAAATCTGTGACGCCCTCGAGTCGCGTATTTGGCAAAGGTTTGTATCGAAACCTGACTGGAATACTCAATCAAGACGCCGCTTAATTTCCCTATATAGAAATCAGCGGCAAACAGTAGCAGATATATACGGAGTATACAATGGAGAATACAGGAGGAATATATAAACCAGCCGGCCATCAACTAAACGGCCCATGGCATGCATGAACAATTTGACGTCAATTCGCATGGAAAGAGAAGAGAATATAATATGTATCTTATATATAAGAGACTACAGAATTAACCTAATTTCTGGCTCTCATCCTTTTGGCAAATAAATCAAAGGGCAATTTGTTTGATCTTAGTCTTGTCAGAAAATAGACGACTTAAACCATATCTTCAGGGCACAGAAATGCACTCACCAAATGGACAACCCCTAACGAGAATGACTCAACCAGACCAACCACCAAATTAAGCCAAAAGAGGGGTTTATTTTTGCACAAACAAAGGCAAAACGAAATACTATTTTGTTGGCCAAGTTGCCAAGTTGAACAGAGGCAACATTGAAATATGCAAAGAGCGATAATATTTAGCCAGTGACCCTTAAATAGCAATATTTGACATTTGTGCTCAAAAGATACATTTCACGAGTGCGGCAAAACAAAGGCAAGCAAGAAATAGAGTAAATTTAATGGAAAGGTATGCCAGAAAATAGAATAAATTATCTGTAAAATGTACAAAAAAAATTCAAAATAAATACAGGGATATTAAAAAGTGAAAACAAATAATTGTGGATTAAGAATTCTAATTTAAAAATTTGTTTAACATTTTTTTAAAATTAAAATGTAAAAAATTAACACAGAATATTACCTAAAATTGCAACTTGCTGATATTTTCTTTGACAAACAAAATTGAAACACAAACACAACACCTTCTTCATTATGTAAATATGTCCAAATACATATACATATGTATGTATCTTATTTTTTGGGGGGCCTTAATTGCCGACGAACCGATCCAATTTTAGAGAAAAACTATTGGAAAAACAAACGCACACGTTGGCGATCATTTCAGAAGATGCGGCTGCCAAATAGATACAAGTTCCTAGCGCAACGAGTAGATACAGATTTGGTTCTTAAACTGGGGCCACACCACTGGCACCTCAGCTGATGTAATACTTGGATGTACCAGCGGATGGGCTGAAATTGTTTATAAACAATCAAGGTAATTGCATGACAAATTAATTGATAAAATTATGTTAATTTTTACATTTTAATTCTTTAATGAAATTGATTTTTCATGAAATTTACTATAGATTTGGTCTCATGGTAAATAAGATAATATCTAAATAAAATATATTATTTGAATGTTTTCTATGCATAAAAAATCATCATAAAATAGCACAGTTTACCGTGTACTTACACTTATAGCGCGTACTGTCGGACATTTAGGTGCCGAGCTTTATCATCCCAGAACAGAAAGTTAGCCGCTTCTCTGGGGCGATTTCTTGCCTTTCGTTTTTTGTGGTCTGAGTTGCGGGCCCCGTGGAACAACCACGTTTGTTTAGGCCGCTCACGTTGTCACAGAAACACAACGGGCAACAAGGGGTTAACACAAGAGGGGGTTGTGGGGTCTAAGTAAGCCGAGGGCCAAAGTATGTTAGAAAGTAAAACGCGCGAAAAGAAATGCCACTATTGATTGCTAGAAAAGCACACACACAAAGCACACCTCCAGCGAAGTTAACCGGAGTAGCAGTGTTGTATTTGTTGTGACAGGCTCGCCCGTCTGCACTTCTTGTTGGTGTTGTTGTATCTGTGTTGACAATCCAATTAGCAAGTTAAGATAATACCATATACCCCTTAACTTATTCCAAGTATGTACATATATGTCAAATGCACGGAGATATGTTCATAAGTATAACGTTTAAGCCCACATTGCAATCGCTGAAATAGTTTTGGGGATTTGGTAGCTCCCCAAAAAAAAAATATGATTTCGTTTAAAATTTTGGCAAGAAACGCGTGGAAAAGACACCAAAGGCCGCGACGGAAAGGCGGAAAATGCGACCGGAAAACGCGACGCGAGGCGATACGAACAGAAACACAAGCAAAGCAGAACTGAATGGCCAGCGGCGGAATCAATGGCCCACACATTCTAGCGAAGACCCCTCCTGAGAACAAGAGCTTTCCTCTCACTCGGAAAACTCGGGAAGAATCGGAAAAATGCTTATGCTATTTTTGCCCACGCCGGAAAACAACTCAAAGAGCCAGACGAAGAAATGAGCGTTTTGTTTACGTTTGTGAAGGCGCGCCGGCGTCTAGCGAATGAAAGTGAAATTCCAAGTGGACTGGGAAATTGGGAAGAAAAGCTGACTATACATATTGTAATAGGAAATTAACTGAAAACACTTTAGATTTGAAATCAATGAAAATTATGTCTAATAAGTGCGCTGAAAAGGGTCTGACTAACAAAACTACATAATTAATTTTCCACCTTAAATATTTAATTCCATACACATTTTTACTTTACAACAATCCCACCATTGCCGTTTTAACTTTTGTTTATAAATAATTAAAGGAAGTTGGTAAATAGTTCAATTAACGGAGGCGATAAAGTATTAAGATATAATAATAATAATAAATGACGCAAAAAACACACTCACCTTCGAAAATACAGCTGGGACTCCTCCCCCTCCTGCGGGCAAACAACAGCTGTCTTTGGTCTCCTGACTCCACCAAAATGAATCCTCCTTTAGCTGATAAAATTTTATTCATATTTCTTTGTTTTTGTACCCGAAACGCGGCGACATTTATCGTATTTACACATAACACACGCACACAGTGCCGAAACAAACACATACATACATACGCACGTAACAGAATGCATTTGCCGGTTTTGGGAGCACGTTTTGTTGTTTCGTTGCCGCCAGGTAAAATATGGAAATTATTAATCATTGCAAAACACTCACCTGTGTCCAGTAGCGGGCTCTTCTTCGTCTCTCCTTAATTGATCCTAGGTAGACTTGTAAATGGCGTTTAAATTAGTTATTTACAGGTATCAGGCACATTTTTTTCGCGCCGTTTTTTTTTTCATTAGCCCCGCAAACTTTTAGTGCCTTCGGTGCCGTAGTGAAAATGCGGTAATAAGATATTTCGGCGGCCAAAGAACTATACACAGACGAATATACGAACGCGACCGAAAAATGCACATTAATTATTGTTATTTTTAATTCCCTAACAGGAGCTTAAACTTGGCTTTTGTTTTATTTACAATCCGATTGGTTTCGAGTGGCCGATACCGATAGTTGTAAGAGGTCACTGCAACAGCTGTTTCAGCAAGTGTTGGAAAACGTAAACAGTAAGCAGGAACTTTACAGCACTGTTTAGCCCAGTTATCAACATCTCGAACCCAGTGTCCTAAAACAATCGATACCGCACCGATAGTTGTGGTAACCAAACTGAAATACGATGCGATTTTCTTATCGAAGCGTTTCAAAGTTTTCTCAGCTCTAGGTCACACTGTTGACAGAAATCTGGGACGGATCGACGAGAATCTGCGAAAGCTATTATATGTGATTGGCCACAGGATATTGCAAAGCGGGCAGTGACTAGAAGACGACGCTATACCTCGCGCTTTCATTACGCACCAATACCCTGCAGCGGCATCAGTTCGAGCAGCCATGTCCGCATTCACAGAGACGGCGCTGCTGAAGAAGCTGGCGGAGCTGAACAGCAGCCAGCAGAGCATCCAGACGCTGTCCCTGTGGCTGATCCACCACCGCAAGCAATGGTGCGGCTATAGTGAAGACCTGGCAGCGGGAGCTGGAGAACGGTAAGTACTGATATCTGTAGTGTTCCCAGCCCGGTTACATATCCCACCGCCCGCACACCCTTTACTCCACAGTAACGGAGCCCATGAAGAAGCTGACGTTCATGTACCTGGCCAACGATGTCATCCAAAACAGCAAGAAGAAGGGCCAGAGTACGGCAAGGAGTTCAGCCACGTGCTGGCCAAAGTCTTCACCCACATAGGCGACGAGTGCAGTACAGACAAACTGCTCGGTAGCTTGGGCCGCATACTCAACATCTGGCTGGAGCGGGGTGTCTACGATCCCAAGGTTATAGCCGACTGGCGGTTGCGCCTTCATCGGGAAGGTAGCAGCAGCGGAGGCGGTGGCAGCAGTAATGGTGGCAAGTCAAATGGAGAATCGAACAAGATGGAGTCAAAGGAGACAAAGAGGGACGAGAAATCCGAGAGACGGGAGAAGCGTAAGCAAGAGGATCGTCACTCGAAGTCGAAGCGTCAACGGCAGCACCACCAGAGCAGCAGTGGCAGCTCCTCCAACAATGCCTCTGTGGCGGCAGAGGAAGACGTCGTTGGAGAGCAACAGGAGAACGGGCACACGCCGCCTTACCTGCCCCTGGGTGAACCACCGGAGGCCGAGGAGCTAATCAAGGCGTTAACCAGTATCGAAAACTCTGCCTCTAGCGATGCGGTGGTTCGCGAACGGATTGCCAAACTGCCCCAGGAAATATCTGAGATAAGCTGCATCAGCAAATTGGAGGATAAGGATAAGGCCAAGGCCCTGGCCCTGCAGGTTCGTTAAATACATATTTTGATTGTCAATATTCACGCCTTAGAAAAATAACTGATAACTACCTCTGAATACCTTTTTCCTTAAGGTTAACGAAGCTGTGGACCTGCTCAACGATTACAATGCTCGACTAGCTGCCGAAATGGAGGAGCGTACTAAACTGGCCACCATGCTGCGTGACTTTCAAGCAGAGCAGAAAGAGCTCTTATCCCAGGCAGAACAACGCCTCGATGTACGTTTTGGCAGGGCATATATATGGGGTTGTAACTGAACATG